>VZTA01022718.1:906433-968417 GCA_013398855.1 Mohoua ochrocephala | reverse complement strand
AGCCGGCGGCGCGCGCGACGGGGCGGGGGAGGGGGCGGGGACGTTACCGCGCGCGGCCGCGGTGCCCGGCCTGCGCATGCGCCCGGCCCTGGCTGACTCGTGTTTCTCCCCCTCCTGCCCCCCGCAGTGCCCTTAATGGGCTCGCCCGGGCTCCCCCGCGCTGCAAATGGCGGGCGAGTCCAAAGTCCGCGGGCGGGGGGGGAGGGATGAGGGAGCTGGATGCCTCCGCTCCTTGAGGGAACAGGCGCCATAGCGCCCACCGGGGCTGGGCTGGGCTCCCAGCATGGGGAGCCACCAGCACCCCGACCCCTTGGGACACGGGCTGCGCCAGGCCCTGGCTGAGCGTCCCCGAAAGAAGCAGCGGCCGCCCCTCCCTCACCAAGGGGAGGTGAGGGGGTCCCCGGGTCGGGGTTAGGCCCGAGCCCCCCCGGGCTCCCAGGCCGCGGGCGCGCAGGGTGGGAGTGGGATGAGGGTTTGTTTTCCAACGGGGATTTTCTAAGGCCCAGAGAGCAAACCGCTGCTGTCCTGGCACGCGTTGCTCCTATGGTTGCAGTGCATATCAAGCTCGTTAATTGAGCGAGTTCTGCTGCTTCCTGCAGGAGTTTAGAAGTCATTTAAGTTCCTACTACACCTGCAGACTTTTCGTCTGGCTTCTCCTGTTCCAGGAATGGAATTTAAATTACGTTAGCAACAGAAGGTTGTAGCTGGTAAAGCAGCTCCTGCTTGTGTAACACGGCTGCCAACACTTGCTCTGCTGGCTGATGCCGATGGCAGATAGGCAGTTCGTTTGGAAGCTCGTCTACCAATTAAGCTTAGATAGTATTTCCTTTCTTTTAGACTGCCTGCCTTCTGGACAGGGTTGCATCTGCTGTAAAATACGTATGCGCCTATATATGTATATGTTCTGGATTATCTGCCCACCATATGGGAGTCTTCCCTCTCCCTGAATCTCGGCTACTCGCCCAGCGTTTTGATCAAAGTATCTGGAAAACCAGATTTGGTGTCTTTCACACGTATCGTTCAGTGTCTCAGGTGTAATGTTCATGCCTCAGCAGAAATGTTACCTTTAGAAAAGAAGAGGGTTCTTCAAGTGCTGCTCTGTCAATTGACCTTGCTGCTGTCAGCATCTTATTACATCCCGTTATTGAGCATTATTTTGATTCAGAGTGTATCTTCAGAGATTATGATAGAGAGTTACCGTTTTGCCTTAGCTCTGCAGCCTCTGCAACGTGCAATGTGCTCCGCTGCCAGAAAGTAATCGCCTTTCTTCCCGTGGTCAGTTGAGTCTGGGATTTTCTACAAGGAAATCTGTATTGTTAGCAGGTAAATTTAGCAGGCTGCATTACAGCACCCCGTAAATATAAGGTTAAGTTTTTATTTCCCGAAAGAGTTCAGAGTAATTTTTCTTGCTCGTAAACCCAGTGCTTGGAGGGATGTCGAATCCAGGGGAAAAGGGAGGATGCATCTCCTCAGGCCACTGTAAATATCCGTGCCTTGGTACTGTAATAAAAATGTGTTGCAGGCAATAACCACCCGTGATAAATTACATTTGTAGTGTTTAAAAATTTGTGTGTAAAAAAAAAAGCTGTTCAAGGATGTTTGCAAGCACTGGTGGGAAGAGCTGGGGATGCGTTTTGCTCGATGAGATCAGAATTTGTTTTTTTCAAACGTGACGTGGCTAATAAAGATTCAGAATAGCTGGGAAAGGCACCCTGCTCTTTAAAAAGTCCCATCGTTTCTGTATTTGGAAGTTACCAAGTTTGCCTCCAACTCCAGCACTCCAGAGCAGGTCTTGAAGAGTCCTCACGTCTACACGTGAATGTAGAGCTGCGTTAGAAAGTGGGAAAAAGGCCTTTAGCTCAACATTTCCACACTGGGCAGCTTGAGCTGCATGTCCTGTTGTGCCTTTCCTTTAGAGTTTAGTCACAGCACCACAGGAAAACTTGCTTGTGGGAATCCTGAAACGTGAATTTCTGTTTTCCTCACCCTTCCATTGCTCCACGGGTGCTCCCAAAGCAGCCACTGCAGAGCTAGGTGGTGGCACGCATGCCCTGGCAGATGGGGAGAAATCTGGTTCAGAAAGCAGGGAATTAGGCAATGGGTGATGCGTGCCAAGTTCAGATGCCTCCTCAGCCTCAGAGGAACTGTCAGTATGGGCTTGTACAATGAAAGATTCTTCATAGATTTTCCCCTGATGTTCCTTTCAAATAGTGAAACAACCACTGACTATTACAAAAACTGTGGGGAGTGAACGAAGTTATTTTGTGAAGTGTCTGATCCAAAAGCTTTTTTGCTGAGAAGAAATCAGACTTCTTGCATGGCTCAGCAAAGATTGCAGCGGCATTGGAGTGTCTGTGGTGGAGACATCAGCAGAGGGCACAGGGCAGCCAGCAGGCAGAAGCAGCTGTTAGATGAGTGATAACCTGTGCTAGACACAAAATTGCAGCAGAAGATAAATGGCATTTACAACCCTCTGACTAATGTGCTGAGCTGTCCCTATGGGTATGAATATTTCAGAGATCACCCGTGTTGGAATTGGACAGTGGTTAAAAAGGAACACTGAGGTCCGAAATTCACTGTCTTATCACCTACTTTGGGCTGTCGGATGAACAGCCCTCCCCCTGCAAGCTCAAATCCAAAGATCAGCTGAGGACATTATCCTTATGGCACCCCTCTCTTGAGATGCTCATTTCCACTTCCTCCTCTGCACGTGAGTAAATAGTTTGAAGGAATCCCATTCCTCTCCGTTGAGTCTGCTCTGAGTGATAAATACCAATTAGTAGCAACAGCTAAGAATTACAACTTCGGTCCCTACCAGGGAATAGTTGGAATTAGCTAAGAGAAAGTGTCGATGGCAACAGGAGCAGAGTGTTAAAACCTGTTCCCTCTTGCAGAGCTCTCTGCAGTTCCAGCTCTGCTGGCATGAGGTGTTACTGAGAAAGAGCTTGTGTTGCTTCACCTGTGAAGGGCAAACAAGGCTCACTGTGAGGCAGAGGTGATAGTCCCTGTCTTTCCTCTTGTGGAAAAATAGATCTGGAAAGTTATGATAGTAATACCCTCAGTTGTCAGAGCTTAGTTTGTAATAGGGCACTATATATGGAGTAAGTAACAGATTGGGGCACATTTGCATAATAAATACCAATGCTGCTGTAAATGACATCTTGCTCTCTGCAGTACTATAATTACACACTTTATGGTCTGTAAACATCGTGTTTAAAGACAACTGAGCCCAAGCACATGCTAACCTCTATGTCTCTTCACCTTACCCGTGGAAGCCAAGCCTGTAACTGGTTGAGAGCGCTGTGTAGCAGCAGAGTTGGTGTAATTTTTAGACTTAGTACAACAGCACAAAAACTGGACTGCTGTTTTTTTGCCAAATTCCACAGTAACCCTTATTGCTTTTAACAAATACACCTTTGACCCATTCAGTTGCACTGGCAGTAGCTATTTTGTGCTCCAGCCGTGAGTTAGTGAATTATAAAAACTGCCTATCTTTAGGGGTGTTGGTGGCTTTTTTACTCTCAGGAACAATGATGAAAAACTCACCTGCAGAGATGTATTCCACGTGCTTAACTGAGTAACAGCGTGCACATACACACGGGGAACACTGCCAGCACTAACAGTGACATGGCACTGCCTTCACATGACTTGCCTGGGAGGGGACAGGCAGCTCCTGCTTGGAAACACACCCCCATCACCCTTGCCTAAACCCTCATAAAGTTTCGACAGCAGTAGTGAAAAGTGGGGAGTTGAACTCTGGGCTCTGAATAGACACAAAGGACCTCTCCTAGGCTACTATCAGCAGGAGGTGAGCAAGGAACGGGCAGCCAGAGTTCAAGGGTGTAGTGGCTTGAAAAGATATGATAGAAACTTGGAGGAAGTCATTAACAGGCAATGTCATACATCTGTGTGAAGTCCGTTGTCAGCTTTTCTAGGAACGGTGGTTGCCCTCAGATCCGTGCAGTGCTGCTGGGTAGGACGTCAAACACCACGTCTGGTCCTGTGTCTGTCCACACAGAGTGGCTGATATGCAGCTGTTCAGGTGACCAGGTAAGTGGTCCTGTGTTTTTGTTCTATGTTCTGTACTTTCATGGACAGTCCCAGCCTTTGTTCTCCCAGGAGCGGTTTTCCACTGTCTGTGCCCTGTAAAGGATGATTTCAGTGAAGTGAGATCTACGACAGAAGCTCCAGGCAGGAAGGCAGAAGGAATCCTGAGGAGCTGTGGTGGGCAGCCAGTCCATCACAGCAGATGGAGCTGCTACTGAGCTGCACCTGCCAGGCAGGTCTGTGGCTGGTGGCAGAAGGATGCCATGCAATGGGTGCAGCACAGGGAAAGGGCACCTGTGCTGCCTCAGCTTGGGGCTGTCTGGGCACCAGAAATATAAGAGAACGTCAGGCATGGGGCATAAATAATAATTCACATGTTAAAAAAAATGTAAAAAATACAGCAGGGTTGTTTTCAGATTATACTCAGATTATATTGAGCATTTTAAAACATGACTTGGACAAACTAGCTTTTTTCGGTACCAGAAGTGGAAAATTCAGTGAAAACAAGATCTGTGACTTAATGAACAGTTGTTGGGCAAATGAAGTTATACGTGGAAATAATAATATAAGAAAATGTGTTAGAATTCTCGTTTGACTAGTGTATGTTTCCCCTTTAATGTCGAGAGACTGATTGGAAAAGCAATTACTTTTACTTTAGGGTTGAGAATTTGCTTTGGATCAAATTTTGTGTTAACTAATTCGAAATAACTGGAAAGGAGCTTTTTTTTTTTAAGCAGCACTAGTTCTAGCTGATATTTGGAAATAGCTGCAGGCAGCTGAGAGCTTCAGTGGTTGATTCAGGGCTGTAAAATATGCCAACATGAGAGCAGTGCCAAGCAGCTGAATGGCTTTTTTGTTTGCTGAAACAGCCATGGTTACATGAATGGTTTTTTAATGTATTTGGTGTATTCTGAATCAGGAGAGACATTATGCAATGAAAAAAGAGTAGGTAATGAGATGTTGGGGAAAACCTACTCTATCCAAATTTATCTGGGTTTAATATAAATAATGTAAGATTTTATCCTGAAAAGTGGCTTAATAAAGGCAGTGTTCCGAAACAGAGGGTAAGCAGACGTGGCAGCTCTGTTTTGAACTGGAAATCTTTGCCCAAGCCAGCCTTCTGTCATAAATTGATTATTTTAAAAAGAGTACTAGAAATGTGATTGTAATTTTACCTCTTTCCTAAATGCACAGAATATGTGACTCAATCAAGTAATAGCTCCTTCTCCTTCTAAAAACTCGAAGCAGAGTCCCATTTTCTACGGTGCTCTGCTCTCTGGCTCTTCGCATGCAAAGGTTCAGCAGGTTTGAGTCAGCACTGCTGGGTGGAGGAACCTCTGGAGCATCAGCCTTCCAGCTCAGTGAGGTTCCCCTTTTACCTCTGCCTCTCCTAGATCTAGTGTTGTCTGCTACAAAGTCATCAGAGCAGAATGATCTCTTTAACCACAGAAAACTATGGCCAGCACTATTTACTCTACTATCCCAGCAGAATAATTGGATATTGCTGTTTTCAGCTCCCTGCTGGGTGGTTGTAAAGATAGGGATGTGCACAGCCTAAGGGCAAATAATAGGAGTTATAACCAAAAAAATTCCAAGTGGAAAAAAATTACAGCGAAGGTTGTCAAATACTGGAACAGATTTCCCAGAGAAGCTGTGAAATCTCCCTCTGTGCAGACACTCAACTGTTCAAGGCTCTGAACAACCTGTTAAGAAAGCTGGAATGGAGCAAAGCCTCAGAGGAATGGATTGTTCAAGCCTGACATATTTCAGGCATTAGTAGTGTTTTCTTGGAGGCAGTGAGCACACCTGCCCTGAGAGGACCTGTGCGACCAGATGGGCACGTAGGGGATATTAAGTAACAGACGTGATTAGAAGGTCTTCTAAAAATTAAGATAAGGTCCATTTAAATTTGGCCTGTGGCATGTTATTTGTGCTGTTCTGTTCAGGCTAGCAGGCTATTTTTAGTTGTTTCTTGTGGGTATTCTTCATCAGATGTATTAGAGTTCAACTGTATTTTATCGATAAAGATGTGGTTGGCAAACAATACATGAGAGGAAAAGAAAATCCCACAGACTGGCTCTGGTAGCTCACAAAGTCCAGTAGTGAGGAGCTTCAAATCTGGGGAAGGACAAGGAGCCCTGGGACACTGCAGGTTCCCTAACACATTCTCATTTTAAGCAATAGCACCTTAGGGCACCTCTCACAATACCTTTTTTGGCCAAGGGAGACAAAGTACACTTGGATTTGGTTTCTTTTTTAAGACTGCTACCAAAAGTTAGCATTTCCCATAGGAGCACATCCAACCCTAGTGTTGAAATGCGGGGTTGGGAGTTGACATCAGGGTTTCAAGTTTCAAATCCCCTTTTGCCTTTTTTTTCTTTTTTCCTTCTCAGAACTGTCTAACATCAGTTTCTTCCACTACAGCGTGTGGTGCGGTGGGCTGGCCTTGCTCTTTTGTGTCTGTGAGTAGGCAGGAAGAAGGTGTCTAATTTTTTTCTGTCTCGTGCCCTTTGACCTGCATACTAATGTGCAATGTAACAGAGCTGGGAACACCTGTAAACAAACACAGTTGTATTTGTAAGAACATACCCAGAAGGCTGTAATTTCAAATCTAAGCTATAACCTCCTGACTAATACAGCACTTCTTTTTGGCAGTTTATTCCTCCTTTCTGAAACGCTGCAAGAAGAGTACTCCCAAGAGGCTTCCCTCCATCATCAAGGTAATAGAATGTCATCTTCCTAATGAGTAATTTTCCAGCTGTTTGTACCCTACACAGGGACCTTTGAACCTTCTCTGTGCTCGCCTTTGTACTTTAGGTAACAGTTTGCCTGTGCTTGAATATTCTGCTGAGTAGGAAAAGCAAAATGAATTAAATTCTGCAATCCTCAGTAATCTGGCCGTCATATTATTAGAAGTTGTGTGTTTGTTCTTGAAGACCATGTGAAACCAAGAAAACATTAAGGAATGTTTTGTTAACTTTTGCTAATTATATTTGCCGATAAGAGGGCAGAAATACAAAAACAGCTACGCAATAATCCCTAGGTCAGCCAGAACATGGCCTGAAATACAGAACCCTTCATGGCCATGGCCAGTAGTGAAGCCCCAGCAGCTGCTTAAACCTTGGGTTTGGTTTATTTTTTTTACTTTTTCTTAACAAAACCATCAGCAAATGGTCAAGCCAGAGCCAAATGCAGGGAGATTTATTATGAGTTGGCCACGTGCCCATTTAGAACTTTAACCCTCTAACTGACCGTAGCAGGACTTGAAGCAGAGATGATTTTCTTAGTTACCATGTTCTTAAAACTGTAACTGAGAGTTTGAGTGAAGGTTGTGGGGCTCTACTGTGTTAATTCTCTGTGGCACAAACTCACTTTGTTTTCATCCCTGTTCATTTAATTGCATGTTGTCATTATGGAAGAACATATGTCCCACATTATCATTTCCTTACAGCCTGGGAAGGGCTGCAGTAGCTCCTGGGTGCTGCAGTGTATTCCTGGGCCAGATCAAGGGAGGAAGCCTTACCACAACACACCAGTGACACAATCAAAAGCTTTGGTTTTGGCTGTTCTCCCATTTTTCTTTGTTATCCTTGCATCCCTGTTCATCTTCTGGGACACCATTAACTCCTCAGGAAATAAGGGCATTTTTCTTCTCAAGAACTCAGCTTTGCTCGATGGCCAACACATGAAGGATAGAGCAGGACAGGACAGGGCACAGAGAGTAAATATTTTACACTTTTATCACTGAACTGCAAGTGGAGGGGATTTGGTGTTGTCAGCATCATATTCTGCCTCTCCAGCTGTACAAGGTTCACTTACTTAGATCACCTTTTATTTCAGATGGAAAGAGACTCTGGATATTCCTCCACTGCTGAGCTGCAGAAGCAGGTAAAGGCTCAAGGTCATCTCTTAAAGGAAGCATTATGCAGGTGCTTTGGAAGGCTGGATGTGTTGAATCATCTTCTAAGAGAAGTGACAGACACATCCTCATTCCGAACATTTTAGCACAATTAGGAGCTCACCTCTTATCACTAAAGCAACATTTCCCCAGCATTTTTCCCTTCCAGTGGACTGCAGCTACAGCAGCAAGCGGGGAAGGGCCTGTTATCTTTGCTTGCATGGCCAGAACCCACAGCAGTCCCCCATAAGCAGAAGCTGTGCCACCTCACTGGGGCTCAGAGCGGTCCTGCTGAACACTTATTTCCCAGCTGATGTGCCCCAGTGTCTTTACCTTGCCAGCAGCAACCCTGTTCTGCACTTAAGGAATTTGCCAACTTCTACAAGCACTTTAAGAGCAAGAACTCAAGCAATCCATGAATTAGTTTGGAAAGTACTGTGCTGTAGCTGTTGGCATGAGGAGAAACAGGGTGTTAAGCACTTGGACTTGATGAACAAGATTTTTTTTTTCCTATGGCAACTTCTCTGCTTCTGCATCTCATGTAATTAAATTGCGTGAGATTCATGTAATCATTTCATCACATGCAATAAAAACACAGCCTCAAAACAAGGCAGCTCCTAGCCAAAGGGCTTTTAAAATAGATGAAGTGCTGAGCTTTAGCTCCTCTCTGTCCTGTCCCAAAGCAGGACATGCACAGTGTCTGTGAGTATTAGAAGTTACTAATGTTTGAAACTCTTGAGCTGGAGGATGCTGAAGCAACTGAAACCTTGTTTGGTCTAACTGAAAAATCTGACACTTGTAAGACAGAATTTTTGTTTGGTATGCTCTCTCTTCATCCCATGAAAAAAAGGATTTATAGGATACAAGTCTGTTAGAAAGCTCAAAGCTTCTCATAGCTTCCGTAACCTTTTTTTCTAAAGAACATGTAAGTGATGGTCCAGGGTCTAAAGATTAAGAAAGTCTTGCATCAGCATACATAGGGCAGAACCTGGATGCAGTGGAAGGTGTGGAACTGCTAAGAGAGCAAATCTCTGGTCCAGGATCCAGCAGGCACTATCTGAGGCTGGAGGAGAGGCTTTTGCCAGCCTGGCATTTGCACTTCAGTACACCCAGTGATAACAGTGGCAGCTGATTGTACTGCTCCCATATAAATCCAGAGGGTTCACAAACATCAAACTGTAGGGCAAGAGTCCTGTCAGTTACTTCCTCCCTAGCTGCTTTTTTGATTTAAAAAAAAAAAAAAGAGAAGGAGGTGATAGGAGGAAATGATTGGTTGGTTGTTTTAATAGTGAATGTTTCAGTGCTAATGAGCAAAGTTCTGTCCTGGAACAAATAAATATTGCTCATAAGTCCTGGGCCACATTTAACGTTCTGTAGCTGTTACAGAATCTAAAAGCCATGTAAAGAGGATTCCTTTATATTGCATTACCCTAGAGCACCTGCATTTGGCATTTCTCAGAGCTGCTTCTCTTGTTTGTCCTCTCCGACAGGAGGTGAGCAGGACAGCAGCTATGAATCACATTGTTTTTACTACAGTCTGTTTGTGCAGCACAACACCACAGTTAAAAAACAGGAAGGACAGAGGAATGAAGAAGGCAATAGCTGGTTATTATACTGTATTGTTTTAGAATTGAATTGATTTTTTAGAAAACATTTGTCTTGCAGATAAATATAATTCATATTCACTCATGAAAACCAAATTAATTGCACTCCAGAACCAATTCCAACTTCTAAATTTTTACTCTTCTAAAAGACAGATCATTAATTATAAATTTGTTGTATATTTGCTAAACAACTTCATTTTGAATATTTAAATATTCAGAGATATTGAATACTGCTTTTTGAATATACTTATTCCTGTTAACCAGGTCATCTGAGCACAGCAGTTCTTGACTGCTGTGGGGAGGAAACATTGCATCGTGGGAGGGAGAAAATACTGAGGGAGGGAGGTGCTGAGATGGAGCAACATTCCTTATCACCAGGTGTTCCTTTCCCACTGCTCTGAGTTATCCAGAAGCCCCTTGAGTTACAGCTCTCCAGGTACTGAGCAGCATGCCAAATAAAAAAAAAAAAGAGGGAAAAAATGAGTGGGCCTTTCTCTCCCTTTGGTTACTCCAGAGAAATTCCACACCAGTCCTGCGTCAGGTCTCTGTAAGCATGGCAGAGGGATGTGTGTGTACTCCCCCCCTTCGTTACACACAATATCCCACAACAGCTTTGTTATTGTGTTCTTCAGAGTGTGTGTGAAGCAAAACAGGCCATCACAGGACTGCCTTCATCATTTCAAATACCAAAAATGCCAGGGCAGGACACAGCAGCACGTGCTTACTCACAGGGACAGAAGCTCTGGGATGCCTTGAAGCTCACTGCCTACGTCTTCAGTACAGGCCTGCTCATGTTCACTGCCTTAGTGAACTCTGCTTCTTGGTAAGAATGTTCAAACAAAGCAGCTTGAGGAGAAACTTTGCTGTGGAAAGGGGGAAAAGCGGATGAAAAGATGGGCAACCAAGAACTGTTATTCCCACAGGTTTATGCAGAATATAACTTTAGGCAATTTCTGGCAAACAGCATGGCTGGAGTTCTACAACTACATGGAGGGAGATGAGTGGACAATCTTCGTCTTTGGTGAGTTTTAACAGTGCTCCTCAGGAGAAACCATCCATGTATTACATATCAAAGGGGGACACGGACAAGGTTCCTGAACTCCCTGATCCTCCCACTGACAAGCACTGGCTTGGAAGCCACCCACAGCTGATGTGGTGCAGCTGATCTGCTTTTGGATGGGGTCATCATCAGAACCCTCTACAGATTAAAAATCCAATCGTGCTGCTGCTGCTGAAGTGGCTTCCCTGTGAAGACACTTTGCTCCTGTGAGAACTGAATAAGTCAGTAGAACTCATTACTACAAATTTAAGTAATATAAGTGAATTTTACTCTTGCTGTAGTACTTAGAAAACTCTTTTCTGTGATTAGCAGCTGATGAACAGAACTGGTAGGGACCTTGCAAGGTGCTAGAGAGCAACTCAACTTTATCCTACATGCATTTAAAAGCAACAGAGACCTCCCAGCCACCTAGAAAAGCCTTTTCTTAGCTTCAGTTATGTCAAGTTTCAACCTCTGAGATATTTGTCTGCTCTAACCTCCTTTCCATTCTTTAATCTTACCTGGATGTCAGAACTTACCCATATTCCATTTTAAAGCATCTTGGGGCAGGGGACGTGCGCGTGGCACACCTGGGTCCCAGCAAGGTCCTCTGGGTGCTATGCCAGTGCATTTTGTTTCTGATTTAGCCATAGTTCCCAATTCATTCACACATCTCTGCCCTTTCCTCACGCCACAGGGGCTGCAGTGGTGCCTGCACTTGCTTTCTGGGGCTTCAATGGAATCCTTCTGGTGGCTGATATAACAGGAAAGCCAACTTTCATTACTCGCTATCGCATTCAGCTGGGCAAGAATGATCCTGTAAGTACTTCTCACTCTGCATTTTCTGCTGGCTAAACACTTCCTGCAGTCTCTTAGGCCAGGAATGGGGAGAAGAACCTGTTGTGCTTTTTCTCTTGCAAGCAGGTAGGCTTCCAGGAGGATCAAGCCAAGTCTTGTACACCCACTGCAGGGAGGAAGGCACATCCTGAAATGAGGCAGCTGATCAGATCTGCATTGACTGCTTGTTAAAGAGCTGATCCCAAAACTAACTTCCTACAACTCTTAAAGCTTTTCATCTTTCCAGCTAAAACTGCATCGCTTCTTTCTTAGCCTCAAGTCCTGACTTCTCTTTTGCAGGTGGACACAAAGAAACTGTGGAAAGCCATCTACACAGTGCTGGGTAATCAGTTCTTTGTCTCCTTTCCCATGCTCGTGCCCATGTTCTACATCATGAAATCGTGGGGCAACACCTTCAGCGAGGAATTACCAACCTTCCAGTGGTTTCTTGTGGAGCTAAGCGTTTTTACTGTCATAGAGGAAATTCTCTTCTATTATACACACAGGTGAGCTGAGCACAGGAGCAGGACTCTCGATTTTCCTCCATGCCTTTAAGCTTATACTCATATCCTACAACAGCAATAATCCTCATCCCTCTGCTCCACCAATCTTGTATTTGTATGGGAAATCTTACAGGTCCTGAAATCCACCCTCACAACATGAGGCCTTGGCGCTGCCAGTAACTGTAGTAAACAAAAATGTGTAGAATTTTAAAGGTGGAACAGCTTAAAAGCTAAGGAAGAAACAAACCAGGCAGTTTTGCACAGAAGCTGTAACCCAGCATTCTTTGAAAAGGACAAGACTGACTATCCTGAAAGAAAATATCTCGGGGGTCAGTGACTGATCTCCGTTCCCTTGTACAGCACCTACAAATCAGGGCCTGGCTCCCAACACTGCAGGATTTCCAAGCAGTGTCACCAACATTAGAGGACAGAACTAAAGCAAGGAAGACAAAAGCCTGTGCAGAAGCAAGCACAGCACCCTCAGAAATACGTGGGTTTCCCTTTAGGACAAATGCACCCACAAAATGTAAATGCCGTTTTTTACGAAGGACCCACGGAAGTGAAAATTGTGATTCTTTGACACTTTCCAGTAGAAAAAGTCAAAACGGTGAAAATATAAAGTGAGTCTTCCCCTAAGTAGTACTCCCAGATTTGAGTAAATAAGTAATTCAGGGACTTTGATTTGTGAGATTTATCTGGACCATGTTTAACATCAGCCAGTGGACACATTAACTGAATAAGGGCTCAATACAAAGAGAGAGAAGGAAGCAATACACTCTTATTGCCAGCTGCTCTGAAATCTTTATGTTAGAGGAGACACAGTCAAGTCCCCTGCAGAAGTTCTGTGTTCTGTTACTCCTTTCTTGCAGAGCCCAAAATCCACCTTTCTCTGTTTGCTCCACCTAGGCTCGTTCACCACCCAGTCCTGTATAAGTACATTCACAAGAAGCACCACGAGTGGACAGCCCCCATCGGTGTGGTCTCCATTTATGCTCACCCAATAGAACACATAGTAAGTGGATTCTCCCATGGTCACCCTCCAGGTGCTGTGTGGAGTGTGATTTCTGTGGGATGAGGTGGAATGGGAAGAGAAGAGAAGCAAATGTGCCCTTAGAGGCTTCTTCCTTAGGGAGAGGAAGCTGAGCTGCATTGCCAAGGAGCTCGGCTCTAGGAGGGTTGCAGTAATTGTTTATACTGGACTCCAGTAGCTTTAAGAGCACAGATCCAGGAGCCTCCAGTAGATAAGGAACTGACTGGACAGGGCTTCCATGAGCCTCAAGAGGCCTGGGAGCACAGACAGTGTTTTCAGCAAGAGATCTGACACACAGTCTGAGTAATTGTGTGGACTCAGAATTCTGTCAGGATTTCCATGCTGGTGGCCGGGATCAGTGTATGCAAGGAGTGTATCCCAACATTCCTCCAGCTGAGACTTCTCAGGAAAACACATCCCACCTTCAAAAGATTCCGCTTACAACTTCTATCTCCTGTTACCAATAGTCCTGGGCTGCAGCATCAGCTCTGAGGGGCTCCCCAGCTGACAGTCTTTGGGCAGCACAATGAGTGAGGAGCCCAGCTGAGCCGTGCTGGTGCAGGCAGCTGGGTCTGGGCAGCCAGAGCCGTTTGTGCCACAGGCAGGACACAGTGAAGTGATGCTGCAGCTGGGTTTTTGACGTTGCTGTGTGTGTCTGCAGGCCACGCCCTCTCACAGCGAGGTTTCCCAAGAGCAGCTTCAGCATTATTCCAAGGTGAAGCTGAAATTCACACCTCAGACTCCAGGGTGATTTGCTGGAATCATGCTGTCCTCACACCGACGGTTTGGTGTCATGTCTAACTTCTACTGCAGGCTCAGGGAGCTTGGGCTATGACAATGGTTTGCAGTTGGTAGAACTCTCTTTATTATTACTTTTTGGATTATTATGTAGCTTTAGTAAGGTGTTTGCAGAGGGATCTTCCCTTTACACTGCACAAAACTAGTGTGATGGGTCACCAGGTGACACAATTCAGCTCCTAGAGGAGAGTCTGCTGCTTGTGGACCCATTAATGAGGTAGCTTCTTCTCATTTCCAGGTCTCCAACACTCTGCCTGTCATGACTGGCCCGATGATCATGGGATCTCATATTGTTTCAATCTCAGCGTGGTTCTCCCTCGCTCTGGTAACAACAAGCATTTCTCACTGTGGCTACCACCTGCCCTTCCTGCCATCTCCAGAGTTCCACGACTTCCACCACCTCAAGTATGTCTGGGCACTGCTCAGCTTCCCATGCTCCTGCCTCTCCTGCCTGTGCCCTGGCACTGCTGACAGGAAAAGCTCCTTTCTGAGGGTCAGGTGGGGCTGCCCAAGTCATGCACCAGCAGAGAGCTCTCCTGTTCACCTGAGAGCAGGCTGAGTGCTGCCAGTTCTTACAGCAGTTAGACAGAGGTCTGGATTTCAAGGGATTCCAGCCCTGTTAAGGACAGTTCTCTGCAAGGCTCTTCCTAGAAGTTAAGACACTTCTTGTGACCTAAAGACAGAGCAAGGGCAAGTCACACAGGTGAAATAAGCGAGCCTGCCTGTCTGTCCCTCTCCCATACACTGGGATTAGTAATACTGATCAGATTACACTTTGCCCAGACAATCACCATTAACCCTTCCTTGACAGAGATTCTCAGCCTGTTGTGCTGGGGAGAGAGCAGTTGCAGCAGAGTGTTCAAGGATGCATACCCGAGCAGTGGAGAAACATCCCCATCTCCCAGTGGGCACTACATTCAGACATACTCCCCAGAAAAGTCTGCCCCTCCTGCAGAACCAGCCCAGGGGACAGTTCAGTCACCACTTGCCAGGACCCGGATCACTGCAGAGCCGAGACACTCGGGGTGGAACAGCTGTGCCAGCTGGAAGCACATCTGCTCCAATCCCAGGCCAGCCAGGTCTCGAGAGCACATGGGCATGGTAATGTGGGTGTTCAGTGCTCCCACAGCTCTCAGCTGCCCAGCAGAAACACAGCTGCTGCTCAGTGCCACCACTTCTGGGCAATGATGGCACCAGAGAGAAGCTGCACCAGGTTCACCCAGGCTTCCACAGAGCTGCCAGGGAGACTGCTGCAAGGGCAGAAATCACATGGACAGATTATCAGGGCTCAGAAAGGAATGGAAAGAAGGGCGAGGTAACCTCAGTAACTTCCAGTGATGTTTATCTCTGTTTGGTTCCCAGGTTCAACCAGTGCTATGGAGTGCTGGGAGTGCTGGATTTTCTGCACGGCACGGACAGAGTGTTCAGACAAACCAAAGCCTTCGAGAGACACAAGGTCCTGCTCGGCTTCACGCCGCTCTCCGAAAGCATCCCCGAGCCACCCAAGAAAGCTGAGTGAACCAGCCCAGCAGCTCTTGCCCAGCCTGGTGACGAGCAGAGTGAGAGACAGTGATTTATGCCAAATAGTATTTTAATTGGGAAACAAGTTCTTGTCCACACATAACAAAACGTGAAGCTGAAGTTAAATATGCTGCTTGAAATGACTGCACTTTTGCTGCCATTATTTTCTACCTAAGACACACACACAAAAAACCCTTGCTCTAGAAATCTATTTTTAAACAAAATTTAATGGTTTGTTTCTCCGTTACTTGCACTGTCCCTTGGTTCCAGCTGCCTGTGTATGAGCCAGGTGTGTTCTGGGCCACGTGGCTCAGGGTCTCATTATCGAGGTTTTAGTACCAGACTCCCCAGGTGATGATTTGGCCTCTCTTAGCGGCACTCACTCTATAGAAACATCAAAGTCACTCCATCTACACATGGTACAGTTAGAACCGGGTTTTGTGACTCTCAGCACCTGGGATACAGGATGCAACCCCGTGGAAAATCACAGGGGCCACAGCTTTAGAAACACTCCCCTGCACATGCAACAAGGGCCTGACTTCCATGAGCAGTTGTTCTGCAGGGAAGGTCAGTACAGGGCTGCCACAGCCTCATCACTGCTCCACAGACAGCTGCAAACCAAGGGAGTTTCCCCTCGTGGGACATGGGAGCAGAGCTGGGAGCTGATGTGCTCCATGGTCACCTCCTCCTGCTGAGCCTCCCCTCACTCTGAGAGACAACCACAACTCTGATAAATTACAGAAAGAGATTTTCCAGGGAAAGCAGAGTCCTTGCTGTCCTGAGCTGTGTGGAGATTAGTGAAACCCTCTAAGAAAGGACCCAAGAAAGCAGCCCCAGAACAATATGCACATCCCCGAGTACCCAAAGACCACCCAAAACACACTGTGAGTTTTCTCAAGGACCTTAAGTCTCAATCCTGCTTGGGGCCCTGGAACAAAAACATCACATCTCTCCCCAGTGCTAGAGCAGCCCCCCGAGGAACGGGCACACAGGGCTGACCTGTGCTGCACTGCCCCGTGGTCAGCCCAGCTCCACCCTTGGAACCAAAGTGGGTTCCCCTGCTCCTCTCCAGTCCCTACAGCTGCACCAGGATGAACTCACCCCAGTCACGCACCTGCAGCTCCCTGGGGAGGGCAAGTCAGCAGAACAGAAAACCCAGCCACCATTGTCTTTTGAAGTTTTTATTTTTATACATTTTTTTTTGTATTAAAAAGGAAAAAGCATAATTACCACAAATTACAAAGGACTAAAGCATTACTAGAATAATGAATCACATCAGCCTAGAAAGCAGATACTCTGAATAATATTAATGTTATAATACAAGCTCTCATTCAAGTATTTTACATTTTTCTCTTTTCCTTTTATACGTGATGATGATCCTAGCACATGGGTCAAAGATTATGTACTATCGACAGAGATGGATCATGTACAGCGGGCCGTATTAACAAGATTTTCTTCCCAAGTGATACATGGTCTGTGATGAGTCATTTTAAGTTTGTCTCTACTATAAATGCAGCTGAAGAAGGTTGCACACACACTCTAGTTTTGGGAAACAGAAGGCTGAGGTTGGACACACGGGGTTTGAGAAGGGCCAGCACATCGAACCATCACCCCTTTAGCTCCAGGCGAGCGAGCAGAAGGCTGCACTCGCTGGGATGCAGCTCAGTGGGTGTTTCTGAGCCACAGATCCAAAGGTTTTCAACCCCAATGGGACCAGGACAGGCTGGGGGGGAAGACGGGGAGCAGGGCTGCACCAGGGAGGCTCGAGGGACCAAGTGGTGCCAAGCACCCCCTCCCACGAGGGGCACCACAGGCACAAGCCACCCCCGGTGCAGGGCTGCCGCCTGGGGAGAGAGCAGGGGGACAGCGTGGGGAGCTGAGGGCCCCCAGCACGCTCCACAGGGGCCGGCTGGCACCCAGGGCACTCCCCCTCCTCTGGAGCTTCCCACCAAGGGGATGTGCTTGTCACAGATACATCGGTCCTATGTTCAAGTGTCTGCAGAAAGTGAAACTGTAAACTACTCCTGGAAATGCTGCCCTCCAGCCACCCGCTCCACGCCACCGAGATGAACATTTGCTTAGAAAAAAAAAAAAAAAAAAAAAAAAAAAGAAAGAAATTCTTTTATCTGTTACCTGTATTGGAAACTTTAAAAAAAGTCAGTGAGGCATTTAACATCAAGTGTTGCAACCCTCTCGAGAAGAGCCCAGCATCCATTTCAAACAGTGACAAGTGACAGAACCAGCCTCAGAGGAGACAGGAGACAATAAGCATTGCAAACACAGCTTGCTACATTTACAGTTTTCCTTTTTTTTTTCCTTTTGATAAAGTAACTGGAAAGGCATTAACAGCTAGAAGGCCCCCTCTGCACTGCCATGTGGAACGTGGCAGGACACTGAGGTTAAACACATCAGTTTGTTACAGTACAACGACCAGTCCCGAGCAGGTGCCGAAACTCGAGGGACCCCAAGGGCTACAGTGAGAAGGCGCCATCAGGGGTGCCAGGGGGGCAGCAGAAGAGAGATGGACAGGCAGAAACAGAGCAGCAGCATCATTACTTTTTTTAGTTTGTTTTTTTTTTTTCCCAAATGAGCATGGCAAAGCAACAAAGCCTCCTCAGAAACACACCTTCTACCTCCCCTCTTACCCCACACCACCGCTCTGTACCTGTTGCAGCCACCTGCGTTCCAAAGACAAGTTAACCTCGGCAAGGAGCCCTGAGCTCCAGCAGCCTGGAGGACCTCCTGAGAAGAGGGGCAGGATAGGGAATGGTCCCCCTCCTCAGCCTCCCTCAGCCTTTCAAAAGCAGCTGGGGCTCCCCCCAGACCGTGCCAGTGGCTGGACGCCAGCACCACGCAGCCCTCGCGGGCTGTGGGACGATCAGCGCTCGCGTGTGCAACCACTCAGTCCTCTGAAACTAAAAAAAGCACGACACACAGCGGAGGTGAAGCATCCAAACTAAAAGCAAGGCCCAGCTCCCTCCTCTGCAGAAGGGCAAGAGCTTCCTCAAATGCAAACCCCCTCTGGACAGCTGTCTCTTCATCCAGCGGGGACAGGAGCCTCGTGTGACCCCTCCTGCGTGCAGCGGCGGCCCTGCTGTGGCCACTGCTGACCCGGCCAGGCATGGACCGCACACCCGGGGAGCTCCCTGCCCTCTGCCAGCACCCACCCCGGCACGGAGCAGGAGGGAACGGCTCTGTGTTCCCTTCCTGGAGGAAGACAGGTGTGAGCAAGCAGCAGCTGTCTCAGGCTGTCAGGTCCATCTTTGCTCTGTCCTGCCCACTGCTGTCCCATGGGCAGCAAAACAAGGCACACAGTCCACAGACCTGGAGGGCACTGGGACCACTGGGATTGCTCTGACCCACCTTCCCCTGGGTGCACACTCTAACGTGACAAACCACTGACTTGGCAGAGGGGGAAGGAGAAACACTTCCGTGCCAAGACTAGAGCCTCAGGATCAGAAATTAAAAATTATTCGAAATCAATATTTTGGGAAATTCTCTGGGAAATGTCCTACCTCTTCTACCACCCAAGCAATTCCACAGTCTGCTCCACAAGCAACAATTCCATAGCAGCAGCTCATCCCTCCTCATTTCCTGTTAATTTGTTGCTAAAACGCAGACAATTGGCTTCAAGAGAACACGCGCCGACGACAGGAGCACAGACACAGCAGCAAGGATCACCTGTGGCACATCCAGACCCGCCTCCACTTGCAAACAACCAGCAACACATCTACAATGTCCCGGATCGACTCTCCAGCCTCCTCCTTCCCAAATCAAGGACAAACCCACCTATATCCGTAACCTCAGAGATCTGACTCCAGCTCACAAGAGGGGAAATCCAGAGATAACAGTCACGGCCGCAGCACTGTACAAGTGTTACTTTTGCCCATCTCGCCCAGTTCCCACCCCACAACCCCAGAGCACTGCTGCCATAACGGAGCGTCCGTGGCCTCAGATGGGCTCACCTGCTGCAATCAGGCCTGTGAGCGGTACCAGGTGCCAGGGTGACGTGGCAGGGGTGGACGGAGCAGGGCAGGATCACACCACCAGGAAACGGCCAAGTGGCAGCTCCCAGCCTCTCAAACCCAGCTGTGCTTTCGATTCTAGCAGCAGTTCATGAAGCGGACCGGCCCAGCTGCCCCCACCAAGGCGGCATCCTGGAAGCAGTGTCAGTTTGGGAAGTGATGACCTCAGCCAGAGCCCCACAAGCACCCCCAGCCACTGCTGATGGACAGCTCGGCCGTGCTCCCTCTCTTGCTCCTGCTTTCAGTTCCTGGCTGCTCTCACCCACCCACTCTGCAGCCGCACAGGGACAGCCCTGGAGAGATGGTGACTCCTCCCAGCTATGAGACGCAGCTCTGGATCAACTGGATCCCTTGGGAAAACACTGTTCAGTACCAGCTCGTGACTTTGCAGAGAGGGCGACGCAACGAGCTGCACCTTTGGAGTGGTGCAGCACGTGCCCACTCCACACTGCCCACAGGAGCACAGCTCTGGAGCTCACAGGGATGGAGCCCCAGAGCCAGAGCCAAGCCAGGGATCCCAGGGACCCAGCAGAAGGAGCATGGTGGCAGCAAGGCAAGTGGGTCTGGCTGGAAAGAACACGACATTCCAGTGCTACCTCTGGAGCATCTCCAGAAGTAGCACCGGACATCTCACAGATCTCACGTCTGACACATACCCCTCGCAAAGGGTCCAGCTCACAGCCTGGGGAGGGGTTGCCTGCCAAAGCCCACCTGGTGCTGGGTATAAGGATCAATCAAGTAAATGCCACAGCAGCTCTGCAGTCACCCCCTGCCTCAGCCGAGTAAGGAGCTACACGGTGTCATCTGAGCCCTTGGAAATGCACAGGGACTGTGCCCTGAGTGGGAGACTCCAGGCGGCCGCCTGCCACAACACGACGCACAAGGAAACCCAGGCGAGAGCTCTCCTGTGCCAGGCAGGACTCCAGCTTGCCCTGCACAAGTCCCACCAGCAGCCCCGAGCCAGCGGCTGCCGTGGGGCAGGCGTCCCAGGGCTGCCTCACTCCCTGTCAGGCTACAGCAGAAGCAGCCCTCGCTCACAGCCAGGACCAGTCCCCTCAGCTGCTGTGACAAGCTCCCTGCTCACTCCCCAACCACGCTGGAAGCACAGACAGGAGCAGACCGCCTCCCGCCCAGGGAGGGCCGGGGCGCGAGCAAGGCCATGACAGGAACAGTCGCTGTCGTGGGGACAAGGCTGCCATGGTACAAACACAGCGGAGCGGCTGCGACTACTGCGTGAGCACAAGTCTTGGATGTGACTGCCCTCAGCACCTGCCCCAGGAGACTCAGGCCTGGCAGGGAGGCTCCGGGCCGGGGGAGGCATCCGAGCGAGCTGCGGGGTCAGAGGAAAGGCCGCAGGGAAGATCGGCTCGGCAGCAATGCCGTGAGGAGTCTCTGGGCCTGGGGGGAGCCAAGAGCCCAGTGCACCCCAGGGTGCAGGAAGCCAACAAGCCTCCCCGGTCCAGCTCCACCATAAGGCAACTTTTTTTTGTGTGTTTTTGGGGTTTTTTGTTTGTTTTTTTTTCTTTTTTTTTTTCTTCAATAATATTTCCAAGGAAGAAAGCAAAGGGAGATGTGTCTTTTAAAGAGTTTTTCTGTTGTTGTTTTAGAGGGGTTTGTGGGGTTTTTTTTTTTTGCTGTCATTTTTTCCAAGGGAAAAGGAAGAGAAAAGCTCCTTCGGCAAAGTCCTGTCTTTGCACGCGACGGGCGTTCCTGGGGCAGCGGGTGCACCGTCCAACGCAGGCTCGAGTCCAGGTGCCTGCCAGCCTCCCAACCAGCCATCCTCGCAGGAAGGAGTCAGAACGAGCCTATCCTTGGCAAAGGTCCTTTGGTTGACTTCCAAATTGTCCGTGACAGAAGGGAGAGGTGGACAGAGGGAGAGCCAGACCCTCGGGAAGGTGAAGACGTCGGGGAGAAGGGAGCGGGAGAACGAACAGGGCGATGCTCCTGTCGCGGAGGTCGGTGTCGGAGAGGCACCGCCGTACGTGGAATGGGAGACGCCAGCCGGGTCATGGAGATCAGAGGCTCCGCAGCATCGTCACACGCTGTGGCTTCGGTCCCCCACTGGGGAACCTCGCTCCTCCGAGCTTCCTGAGCGGCTGCCCCGCGATCCGAGGGGGGGACACAGAGGGGACTCATCGGGGCCACACAGAGCACACTTGTTTTGGTAAATCCAGACGAACTTCTAGCAATAATTTAAAACTTGATATATATATATATAATAATAAAAAAATCTCCCCTTTCCAACCCAGCCAGAACACATTTTTTTGAAGAGACACTAAGACATGAGAGTGTGCACAGGAGGAGAGGGAAGGGAAAGGGTGGGTCTGCTGGGAGCGGGTCTGGCTCTGGTCAGGGTAGTAATAGCAAAATGGTGTTTTGGATGCAGATCGTCTTTGCTTTCCAGCCACAAGAGAAGAAAATCGTGTGCGTTGAAGTTTCTCCCAAGCAGCCTATTCCTGGGAACCCACCTTCCAGCTCCCTTCCTGTCCCACCCCCTCATGTCTGCCCTTCTCCGAGCCATTCCCCACCAACCCACCCCACACCCCCCGGCAGGAAGCAGATGCTGCAGCCTCTCTACTTCCCCACTGTCTGCGACTCTGCAGCTGATGGGGCAGGGGATTGCTGGCTCAGGTTTTTGGCATCCTCTTGTGCAGGCTGGCTGGGTGAGGCGTGGGCTTGGCTGGATGGGCACTGGCTGACCGTTTTGCTGGAAGACTGGGATGGGTAGCGCTTCCTGCCATCTCCCCCCGATGCTGTAGGGTATCTCTTGTGTCCACCTTCCTCCCCCATGGGTGGCTGGAAGAGAAGCACCCCAGAATCAGTACAGCTTCCTCCACGTGCAGGTGCCCTCCCGTGGGATCAGAAAACAGCCCTCCTGCGAGCCTCCAACTGCAACTTCTCTCCCTGGCCCAGAAGGAACACACACACACCCCCCAAGCACTCAGCTGCCCTTCTGTCCAAACTTCCTGCTGCCAGATTTGACAAAGACTGACTTCCAAACTGACCACAACGGTGACAACTTGCTCATAGCCACCTGCTTCCCACACAGGGGCACAGCCCAGAAATTTGGGAGCCAAAGCTCCACGCAAATGCTAGCTCTACTCAAACCATCAATGCTCCCTTTCCTCAGCTCATCAGGGAGGACAGGCTCACCCAGCTCCCGTACCCCACACTGAGTGGATTTGCCATATTCCCATTCTGCAGTTTGTTCCCGGCCTGGCTGCAATGACCGGGAGTGACAGTAGGTGTCACTGCCCCCCCTCCTGCCACCACTTGGGGACCCCCAAAATCCTCCATCCTCAGAGGGCTGTTTGCAGGGGCCACCAGTGCAGTGCAGGAATTGTGTCTACTCACATCTACTCGGAAGTCCTCGAGGCGCTTGAACTTGCTGAGGTATTCTTGAAGTTTGCTGTTAATGTCCAGATTTTTGGCTTTGGAATATTTTAAGAAGGCCCAGAACTTTTCCAGCCCATAGAGCTGCCCTGGAGAGAAAAAAAACCAAAACAAACCAATCCAGATGTCAGCAGGACAAAAACCAAACAAGACACCTTTCCTCCAGGCTTCCTCACAAACCCTGCTGTCCTGCTGCTGGGCACAGCCTAGGCAAGATGGAAAACCTGGAGGGAAGCAACCTACACCAGTCCTGGGCAGCCCCCTTGACGGTGGGATGTCCCCAGGCTCAGCTGACTTGGTGGCGACAAGGCTCAGCCTCTGCAGGGCCCTGAGAAATCCTACAGGAAATGGTGCCTCTAGAGGATTGCTTTGGGAGAGCTGCAGCCTCCCACTGCCCTCCTCCAACCCCCAGCAATCTTCAGGATGCTGAGGATCTACTCGACCTTCTCCTGAGAGATGAGCAACGGGACATCCCAGTCCCCAGCGCACAGCACTATGTGGCTTCCCCAAAATGATGAGAAGAGGCTCAGGAGCACCATGCAGCAGAGTAACACCACTGCCAATCCCAGGGAGGCCAGAGGAGGCACCTACCAGCTTCATAATCCTTGATGGTCTCTTCTTGGAAGTCCTTAAATATGTCTGGCCGGAATTTCTTCTCCAGCCCGTAGCTGTAGTATCTGAAAAGGCACTCCAGACCGTACCTGGGAAAGGAGCAGCACGTGGGGCTCAGACACTGGTGCACACAACACAAGGCAGCAGCAGGTGCCTGAGGGCAACCCCAGACCCACCTTCAAGCAAGGCAGAGGCACTGCCTTAATTTGCTGTGAGCATTGTAAAAGGCCAAACCCTTAGAAAAGGCCACTCTGTCACTCCTCTCTTACCTGTATCCCTCCTTCCCATCCTCCACAGCCAGTTGCTTGAACTCCTCATACATTTTCTTGTTGAAGTGATCTCGGAGGAAGAAGGACCAGAACCGGAAAAGCGTGTTCATCTCCTGGGACTGACCGATGCCCAGTCGTTTCCGCTCTGTTTGGGGAAGAGGGGATGATTACAAGGCCAATCCTCTCCCACGGAGCCAGGGGCTCACGTGCAGGAGGGCCCTGTGGCACTGTGATGACACCCAGCGCCAGCACTGGGCACCCTGAGCACAGCCCACGTTCCCCACAAACCGTGGGGACACAGCAGCTGCCAGCAGGGCTGTCCTGCAGGACACTGCCTGTGTCCATCGCTGCCACGTTCCTGTCCCCAGCACAGCAGAGCACAGACACCCCGTCCCACCCCTCAGGGCAGTGTCCCTACCGTTAAGGCAGCGCCGCCGGTACTTGTGGTAGACGTGTTGTGTGAAGCCGTTCTCCTTGAGCAGCTCGTGCGAAGGGTGCTGGAACTTGGGCAGGGACTGCGGGGTGCAGCCGTAGCTCCCGACGGCCGGGGTCCCCTCCGAGGGGCTGGAGCTGCGAGTGTGAGACTCCTGTCAACACTCTTCCTCGGCATCACCCAGCAGAGCGGGCTCACACTCCACCCCACCTGTCTGATGGTCCCACCCACGCCCTGTCACCACCCTGGGTTTGGGACAGGAGCCACGGAGCAGCCTACTAGGAAGGGAACCAATGTTTCTAACCAAGTCTCATCTTGCTACAGATTCTCCCCAAGCCTTTCCAGGAAGGGCAAGTTTGATCCCCGTTCTCTCTGCAGTCACCTAACAGGAGACCTACCCTTGCAAGACCAGATGCTGCCATTCAATCTCTTCCTTCCCACACTGCCTCCCTTTCCCATTTCTGCCTCCTCCACGATCCCACACGCCCGTCTCTGGTACCTGATGGAGGCAGTCCGGGGCCTGTGCTCCCGGGAGTCCATAACCCAGCCCACGTGGCACTCCATCGGAGGGTTCGAACTGTGCCTCGTCTTCCTCTTCCGCGGAGTCTGCAAGACACGGCGCGTCACAGACGTGTTCCTTTCCTCCCGAGGCCCCAGCCGGGAGACCCCAGCTCCCGCCCCCCAGCCCAGCCTGCTCCCACCTTGGCATCTATCGTCCTGCCCTCTTTCACCACTGGGTAGAACCGGGGCGTCTGCGTCGGGTCCTTGAGCTGCGGCGTGCGCGGGGTGCGGGGGGTCCTGGCGTTGCGGTAGTTGGGCGATTCTGGGACAGTCGTGGGCAAAGAGCGGGCGATGGTGGAAGGCTCAGGGACTCCGAAGAGCTTGTTGGCCAAAGCGTCTGTGGGTACTGCAGGGAGAAACCCCCACCCCGTGTCAGGCTGGGCTCTGGGCACCACAGCGTCGCTACCATCCGGCAGATGGGAAGCAGCAGGAATGCAGGCACACATCCCCTCTCCCACACAAGCGGCTTCAAATCCAGTTTGGCCAGAAAGCCCAAATCCTAGCAGCAGATGCAAAGACCGAGCTCCCCACAAGGTATCTGCTTCCTAGTGGTTAACAGCAGCAACAAATCCCTGTCCCCAAGGACACGGCCCTGGTGTCACACAGGCAAAGAAGGCCCAGCAGGCAGCTGCCTCCCAAGTACTCAGAGAGGGTCCAAGAGGAAAGCCAAATCCAGGGAACTACATCAGAGTCTGCCACGGCTTCCTCACTCCACTGGGACACTCCTGCTTTTGGGCCCCTCTTCTAGAGCCCCAAAGCACTCAGCTGGAAGAGCATCATGAATCTGGGAAAGATCCAACTCGGAATATTCTGTGAACTCTGTGAACTAGATAATCCAACCACACCTGTGACCCCAGTTCCTTCTCCCCAGCTGTCACCCAACCTCCAAGAACCTCTCAGCATGAGGAGCAGGGACAAATTTAGTACCACCAATTCATGCCCCATCTCTTACCTTGCTGGAACCTGGGGGGACCAGGAGGGACTTCCTGGTTTGGATCCACGGGGGGCTCTGGGGTCAGGGTGTCAAACTGCTCTCTGCTGATCATATTCACCTTCTTGAAGTTCTCCACCTCTTGCTGCATTGGAGGAGGAAGATGGTGAAGAAACCACTCACCCCATCACAACCATGGCTCTGCTTGTGCAACAGCCACAACACTGGGCCCTGAGTGCCCAAAGAGCACCTGCTGCACAGGGGCAGGAAGGGGAGACGCAGCAGATACAAAACTGGGCACTGCACAGGCCAGGTCTGAGCCACTTGCTGCTCCCAAGCTTTCAGGGATCCCCCAAGGCAGCTTCACTAACCAGCACCTGCTTCTTTCAGGCTTTTACCACCCAGGTCAGAGCCAGTGCAGTAAAGCTCAAGAAGAGCTCAGTGGCCCATTCTCGGGCAGGACCCCTCTGCCACCATCTTGTGTCCCCTAGAGGCCCCTCTCCACATCCTCACAGCAACGCTGGCAGAGGGGCACAACACTCCCACGGATCTGAAGGACCCAAAGCCAACACACGCTGTCCCCATCACCTGCTGTCCCCATCACCTGCTGTCCCCACACTCTCAGCTTCTGCCACCCCAGAGAGCAGCGCTGCTTCAGCAATGGGCCAGGTACCAGACGTGGAAGTGCTGAGCCCAGCTGGGAGCTCCATTCAGCCATCCCACCTCACAGCCATGATTTCTGTCACCGAATGAGTCTAGGCAAGTCCCCAAAAGTGAGAGTCACCAAGCTGGGACCCAAATGTTTCAAAACAGCAGATGGGCTTTCTATAAAAAGCCCATGTCTATGCAAACTGACACCAAAATGGAGAAGAGCACAGGCCAAGAGCAGCCCAGCCACCTATGAATCTGTCCCCAACATGTGTAGTCTCCAGCAGACTGTGCCACAAAGCACAGGGCACCATGGGCAGTGCAGAGACACCCGGTTCCCCTCACAGATCTGGCACTGCCAGCCAAGATCCTGGCAGACAGCAGAACAATGGGCTTCATGTTCCAGGTCACCTCACCACTGGCACTTTGTTTACCTGGCCGCAGCCTCACGTCTGGTTACAGCGCTGTGTTTATCCCTGCTATGGCCGAGCACGATGCTGGGAGCCAAGAATCCCAAACGCTGCAAGAGGACTAATCCCAGCTTAGCTCTACCCCACGAGTAGGCTGTAACCCGCTGCACTGCCCTTTTCACCCCAGCCCAGCAGCCGCTGCTGCACACGAGGCTCCCCACAGCCCACACGGATCCCTCCCATCCTCGGCTCAGCTGCTCTCACCTTGATCTGTGAATACTCCGGCTCAAACTGCTCTGTCCACAGGTCCTGCTCATAGTAGTACAGCCCATCGTTGATCACCTTGGCCAGCTCCGAGCTCATTTTAGCCCTGGAAGTGTGGTTGCCAGTCCGGTCCCCGCCGGGGTGCCGGCGCAGGTACGGAGGGGTCTGCGTCACGATGAGGATCTTGTTCACGTCGCGGTCGTCGATCTCGTAGTCCGAGTCTTCGTCTGACCAGTCGGTGAAGGTGTTCTTGCGGCCGTCCATCTGCTCCATCTCCTCATCGAAGAGGAAGTCGAGCTCCTCGGGTTCATCTTGGTCCTTTTGCTTCTGCTGCTGTGGTGTCTTTGACTCCTCTGGTTTCTGCAGGTAGCGGGGCAAGGGTGACACAGGGTAAAGACCACACAGTGACACGAGACCCAGCTCTTGCCCCTCGTTTCTTCACCCCAGCCCATCTGGTGAGAACACCTCATTTACACCACTGAGGAGCAGCTCCAAAGGGGCTCAGATGGAAACAGGAGAGACTGGGACATCACTCCCAACAGATCCTACTTGACCGAAGCCTGCCTATGGAGGATCCAAGTCCCCCCAACCACCGGGAGACTCCCACCCCAACAGCTCCCACACATCACTTACCTTGGGCCTGGCTGGGGAAGGTCGGGGTCTCTTTTTCACTTCAATCCATGTCTCCGAATCCAGGTCTGGCAGACTTGTGGACAGGCCCTTGGGCATTGTCTTCAGGTTACTGACCTCCTCTGTTTTGGTGGGGACTGGGCTGGCAGGACGTGGGGAGCCTGGAGCGGACTCTGGAGCCAACAAGAGCCACAAGGTGCTTTAGAGGGAGGGAGGGAACCCAGGGGGTGTGTGTAGTTACAAACCACCCAACCATTCTGGCAGCACGGCACAGCTTGCAGGACTAACTGGCATCCAGTGACCAAGGCCTACCAGCACAGTGCCCACGAGTGCTGCAGTGGGAATCTCCAGTTAAGGCTGTGATGCCAGGGGTGGCCACAGAGCTTTGCAGGTGACAGTTTCCCAGACACACAAAGCCCTAAAGCAGGTGCTCTGCAGCTCCCCTGCTGCTCTCTGGGAAACCTTCCCAAGAGAGCCAGAACTTCTCCTGTCAAAACCCTTACAACAGCACCAAGAAGATCCACAACTTGGGCTCTCAGGCCCAGCCCTGGGCTCCTGCCAGCCCCCTTGGGATAGGGTGACAAGAGCATGGGAAGCCCATGAAGGACAGAAGACTCTTCTGCAGTACTTGGTTGACAGGTCCACACCTGCTGCCCAATTTGTGCCCAGTAAAGGAAGGCCAGATTCACAAGTGTCCTCTGCTCTGCCCAGCAGCTGTAGACTATTTCCAGGGAAGTCAAGAGACTTTCAGCAGGACTGACCCTCTCTGAGTCCCTTCAGCCTCAACAGAGGAAAAGACACAGTCTCTTACACCAGCCCCAAGGCTGGAGGCAGCAGCATTCTCGGGGTCAAAGGACAGAGCCCACACCAGCTCCCACCACCAAGGAGAAAGCCAATGGCAGAGCCCTGCCCTGGGGAACACTCCTGACTCTCAGGGTCTCAGTCGTGCTGCAGTCCCAGCACTGCATCCCACACCTCCCTCCACATTCCCCCAGCACGCACCAGTCTCTTTCTGGAAGCTCTGCCGGGGCACAAACTCGGGGCAATTGATGAACTGTGAGAAGTCCGTCTGTGTGTAGTCTGCCATAGGAGGGCCAGGCAGAGCCCATTTTTCTGGCTGCTCTTTTCTCCTGATCTTCTCATCCACGATTTCCACCACTTTGCTGTCCTTCAGAGCCTGGAACCAAGCAGTACTTGCTTAACTTAGGGCCTTGCTTTGGCACGTGGAGGGCCTCAGCCCAAGCCATTCCTCCCTGGGAGGAGTGATAGGAGGCGGGAGCAAGTCAGGGACAAGGGAAGGCTCCACTTGCACTTCATCCATAGCAAACAGGCATCACACGGGGGTGGTGAGAAGCACAACAAGGAGGAGAGGTCCCCCTCCCTTGCCCTCACCTTGATGATGAGGCTGATGTCGGTGGTCAGCGCCTGCACCCGGTGGAAGCTGGCGATCAGCGTGATGGGCAGGAAGCCGTCCGAGTCCATCTTGCGGCGCAGGAAGAAGTCTCGCTCCAGGTTGTCCACGCTGAAGTAATATTCTCTGTATGGACAACGTGTCAGTGAGAGGAAGCTCCAAGCCACCACCCTCTGGGCACCCCCAAAGAAATAACCCACACACACTGAGGGGAGCGAGCCTGGGGAGCCCAGACGTGCCAGGGCTGGAAGCGAGGCAGGGAGCCAGCACACCTCGGCTCTAACCCTTCCCACGGGATCGGCCGCACAGTCCCCACCACCCAGCGCTCAGATAAGGACAGGAGGTGGTGCTCACATCTGCCTCTTGATGTAGTCCTTGAGCAGCTCCTGGTCCACGCTGTAGAGCTCAGCACTGCTGATGTTGTCGAAGTAGTAGGTGATGTTGCTGGCGTACTTCTGGGTGCGGGAGCCGTCCGAGCCCTCGAATTTCCGGTATCCGTACTGGTAGTCAAAGTGCCCTGGGGGACACCAGGAAGGGTCAGCACGGAGCCCTGGGATCTGCCACGCAGGCTGCACTGCCAGATGGGGCTGGACTCCTGCACAAGTAGCTCCCTCTTCCTGAGGACCCCCTGGAGGCCTGCAGTGGGGCACCCACATCCCTCACTTTCCTGCTCTCTGCCTTTGCCACAGAAGAGGCCAGGAACCCTCTTAGCCAGGAGCAACTGGGCAGCCCAGCTGCCAAATGAAGGCCCTACGCTGAAGCTGCATCAGGGTTAGCACAGACACTGCCCAGTCAAATACCACGGCAGATGCTCTTCCTTATCCAAGCCATGACTCCTGCTTGGCTCTCAACATGGCATCAAGCATTCAAACACTATCAACATGCTTCAACTCCTGCTCACAGAGGTATTGCACGGAGCAGAGAACAGGAAAAGTTTTGATCTGAGTAGCAGGAAGACATTTGCTTTTATAAAAATACCAGTAAGAATTATTTGCTTTGTTAAAAGCAGCTTAAGTCGCCATCTGGAACGACCTGCCACAATATTTTCCTGTATCCCTGGAGTGCTCTAGCCTCCCCAGCCCACTTCAGAGCCCCAGGTCTCTCAGGCACACAGACACAGAGCTCTGCACGCTGCGTCGCTCTCCCCGCAGCCACAAGAGCACACACACGGTGATCACCTCCTCTGCCACGGCCACGGCCCCTGCCCCGGCCACGGCCTCGGCCCCGGAAGGTCCCTCGCACGGCCCCTCCCTCGCTCTTCACGCTGGAGGTCTCGTCGTGGTCCTGCCAGCTGCGCTCGTGCTTGTTGTCGGGGTGCCAGCCTGCAGCACACAGGGAAGGAGAGGCAGGAGGGGTGTTAGGGCACAACAGCACCTCCCTGGAGCAAGCCCGCTGCACCCGGAGCCCTCTGAACACAGGAAAGTTGCCCCCTGGGCACCAGGGCCGGCTCTGCCCCGCAGCCAGGCCAGGAGCGGGTCCCCAGCCCGAGCCCCCACCTTTGAGCTCACTGCGGTTGTTGGAGGGGTGCCTGTGCTGCTCGTTTTGCCGGTTGTTCCGAGAGGCCGTTTTGTCCCTAGGCACCTCTGACTTCATGTCTATCTGCAAAGGGACCCACTTGTGTTTGTTGCCTGCAAAAGGACAGGGTTTGGGTGTGACACAGGTTCAGAGAGCATCTGCTTCCTCTCCCGCAGCCCCCTCTTGCCACGAGCCCCCACACGTGGAGGAGAGAAAGCAGCAGGGCCTTCTGGACAGACCCTGTCCTCTGACATCCCTCCAGGCCTTGCTGGATGCAGAAAAGCTCTGACCAGGACTCTGAGACGTGGAGGGACATGATTCAGAACTTGCCTGTGGCAATTGTCACAGCGCTTGTCCTTCCTCTGCCCTTTTCTGCCTGCCCAGGCTCAGGCCAGACTGAGCCCACGTGTCACCCACGGCTGATACAACCCACAGTGAGGGGCTTTTCTGTGCTACCAGGGAGCACAGAGGAGGGCAGGCTCCTGCCCTGCCCCTACTTGGGCCCTGCTCCACCTGCTCCCACCAAAACGACACCTGAAGCCTGCAAACACCTTTCCCCACAGCTGTCCCTGCGCTGGCATCGTGTCCTGCAGCAAGGCCCCCGGGGGAAGGCAGAGGATGCTTCCACCTGCCTGTGGGCTGTGAAGGGGAGACAAGCTGAGCCCGGGGGACTGTCCCCACCAGCTCCTGCCTTACCTTTCTTCTTCTGGGCTGACTTCTGGTTGTCATCGTCACCATTCTTCTCCTCCCCGGACTCATCAGATTTGGTTTTCAGGCTCTCTTTGCCGTCACTGCCATCCCCCTTTTCCTGCTCTTTCATGTCTTTCTTGACAGGCAGCTTCCGAAGGGACGGTGCTTTGTGCGGCTGCTGGGGACACACCAGCGCAGGAAAGATGTGAGAGAAGTGAGGAGCTGGAGGCAGACCCCAGCTGCCCCAGCAGGAGCAGAACAGGAAGACCTTGCCCTAGGCTGGGTGCATCCCTGGTCTGCACCTCCCAGAGCTGTCCTGCTCCTGGGGAAGGGCTCATGGCTGAGCAGGGCAAGGGCCTCTACCGATACTGGGAAGTGCTTGAGATGAGACACCAAGATGGGCTGGCAGGGAAACCTCGTGCCTGTGGACGGGGTTGTCCTGTAAGGGACCAGACTGCCCCAGTGGCAAAAGGGTGAGTGACCACCTTGCCCTGACAGACAGCCAGGAGCTGGCAGAGCAGCATCCAAAAATAGAAAGGTTTCAATGACACCCATGTCCTCAGCAGGGAGGAAGGGCCAAGCCCCTTGGGCACACCAAACCTTTCTCGTGCATTTTCAGTTCCTCCTGTGGCACTCCTGACTTTGGCCCAGCCCCTTCCTGCACAGAGCAGCCCTGAGGAGAGCAGATCTGGGAGTTGCCCTACCTGCTTCAGCCAGCCCAGAGTTTAGACTGGGCTCCAGGTTCCCAGAATAGCACTGAGGGAGGGAGTCCACATGGGCAGCCCTAAAAGGAAATTCCCTGCACGCTATTCCTGGCTGCCTCTGCACTGACACTCAGCACCCCAAATGGCCTGGCTCAGCCAGTGCTTTCAGAGGGACAGGGAGGTCTGCAGGGGCCTTATCCTGTTCATCATAATGGTTCTGTGTTCTCACCTGGACGCTCTTGTGGGCTATTTCTCCAGGTGTTGGCCAATTTGTGGCATCACCGAAGTCACCGACCTTGTACCAAAGAGAAAGGTCCTGTTAGTGCACAGAGCTGCAGGTGCTGTTCTCTGCAGCAGGGAAGAACCCTTTCCACCCACCACCGTCCCACCAACAGCTGTGCCCAGGAGCCCAGAGGGGGACACCCACACTGCACATACACAGCCCCTCTCCCCACCCAAGCACGGTCCCTGAACTAATCCCAAATAACTGCAGACAAGTTTATGTCCATCAGACACTGTAATGAGGCTGCCACCAGTCCTGCAAGCTCCCAGCCTCTCACCAAACATTCTGCCCCAGCAGCAGCACTTGGCAGCAAGTTGCCCAGGGTAATTCACTCAACCACAGGCATCATCCCTTGGACAGGGAAAGCACTCAGCTTCCAGCATTCTAAATCCACCTGAAGCACCTGAAGCAAGAAGCTCTTCCACCTAGTGGCAGTCACAGCCATGCACAGCCCCACTGAAGTGCCCAACTACAACCACCACGTGCTGCCAACAAAGCAAGGGCATGGTCTCCCAGTGGGTGAGAAAATTCAAGCAGGTGTTGAGGACTCCCTCATTCCAGTCACCCCATGGTCACACAAGGGAACATCAACTACCTTCCCTGCTGAATAAATGACCTGGTCACTACTATTATTTCTACCTCTTTCAGGTTTCAGAGCACCTGCAGGATAGAGGAAAGAAGCCAAACAGCTGCCCAGGTACCAAATGAATCATGGCCGGGCACTGAGTTTATCTGGGCACAGAAACTCCTCCTTGCCCTTGTGGGATTGTTATTTCCGAATTAATTTGGAGTCAAATTAATTTTTTATCCCTCAGGAGATCACATCTTTACATGCAGGTGCCATGCTCCTCTGCCCAGGAGGCAAGTTTCCCGGGAAAACCAATTCCAGTGCAGGGCCATGCCTGTTTCACAGAGAGCAGCACCTTCCATCCCCAGGGCCCTCCTCCCTCCAAAACTCAACAGAGAAGGAAAGTCCTGTCGAGCTGCAGATACATCTCCACTGGCTGCTGGGAGCCAACACCAACAGCCCATGGCCCGAGCCCCAGAAGGAACTGTCCCTCCACCACCAGATTCCCTGGGACAAATTGCCCTGGTTCCTCCAGAGGAGTCGCTCTGTCTGACATCAATTCCCCTGGCTCTCTGCATGCCAGCGAGGAACAGACGGCACAGGGAAGGACAGGCCTGTGGACACACCACTGTCACCACCCTGTCTGCACTGCAAAGCTGGGCACCGGCTGAGACCACAAGGAATTTGGGGTGTCCTCACAGTGGCGTGAGAGGTTTTCCACATCCAGGACAGCTCCAAGTGCCTCCCTGTCAGAGGGGAGGTGAGAAGGTCTCCCCTGACCTAGCTGGGCAGAAAAGCAGTCAAAGCAGCATGCAAGACCCCTAAAATGCTGAAGAGATAGAAAACAAGGCCAGCACATCAGCCCCTCCACAATCAAGCTTGTGAAGGGAGAGCTCTCCAGACCCTCAAGAGGCTCATGCAGCACTACCAGAAACTGGGGGCCAGCGAGAGGAGAGCAGGCACGGCCTTACCTTGCTTCCTTTCCTCTGTCTCGGGTTGGCAGCCCTCACCACTTTCGCTGGAGTTGTAAGTTCTGCAAGAGAAGGACAACAAAAGTGTTAAAACACAGCTGAGGGCTGTGGGTGGGAGTTTTGGCTCTGGAGAGAAGTGGGTAGGAAGCAAAGCAGCTCCCCCTTCAGCAAAGGAGGGCTAAGAGGAAAAGGTGAACAGAAAACACAGCCAGCTCCTGACTTGAGTCTCAGAACGGCCCCATTAAGACCAGAAAACTCCTGACCAATCCAGGTGGCCCAGAGATGGACTTTTAACCCCATCCTGCTGCAGGAAAGCACTCCCTGCCTTAGCTCTGCCCTCCCCATTTGGCCTTGCCAGCCAGGGAGGAGGGGAGGCAAGGAGCTGAGCTCATTCTGCAAAGCACCCACAGAACAGCACAACAAACGTGTCCTCAAAGAGCCCAGACCCATCACGGCTCCGTGAGGCCGGTGCTGCCCAGGGAGCGGAGCAGGGCTCTGACAGAGGGATGCAAAAGTCTCTGGCTGCTGAATCCTGGTTTGAACTCAGGCACCCCAGCAGGGACAGCAAGTTCACAAGAGGAAATGTACAGAGAAAACGAGCCAGATACATCAAGGGCCTAAACCCTGCTACGGCCGAAAGTATTCAGGCACTGAAGGGCCTCTGGGGTGTTTTAACACATCAGAGTGAGACTGTTGGGGCTCACACCACCACAGACCTCACAGCAAGGCAAGAGCTCAACCTCACCATGGCCCATCTCGGCTCCTGCTCACACACCACCTCCTCACAAGCAGAAATAGGAATTCAATTTGCTTTCTCCCTCGGGTTTGGCTGCGAGGTCTCTGAATCAGGCTCACACAGGCCACGCAGAGTCCGAGCAACAGAGCAGCAAGACTCTGCCCCACAAGGTCCACGACGAGGGTCTCCTCCAGGACACTGGTGCTCCACAGGGGGAGGAGAGCCCGCTGGGCCCTGCCCTGAGGGGCAGCCCGTGCCAGGTGCCAGGCTCCTGCAGCGAGGATTTCTGCTGACTCACTGGCTTTGTTTAGAAGAAAAGCAGCCCTGACTGGGGTAGGGTGAGGGTGGGAGGATCGGCAGAGGCTATCTGGGGATGCCCCGGGAAACACCCTGAGTAGCCTACTCAGCTCTGCTCAAAGCTGCCTTTGATCTCCTGCGCAAGGCTGGACAACTTTGCCTGGATGATCAAAACCGGTCCCCTTCTGAGCCTCAAAAGCGGTGATTCATCCTGGCCTTGCTCAGAGCTGGAGGCTTTGAAGTGTCAATAAGGCAGAGTCACACACGGCAGGACAGAACCGTGTGCACTCCCCTTCCCCAATTCCTTTCTCTGTGGCTCCTGCATGGGGATTTCAACTCCAGAAGAGTCCAAGCTCTCAGCTGGGTCCCTGAACCCTTCCTTTTTCCCCCAGGACCTCCCCAACCCACCTGCAGTGCCTCCCTTCATGAGCAGCAGCAGTCCCACGTGTCCCTCATTTGTCCCACGTGTCCCTCATTTATTCCATGTGCACTTCATTGAGAATCCTGGCTCCACGGCACAAAGCTTGCCACAAGCCTTTTAAACTTCCCTGCTAGTGTAGGAAGAGCCAGCGCTTTCAAAACAGCCCCCAAAATCCTCCACTCAACGCCCACAGATGTCATCAACTAAATATAGCTTCAAAAGGCACCAGGAGCTACAGCACAAACCCACAGCCAGCCCGGTTTTCCAGAGACACAGAGCACCCCTGCCTGCTCCAACAGCACTGACGGGACTGGCACAGCCTGATCGGGCTCCGATCTCCCGGGCTGGGGGACAGCAGGGCTCCCTCTCTCCCTGCAAAGATCCCATCCAGGTGCTGCTCCCACCACAGCACAGCCCCAGCGCTCACAGCAACGGCATCCAGCCCTTTCCTCCAGCTGCTTCAGCTCAGGAGCCCTCAAGGCCAGAGTTGTTCTTGTGCTTTTTTTTGGGAACCAAAGAGAGGGGCCCTCACGAGCACCCGTGAAAGAGGACGAAGGGGCACAGGCTGCAGGGGCGGGTGCCGCAGACTCCATCATCTCTGCGGGGGAGGGAGGAGATTGTTTGAAACAAGTTCTGCCGCTTTCCTTATCTGCAAGATATGAACTGGGATCCCTTATCTCGCTGAGGTGCTGAGAAGACTAATTAGCATTTGCAGAGCGCTGCGGAAGACAAAACACAAAGCAAAGGGCTGCAGCCCGGCAGCGAGGGAGGGAGGGAGGGAGGGCTGGGGCTGCGGGCAGCTCTGGCCAGCGTGGAGCGTGGACGGAGCCGAGATCCAGCAATTCATGGTGGAGACCAAGGTAGGAGACCGAGAGCGTGTGACTGTGCCGGTGGACACACGGCCAGACACATCATCTGCTGAGCCAAGACCACGGCAAGCAGAGGCCACGCGTGCCTGGCACCCTCCAGGGCACAGCATCATCATCAAGGGCACCAGCAACACATCTTGTGGTCCTTAGCTGAAAAGACCCACTGCAGGAAAACCTCGCTGCATCCACCTGGGAAGTGGAGAGCAAGTCAGCGCTGCTCATCCCACACAGGAGCTCAGGACAAACAAGGAGGGATGCTGCCTTGGTTCATAGCCGAGCCTTTAAAAGCTGCTGACAGATGTCTCACAACCCTCCTTTTGCATCTGCTTGGTGGCAGTAAGTAATTTCAGTTGCACTGGCAGCGCCTGACCACCTCCCGAAAAACAGGGCCTCTCTGTGTGAGGGGACAGACAAAACAGCTGCAGCAGGAGCCAGGGCTTTAGTGGTGTGAGGCTGGCACGGGGACAGCGGGCAGGGAAGCAAGGAGCAGCTTTGCCTGCAGCCACAGAGCAGATGCTGGCACAGCCAAGAACAGAAAAGCAGGTCTCGAGTTTTGATCTGCTGCCTGCAGCCAGAACCTGATCGTTTGCCCAGCCGTGGGGTTGCCCAGCCACGAGGAGATTATTTCTTAGCAACCAAGGGGACAGGGCGCAGGTGGGAGCACCCACGGCAGCCCCAATGCTGCTGTCGCAGCCAAACCTTTCTCGTGGCCATGCCACGGCCAAAGCACTCGCTGGCTTTGGACACTTGCTCCCCAATGCACCTGACAAACACCAAGGGCAAGGCTGTGCAGACACCTCGTGCTTTCCTTCAGCCCACACCTGTCTGGGGCACAGAGCCCTCGAGTGGGAGGCGGACAGGGGCATCCAGCTGAGCAAATGCCTCTCATCTGGAAGAAGAGCCCTTGCACAAGGACCAGACAGCCAGAGCGACAGCAGATCCACAGCTAAACCTCCCTCCACCCCAACAGGGACATATGACAGGACCACTGAGCTCAGCCAAGGAGACATATTTACTACCTTATCTGGGAGAATGAAAGCAAACACCCAGCAGTCTGGTTTCCTGCCTTTTCTTGTATCCGATGGAATTTATAATGGAATTTTAGAGAAGGTAAATGGAGAGGGAATAAATCTGCAGTGCTGGGCAGAGACCTGGCATTACTAGAGAAATACTGTACCTACAGCAAGGATGCCGTAATGCCCGCTCCAGACGTACCATTCATGTGCAATGCAGACAAGGGCTCAGAGAACCCCCCAGCAGCAGCTGGGACAGCCTCAGAGGGCAGCCCAGGCTCCCAGCAGGAATGCAGAGTCCTCAGCTCTGGCACACTGTCCCTGACGCAGCACCCTCTCCTTACCCAGCAGCCAGGCTGACAGAAAGGAGCCATCCTGCTCCCTGCTCCACAGCCTGGCACCTACGAGAAACTGCTGATAAAGGTGGTTCCAAGCCAAGAGCCCGGACTTTGTGCTGAAGAGGCTGAGGCAGGGGTGCGTGCTCTGTGATACAGGTCCTGATGGGTCTGGAAGAGCCAAACCAGTATTCCCAGTTTCCCCAGAGCCCTGGCAGGAGCTCGAGGGTGCTGTGCGGGACAGACATGCCCAGCGGTCCACCAGGATCCGCTTCACTCTTCTGTCCCCCAACAAGGCTCCCTCCTTCCCACACTCCACGGGACACTCTTGGCACATGTGAAGACTGTAAGTCATAACCAACACAATGAGACACCTGCTCTGGCAATGCTCCTTCGAGATTTTTAGGTGAGAAAGGGCAAGTGCAGCTTGGGCAAGGGTGAGCTGAGAAAAATGTCTAAAAATGTTTCTGCCTGGGATTAGCTGTTTTTCCTGGAGAGAGATAGCTCCTTCACAATCATTCTGCGAGGGCAGGAGAGTCCCTCCCGGGGTACTGACACACAGGAAAGATGTGGGGAAACAGCACCAACCTGCAAAAAATTCCCATAAGACAGACCCAGCAGGCAGCCAGCCACAGCCAAGCCTGCCAGGACACCACTGTGGCTGCAAGAATCCCCTTCCTGGCCTAAAAGAAGACCTAGGGAGCCAACGGAGAACAGCTCCAAAGGTGCATCCCTACCCTGCCAACATGGGAAACTCAGGGCACCAACCCTGTCCCTGTCCTTGCTCCAGGCCTCAAGCAATGTCTCTCCCGGGGTGGCCTGATCTGCACAGCAGCAGGGGCATGACATGGATTCAGAAACTCTCCTGTGGCATGAAACTCCTCACTGTCCATGCACTCAGTGCAGGACATGGAGTCTGAGCCTGACCAAGCCATCAGAGGACACAGCTGGTGAGCTTCATGTCCACCAACAGCACACAGAGACTTTTGCAGGACCAGTCCTGCAGGCCAGATGTGACCTGCAAGCCAACCCAGTCCCCGCTCCCACCAGCAGCCCGTCTCCTGCAGACAGTGATAAAGCTCTTTTCTGAGTCCATCCCAAAGACGACCCCCTGAACTTACAGGCAGAGAAACCTTGAGGGATGGGCAAACACTTTATGCCCCTTTTATGGGTGCTGCACCCATTTCTGCAGCAGCAAGAAGCCAGGGTGGGCAACACACCCTTGCTGTAAAGGGGCTGGGAAGCAGCAGCAGATGGGAGGGGACCTCAGCCTCCCCAGGGAGCCATCTGGTAGCACCCCTGTGTGCAGAGAGGTGCAGATACCTCCAGACACTGATCAGCAGATCCACCTCTGCCCTGCCTCCCAGGGAGCTGCTCCCAGCACACGGCCTCAGCCATGTGCCAGAGCTAATGCCAGACTGAGATGGGAAACACTTGTCGCTGCAGCTCCACACACGAGCGGAAAAGCCTGGGATTTATAGCACTGACTGCTTGGCATGCTCACATTTTGCTGAAGGCATCACAAAGCCAGAAAGGTTCAGGACAGGCTCAGCCCACAGACTGCACCTCCTCTAGGTTTGCAGTGTTTTACAGCTCTACCTCCCACCAAATCGCAGTCGCAGCCGGAGGCGCGTGAGTGCACGGAGGGGGAAACGAGGGAGCGCTGGATGGAGTTCTCCAACAGCTTTAAACGAGATGTTATCACAAGGACATCTTCCAGCACAAAGGGGTTGGTGTCTCCACAACAGGGGCTCCCACCTGCTCCTGGGGGATGCGGAGAACCACACTCGGCCCCATCACTTGCAGCATGAAGTCTCGCAGCTCCCCGCTGGCAGCGTTTGGCCTCGCTTACAAAGGTAAGAGGAATATCTGCAACACCTCAGCAATATCAGAAGTGTCCTGTGCACGCAAGAAAAACTGCAGCAGTATGGCCAAGATCAGGATCGAGCAGAACACTGGATCCTTAAGGTGAATGGCTGAGCAGGATTCAGGCTTGTAACGCATGGGGAAAGCCTGGAGCAGGAGATAAGCTGCAGGTACCATGGCTCAGAGCCTTCCATGCAATTTTCCACAGCTCCTCAGCAGAAGCTCCACCGTACAAGCCCTACTGTAACAGCAAAGGAAGCAAGGAGCTGCCTACACCTCTCTGCAATGCAAGCTCTGCAACTGCTGCAAAGATCACTCGCTAAAAATAACTTCAAAAAGGGCATCTGACAGCTCCACGGAGAGCATGAGAACACTCCCACCTGGGTGTCCTAGGCAGCTCCAAGAGCTCGGGAGTCTGCCCTGGAAAAGTGCAGGGAGGGAGACTGGGGCACAGGCAGGTAGAGCCAGGACAGCGCTGTCACAGGCTGGGTGTGGGCATCCGAGTTATAATCCCAGTTCTCCAAGCCCTCACGTCCCTCAGCTGATAGTCCTGAAAGCCCTGTCCCAGGAGGAGCAGCTCAAGACACGTGCAGAGCCCACCTCTGCTGACAGCACGAATGGACAGCACAGATCCCCACAGCGAGCAGGGGCTCCAGGCAGGCCACAGCCCTCCTCAGGGAGCTGAGGGACAGCACTGCTCCTCTACACGCACAAAGCTGCCACAAGCTCCGCACACACGCGTTATCTGCAGGGTCTGACTTTTATTTCCAGAGCAAACGAGGGGCAGCAAGGGTCTGGACTTACCAAAAATGCATGATCATCTTCCCTGCAGCCTCTCAGTCCAAGACAGAAACGCTCCAACTTGTGACCAAGCTACACTCCAGGAGGAGCGGGTTAGGAAATGCCGACAGGCATTTCTAACATTAACAGTGTCAGTGAGGGCACCCTGGATTCTTCCTGGCACAGACAGCTACTATTAAAGGTAGCAAATGAACTCCCTCTTAAGGGCGAGTGACATCTTTCCACTGCCTTTTCAAGCAAACCTCTTCCCTGAAGAGGATTTCTAGGAAACTCCTGACACACAATCCATGCTCACAGCACTGCACGCGATCCCTGAGACGCCAGGCACACACGGAACGAGACGGCACATGAAACACCCCCCAACCAGTTTTCTACACAAAAAAAAAAAAAAAAAAAAAAAGAAGAAAAGAATCCTAAACTAAGGGCTCTCCAGGGGAAGCCAGTGGTTCCCAGAAACCAAGAAGCATCACACAGGGGACGCAGCCAAGGTCACCCAGCTGACCAGACTTCAGAAACTGTCAAAATGAGGAAGCTGGGCTGGCTCAGGCCCCCACAGCTGCTGAGCCATCCTGTTCTCTCCGAGCAGGGAAAATGCACCCACCGCCCCTGCAGGAGAGGCTACTCTGGCATCAGTGCCTGACCCGGCACGTCTGGTGCAGACACATCTCCAGCTGGCAGAGCATGTCACCAGCAATTCCTCTGCCGGCATGGAAGACAGAAAAGCCTTCAAGGACACCTGCGAACACCGTGTCAGGTTAAATGGTTCAGGGAGAGGGGCTGGAAAAGCCGGCGGCGCTCCAGGGAAAACACTCCAGGGAAAACGCCGCGTCAGTCTGGGCCCCTGAGAAAAGGCACGAGTTGATCCAGCTGCCGCTCGGGGCACGAGGCAGAGCAAGGACACCTCAGCGCCGGGACAGGAGGGCACCTGAGGCAAGGCTGCAGGGGCCCAGGGTATGCAAGCGAGCCAAATCGTGGAGGAGATGGAGGGTCAGGCCCTCCTTCGAGCCAGCTCAGAGACCGGTTGATAGTTCATGACCTAAAAAATAAAATCAGTAGTGGGGGAGAGGGAAGGCTGACATGAACAGGAACTACAGGACAGCAAAGACAGACACCAGGCAGGACTCAAAACTCCTTATAAAACAGAAAAAACCCAACCCACTCACCTTCGGGGGACAACTGATTTGCAAATTAAATGGGGGTGTCCACCCTCCAGGAGGGATCAGGAGCAGTTTCCTCCGCTCCCGTTTACCTTTGCTGCACCGTTCTGCCTGTTCTGCCAGGCTCTAATGAAAAGCTAGTTAACAGTTAATTATTACCCATTCAGACACACGATCCCCTACTCTGACTGCCGGCTGGGAGGGATAAGACAGTCACGTGATGCAAAAATCCCGACCTTATGAAAGCACGGGCAACTATATTTAGTTGGAAAAACGATGACCTAGCGAGCCTGCTCCTCCCTGGCCCCCCCTCAGAGGAGCCGACCTGCCACCTCCCGAGATCCTACCTCCATGGCACCCGGGAAGATCCTCATCCAGCAGGAGCTGTAATGCTTAAAACAGGGACACCTGGCACGGGAGCAAGCCCTGCGTGCATGCCCAGGCTATCCCGGGTGGAGGGGCCAGACCAGCACACAGCCCGGGCTGGAGGGACCCTCCCTCCCCATCCTCGGTGCTCTGGAGCGGGTCACCTTGTCAGCAGCAAAAGCTGATAAGCACCAAGAGCGACAAACAGGGGCCTAGCCCAAGGTCCTGGACCTTATCTTGAAAGCAGGAGGCACACTGGGAACCTGACCAGTGTGACCAGCACAGGAGAGGCATTCAGCAGCAACGCTCCAGCTGCTGGCTTCTCCACGCCCAGAGCTGGTGACAGGAGTCTGCCTCCCTGGATCGGTCTACCCCTCTCTCCTCAGGGTAGCTGGGTGACCAAGACAGACACCGGCGTGCTGAGAACGGAGCGGGAGCCAAGGCAGCACCAACTGCTGCGAAGAGATGGCCCCAGAAAAAAGGTGCGACAACAAAATCCAAGAGCCTCACCTGCTCCCTCTGCAGTGAAAGGGCTTCGAAGGAGAAGAAAAACAAAAAGCCTGAGGACCAGACATCATTAATCTCTTGTCATCAGCAGAAGGGTGCTCTCTGCCTGCATCCCGCTGCTGCCGACGAGACAGCGCGACCGGCAGCGCCCGTGGCACGAGCGAGAGGAGGTCGCTGCATCGCCGCCGAACCCGGGGCGCTGCGCTGACACGATCCCTTTAATGGCCGTCAGCCTCTTCTGCAGCTGCATCTGGGGACTTGGAAGCTGACAAAAACCCTTCCTGGGAAGCATCTGGTACGTCTCACTGTAAATATTTAACAACGAAGAGACAGGAATGGAGAGCCAAGCGCCTGCAGAGAGACCCTCCAGCTCCAAGCATTCACACTGTCTAGGAGGAGACTGTGCAGCTCCCACTGTGCTGGTGGAGGGGGAGAGGGGTCGTACAAGGTGAAAGTGCAAACTCTGCACAAAATATGCCTCTGGAAAACCTGTCACCTCAAAGAAGAGAATGGGTTTCCAGAAAGGAGAGACTGTGACGTAATTTAAATAACATCATTCCGAATTCCTCCCGCCGTGATTCCTGTACCTGACCAGCAACTTTTGCAGAGGCATCCCTGCAGGACCAGAGCGTCCCCCGAGCAGTGGCCACTTGCTAAGTGACCACTTAACCTCGACCTCAGCCCGCACAGCTGCAAACCTGCCTCCCTGACTGCATAGAACAAGAAGAGACTGAGCAGCAGCTCAGCTTGTGAGGCCAAGGAAGACAAAGCCAGCACCGTGCAGAAATCCAGCCCCATCTCCTGGGGCAGGAGAAAGCAATAGTGATTTGGTGGTAGGAGCAGGTGCAGCAAACTTTCCCAGGAATTTAGGGAGGTCAGACCTAGGTCACCCACTAAGCAGGGTGTCTCCATAAATGCGCTGAAGAAATCTTACAGACCCGTAATCACCTGGATTAAACTAAGCACGGGTATGGGGGCTTCCTCCTCTTGGTGAATCCAGAGCATTAAAACCATGACAAGGCACTCAAATATCCCTGTGATCTTTTGAGACCAAGCAGAAGGGCTTCTTTTTGTGCTACTTCGGGATTACTGTACCTCAGCTGAGCTGATTTCAGGGCATGCTTTCCAAGCACAAGATACACCATCCTCACTTACACCCCCCACCTTACGCGAGATGCAGCGACAGTCTGGGTTTTTCTAAATAACTCTGATATAGCAACTTCTTTCCTGCGTTCACAATCACATGAATCCTGCTGCATAAACCACTCTCTCTAAGAAAGCTAATTCCACTGCTACAAGTGGCTGCCTCCCGTGGCAATGCAGAGCACAAAAGAGTACAACACCCTAATCCAACCAAGTTTTCCCGAAGGAGTCAGGAATACCCAATTACAAAAGAGTGTAACGTAGCACTTTCTTAATTTAAAGATCCACCTCCCCTCCTTTTCTTTCTAAAGGATTAAAAACCACTTCCTTGCAGTGGTAGCATCACCCTCATCTCTTTATGGAAAACTTCACAGCGTTTAATTCAAAGGGGCATTTATAAACTCAAGAAAGATATCTCAGACACTGCTGACAACTGTATAAAAATGATCAGGTCAGGGTGCAGCAGATGAAAAGAAGTCATCAGGAGTGGTGAAACCAAGACAGAGCATCACTTGCTGCTCTGTTGAACACCAGCGCATCCACAACTGCACCCTGCAGTCAGCTCCGGTCTCTGGAATTCAACAAGGGCACAGGGCTGTTACAGCTGCTCAAAGAAAAGCAATTAAACCACCCAGAGGCAGCTCCTCCAGAGGTGAGACTAAAAAGGCTGGGATCCTCCACCACGGAGAGGCAGAGGGCTGGCTGCAGCATGTAGGAGGCCAGGAGGGCACGAGCACAGCACACTAAGCTAGCAGGAGATCCACTTGAAGTGGCAGAAGTATTCCCTTCCAGAGCAGGCAGCAGATTCCACATAGTAGCAAGCCCTGGGAGCTGAACAGCATCGGCCGCCTGGCAGAGGAGTTTGGTGTTCACAGCGAAGCTGTCCACAGACATCCAGCTGCAACTGCGCCCTCCCAGTCCTCCTCGACAGCAGAAGTGGGAACGGGAGAGTGTGTCCCTCTGCCCACCAAGCCCAACCCTGCATCTCTCAAGGGTGTTGAAGTCTCTCAGCTTTCCAGCTGAACTCCAGATCACACGGTTTGAAGTGGCGGCTCCTGAAAAGCACCCTCCAGCTGCTGAATCCTGGTTGCGGGATGTGGGAGAGGAGAGGACTGAAGAACTGCTGTGCCAGACAGGAGGAAAGCGAGGCCTCTCTCCAACAACTGCTTTATTTGCAAACACCATTAGGTAACTGGGACGCAAACACTGCTGCCCTTCCACCTCCATAGCGCTCGCACGTGACACGGGGATGATCCAGGCTGAGGATCCAGGCTGAGGGCAGGACGCCGCCGGCATCCGTATGCTAACAAGCAGGAACACGCTCTGGGGCACACTACAGCTACTGTGCCTACAAAATGGCAGAGTTTTGGCTCAGGCGCCCCACCTATGCAATTCCCAACCCTGATACTGCAACTCAGCATCTTCCATCACTATGCTAACCATTTCCTTGGGAGAAGAACAGACTTCTCACCCAGAGGGGAAGCCAGCCATACAGACCCACCTGACTTCACAGGAGTAACCTTAAAAAATAGACCCGACACAGGTATGGGAGCTCCGGTGACCAGAGCAAATTAACTCATTCAATAACCCCAGCAACGAAAACGAGGTGAGGGAATCAAACCCAACAGCCTCAGGAGTGCACAACAGCTCTGGTGGCAGGAGCAGTGCTACTCTGCCTTTGCCTGCTGCCTTCACACTTCACTGTGTTTTGAGATACCAGAGCTTCCAGATAAGCTTAGTGCATGGGAAGAAAAAGCACGGCACCAGCTTTAAGGCTTTTCTGGAGAAAGACTGCACAGTGTCCTGTGCAGCCACCATGTAGAGGAATCCTGTTTAAGCTCTAACTTATCTCCTAAAAACCACACAGAATTGTAAAAAAGTCCCAAGCTCTGTAGGTAATGTTTTCTGCAACACTTCTGACATGTAACAAACACTTTCTGAAGCGCTATCATCTGCTGCAGATGCACACTCATGCCCCACCCTGGAGGCAGCTGTGCAAGGTCCCCAACCAGCTGGAAAACAGAGGATGGAGCTGTGCCAAGCAAAGGACATCTCTGAGTTCGCAGCCCAGGCAGACAAAACCTAATACCCAAAGAAGACAGATCTTCAGCAGGGTGAAGAAAAGCCTCCTATGAACTCAACAGATGGGAATATACCTTTGCTGCTTCAAAACCTTAATATTTCACTCTCACATGTTGAGAAAGCAAGAAAATCACGAGAAACTTACAAATGTGGAATCAAAGCCTTGATCCAGTGCATCTAGCTGTACACCGTGGCCTTGTTAGCTGGCTAGAGCTCTGGAAACACATCCACAACTTCCATCCCTCTGTTCAGTTCAGGAAGTTAAATTACAGTGCCTCCAATGTTACACCAGACCACTCTAAACCAGTTGAGTTATTTTTACTGAAATCAGCTTTCAAGACAACAGAGCTGATTTCCATACTTCCAATGCCTCCACCATCAACAGCGATTTACCCTCACAACACTATCCATGAACTGGTGAAATGGGATCCCATGCAAAGCCAAAGACGGACATCAGAGGTGGCCACAGTGACATGCCTGGGGTGACACAAGGCCAAGTCAGGCACTGACTTCCATTCCCGGTGCCTTTGCTATGGGACATCCCCACATGGCACTACAGCTCTGAGACAACAGGCTCCCACTGAATGATCCTGGCATCACTGGTTAAAACACAAACCTTTCCTTCCGTCTTGGCACTTCCACAACATGAGCCTGGATGAGGAGCTTCTGGCAATTTGGGAAAGAAGGGAATTGAGATCATCAATATCTGCTTTGGAAAACTACATTCCTTTCCTGATTTGAAACCTCCATCCAGAGCAACCTCCCTCCCAGCAAGGTGCACACACCACTGGGGCCAGGAATTTTTTTCTTTGCACTGATGGCAACACAGTGAGTTGTCTTGGTTGTCCTTAAAAGCAATACTCAACGGCAACACGCAGACTACAAGCCACGGGGGAGGTCTGTGACTTCCCAAACTATTGCAAATTCAAATATATATCCTCAGGTTCATAGACACATCCATCTGTATACAGGTAACACATAAACAACAACAATCTGAGCTACATTTGCATCTTGACACGTCAGCGTTTTCAATTACGTGTGATGACCAAGACCTACAAGCTCCCAAACTCTTTCACCCTGGACATCCAAATTTGCTATGCTATAACGTACGGGAGGAAAGAACCTTCCAGCAGTTTAGTCATCCCTATATGAAAGCATAAAAGATGTCCCTGCTATACAGGAATGGCCAAATATTAAAGGTTTGTACTTTCTTTAGGAAGTTTTTCTGCTTTGGTTTTTTGGATGGGGTTTTTTTTGGGGGGGGGTTGTTGGTTTGGGGGTTTTTTGTTATATTAATGTCCATTGCATATTCCTGTACCAGTCTTTTAAGTCTGGTTAGCGCTGACTCTGCAGGAAGAGAAGTGCAGGGAAGGCAAGGGAGAAGGAGGTTTGAAGAGCTCCATTTTTTATTTAATACATACCAGACTGGCCGTCAGTTGGAAATATATCTGTAAAAGAAAAAAAAAAAAAAAGATCAGTATTGGTTGCAGCTGGAGTGCAAATCATATTTAAAAGGTCTCCTCTCTCGATTTGTTTGCTTTAGCTAAACAGAGGAAGTATTTTCTTAGTATCTCAAGTTAAACATCAATCCAGCTTGGAACCCACCTCAATTCAACCACTTGTTGTGAAGAAAGATTTTGAAGGTGTCTGTGTTTACCCGAATGCGTTGCTCTCATAAATAACCTCCTGTATTGGCTTCTAACAGACAGCAGCGAGCAATAAAAAAGGTTGTCGAGATGTACAAAGATCCACACAACGAGCTTGGTGGCACTCCACACTCTCCCTGAGCAGCAATATCAAATGGAAATCTACAGAGAACATCTAACAGGGAGCACAGGTGGAAGCCAAGGCAAAAGCCAAGTGAGCGTTCTCCTGATGGTCCTTGGATTTGTAGCCACAAGGGACACCAGCAGCTGTGCCTGACTCTAACACAGCACCTACACCAGACACACACACAGGGCCTTGGCACATCACCCATCGCACCAGGAGAACCCCTTCCCCTTCCCAGCTCAGGAGCCTCTGTCAGCAGGCACAGCCGGCTGCACAGGACAGATGGAGTCTGGAGGGTTCAGACCCCAAAACAGATTATTCAACCTCCTCAGCCCCTCAAGCTCTCTCCAGTTAGAGGTACAGGCCCTTCTCTTGGAAGACCTTTATGTATTGCTGGGAAGATGTTTGCTTAAGTAGCTGGGAAGGACCTGACTTTTCATTTAAGGAGCACGCAGGACAGTGTGTGTGGAAAAACCCTGTTGATAACGGCTCCCCCAGAAGATATGAAAACAGAACTTTCGAGAGAGCAATACATCATGTCTTCTTCAAGGATCCTGGAAGAGGAGGGGGAAGGAAGGCTGCCAGCAAGGCAAGGTCCTCCTGGGGCAGGGGCAGGCCCCTGGCTCCCGCTTATCAGCTACCCAAAACACACATTCAGCTGGAAAGTCACAAGAGTTGCAGCAAGGACTACCCCTCAGGCAGGGCAATGCTCTCTGGCCTGAGCTCAGCTCATGCAGAAACAGCAAAAACACCCCTCTGCCAAAATAACTTCTATTTCTCTTCCTCTGACTTGCACCATGTCCTCAGGCAGGGACGCTTTCATCCCACATAAGAACGGGAAGAGCCAAGTGGAGCAAAAATACCCAGAAGTTAAATCAAGACTCCCTCCACCATTACTACACAGTTATGGTCTGTGGCCATTTGAAGGCATGGTATCAAGGACAGCCCAGCACACCCAGAACAGTCTCCAAGCACCAGTTTGGATCCTCTGCAAGCTGCATGTTCTACTGCAATCCTCCACCAGCCCATGTTCCAAATGCATTTAAAGATCTTGTATTTCTGTGATGGTCACTGATGAGCTCTGGCTTCTACATCAGCGAGCTGAAACACCCTGTACTTCACAGAATCATAAAATGGTTAAAGCTGGAAAAGACTTTTAAGATCGCAAACAAGATACAATTTATTTCCCTACTGGGGCTTCTCTGCAAAGGAACAAGGTGGTTACACTGGTATCCCACCTGCTTGGATCAGCTAGCTGTACCAGATGTTACCAAAAACCAAATTAAATAACAGCAACACAATGGCTGATAAAGTAAATTCCTTTGTGCCAGCCAGGAATTTAGCAAAGCCAGGCTTTGGCAAACGTTCCCCTTGCTGTACCCCGAGGGGTGCAGTTCTCCAGTCTGCATTCCTGCTAGGCTGTCCCACCGACTCTTCATCAAACACACACCACAGAACCAGCCACTCACAATAGGTCCAGGCTCCAGACACCACAAATGCCACCAAATCAGGCAGCAGCTGCAGGTGACCCCTCAGTAACATCTCCTATCAGACATGTCCCCACCGCAACTCCAAACGTGCATTCTCTCAAGGTCTCCTCTCAGCTCACTGCTGTATTCCCCACTGCCCTGTCCTGCTCTAGATGTGCAGCAAGGCTCTCCTGGCGCCTCCTGAGCTCAGCCACAACTCTAGAGCAACTTTGCCACTGCATTTACTAGAAAAGCAGTGACTCTACTCAGTGGCTGAGGGCAGCAGAAAGCAAGGACCACATGTGACGGCCAAGGGCCGAGAGAGCTCACGTTCACCTCAAGAGGTTTGCCAGGGCAACTCCTGTCAAGGACGGACACTTGCATCCAGTGCTCAGCGCCCTTGTCTGGGAGAGGCTGAACTAGTCCAACTCACCACACTCACGATTAACACAGATTTGACTCCAAGCTCTCCAGAACAGACTGAGCACTCTGGGCGTGCAGGCAGCTTTCCCCAGAGCTGAGAACAAGCACAGAGCAATCAGTCTGCAGGACTTGCTCTGAAAAACGGGGCTGCTGGGAGGACACATCTGAGGCAGGGCTAGTCAGGGACCGGCAGGCACAACGACCCTTTGGGACACCTTTTTCCCCTGCAAGCACAAGTGACTTAAATTAAAAATTAGCCTGCCAATTAAGGGCAGCACCTCAGGTGCCCAAGAGAAGTCTAAATCAGGCAGTGCTTTCTTTTCTCAAGAAAGCCATGGTAGAGAACGAGGCAGAAACGTGTGTGGCCAGCAGGTAAACCCCTGGGCTGCTCTCCAAGGAGCCCATCTCATACACTGCAGGACTGAGGCTGCCTGCCCAGGTCAGCTCCCTTCCCAGCTCTCCCCAAGGCTAAAACTCAAACACAAAGGACCCCGGCACAGAGACATGGCTGGGATTTTGCTCAAAGTCTCAACAAAGAAAGCCAGCAAACCAGCTCCACCAATTCCTCCCACCACACACACCTGCTACCTCCCAAGGCACCCTGATGCCAGGTATCCCAACACTGGCCAGATGCTGCAGGACAATGCTTCACAGCAGCTGCCCATCATCCCATCAGCCACCTGCTCAGCAGCAGGCAATCCCTACATGGGACCCAGGCAGCTCTGCCCCTGCCTGCACAACACCCTCCCAGCCGTTCCCAGCCTGCCCTCCAGGCAGCCCAGTGGGAAGGAGGAAGAAATAACAGTATCGCAATGCAAATGAGCAGACCCATGAAATTTGGACCCTATGGTCTCACGTTTCCTTCCCCTTCTTGCACGCAGACACTTTTGTTTCTCAGCATGTGCTCAAAATCAGAAAGACTTGGTGTCTGAACAAAGGGACTGTAGTCACCACGGGAACCAGTGATCTCTTCACTGCAGCGCCGGTCTCTGCAGAGCCAGGTACTTCCCAAGCCCCTGACCATTCTCCTCAGCCCTGCGCAGTATCCATACAGCCCACAACATCTCGGCAGAAAACACATTCCCTGAATCTTCCTGTTATCAGCAAGGGAGGGGGGTGGAGGAAGGAGTGAGGAGGAGGAGGTCAGGGGTGTGCATGGCAGCCGGCAGGATATTGGGACAGGCACGGAGCCTTTCAGGACCATCACGTGAGGGTGCAGATGTGGTACAGGGGTGCTTGCTCTGAGCACCAGTACCCAGAGTTTCTGCACACAGAGCCCAGGAGATATAACTAAATTGAGGGCAGTTGTCCTTATTTTAGGTGGTGCTGGGGGTGGATCTCAATTTCAATTTTTGCCTGATGGTATTTTTACACAAAGGAGGAGACCGTATGCTAAAATGGGGCATTTAAAGAGAAAAGCTGATGCATCCACACACATACCCCCCTCCCCAGGGGCTATCTGGCTACCGCTGCTATTCAGGTATCTGGGACACGTCCAGAAAAGTCACCCCATTTATGAGCCCCCATCTCCCCTCCGCTGCTCCCTGCGGAAGCACGCGCCAACCACGCTCCTCCGCCAGCCATGCTCACAGCGCTGAATCCAAACGCCCGCGCAGGAAGCCGGTCTTCTCCCAGCTCAGGAGCTACAGCTGGGAAGGGACCTCCACCAGCCGCTGCCTGTCCCCAGCCCCCCTTTTCCAGTGCGGACACGGCTTCCTCCTGGCAGGGCCCGGGAGGCAGAGGCTGAAGAGCAGCTCATTATCCCTGACGCAAGAGAAACGCTGACTCGTTATTACAGCAACCTGCAGCCATAACTGCCGAGGGGCCGCGCGGCCGCGGGCCGAGCGCCAGCAGGAACCAGCTCCCTGCTGGCCCCCCACCTCCCATTGCCCTTCTGCCCTCCAAACAGGGGGAAAATCGACCTCAGAGTGCTTTATGCCACCTGCCAGTCACCAAAGAGCACTGACTGGTACCAGCACACCAGCGTGCTGGGTGAGGGCTGTGCACACGCGGGTACAAGCGCAGAGACGACTCCGGCTCCTCGGCTGCTCCCAGCGGGACACGGGGCTCATCCACACTGCCACTGCCACAGGAAGACACCAGCTGATTTGTTCTGGCTTTTGACCCGTGAAGTTGTAACCAAATCATCCTCCACGTTTTGCAGACAAAAGACTCAGACGTCAGCAAAAAAAATGACCTCTCCAAGGTCACGCGGGGACTCGGCAGCAGAGACGTGACCAGAACTCGATCACAATGGCTCGAAAGCTGCAGGGCTGCACTGGCTGCCCGGGAGAAGGACCGGGGAGGGAAGTGCTGGCAGATGGCAGGATCGATTGGTATCTCTCCTCCTAACCTGACCTGCTGCCCGGCAGGGACGATCCAGGCAGGGAAAAGGTCCAAATTACATAGTCCAGCATGTACTGCAAAGAGACCAGAGCTGCCTGAATCTCTTCTCCGGCTCCATGCAGCATTTCAGTTCAAATCTCTGTCACCTGGCTCCCCCTCGGAGGCCAAGGCAGTGCCTGCACAGGCTCCTGAGACAGTTACAGGCCTCTTCAAAGCAACACTCAGCGGAGAAGGGGGTGAGGTCTGCTAGGGAAAAGCAGCAAAGCAAGAAACCCTAAACCCGAAGATTAGCATGGCCAATTATATCCCTCCCGAGATCTTGTTTGCTTCCTGTTCCCCTCCTTTGTTACCTGCTGAGCAGGCTCTGGGAGGGTCCAGCTCTCAGTCACCCAGATTGTCCCAACCCTCTCCAGCTGCCAGGGCCACACAAACACCTCCCATGCCTCTCAACTTACTACAGGATCTTTACCCCCTCAAACAGAAGCTGAAGCATGAGACAGATGGATCAATCCTAACATGATGCTGGCTAGGTCCCAAGACACCACTACGGTCTGTGCAAGAGGAACAAAAAAAAGCTACGTGAGGGTTTATCCCAAATCTGCTCCTCTGCAAGGGGATCCAGACCACCAGTACCTGGGGTAAGGGGTTTTCTGTTCTCTGTCCAGAGGAGAGGTTGGATTCGTTCTCAGACAACCCCATCACCTACACTGCCTCAAGAGCTGCAGCCAGCGTGAGCTCTGACATCAATTTCCCACAAACCGCATCGAAACAAATGCTTGAAATAGGTTTTCAGTGTATAAACAGCTGTGGGTTTGGTAAAGTTCAGCCGTGGTGCCCCTGGTATCTTCATGTACTTGAAAAGTAACGAAGACTTCCAGCATCACAGAGTTTCAAGAGGAACAACCCTGAGGAAAAAAAATCACCTACTCCAAAATCAGAGTGTTATCTGAGGTAACTCCCTAACTAACTTCTCACCACACACTAAATGAGTACCTCGATGCTGACGCTCAGTCTCCTCCAGACCGAAGGGGAGCAGTGCAGACCCAGCAGGGCTGTGCCACCAGTTACACACAGCAGGACCGGCACCGTGCCCGGCAAAAACACCTTTCAGAGATCCACATGCAAGAGGGTCCAGGTCTCTTCTCCAAGCACCAGAGATGCCAATGGGGTTCTGGGGAACCTGACCGGGAGAACGAGAGCTCTCCAAACAGACGGTCCTGTGAATCCAACGCTCACATATGCACAGGCACACAAGGAATAACTGGAAGGTCACAGGCTGTTGTTTCTCCCATCCACTTATCAGTGCTTGCATTGGAGAGAACAAACACTGGGTGTTCTCTCCCATTAACCCCTTCCCCTCATCTCCAAAATGGAGAAGCAGCCAAGTGCTGCTGCTCCAGAGCACGAGTCCCAACATTCCCGATCACAAACCCAACAAGGGGCTTCAGAGAAAGTCCAAGGCAACTTAAAGGTGCTCCCATGGAGCAGCTGGCGACCCAGCTCTCTGCCTCACATCCTTTAATCACCAGTAAGCCTGGAGTGACACCACTGGAGGCTTTAGGCCTTCCAGGAGAACAACCCTACCTGCGTCTGGGCCCAATGACCACACTCATCCTTCCCAAATTGCTCTTTAAGCCACCGGATATTGAACAGGCAGTAAAATCTCTGGCACAATCGAGCAAAATCTACACGTCCCAAAGACTCTTGCTGAAATACAGGAGCCATTTTGGTGCGGCCCAGAAGCCGGCTGGATCCCACACTGTGGAAACTGATACAGGATGGTGTTTCCCTCTGACAAGGTTGCTGCACTCAGCACTGCAACACACTTTTCTGCTTGCACATCAAGGGCAGACCCAAACTCCAGAGCAGCTTTGCCCAAGGACAGCTTAATAAGCAGCAGGCAGGAGAGATCTATCTCCCTACAAAGGAGAATCCATTAATGTACCCAGAAATCCAGTCTCTCCGTGAAAGAGGATCCCACCCCACCTCCTCAAATGCACCAGTATCACGGTAATGCCCCGTAACGTCAGACAAGGATGCCATAAATCCCTGTCCCCAAAACCTGAAAATTGCGAGGCTCTTCACACCTTTGGGCTGAAAACCCCCAAAAACTGAAAACCCCAAAAACTGAAAATTGCAAGGCTTTTCACACCTTTGGGCTGCAGGCAGAGGGCCAAGCAGGGGGGCTGTAGGATACACGAGGCAGCACAGTGAAGACAACATAATTAAATCTCTTAACTGAATTACAAATCATCAGACTCACAGTCTGAGGCGTTCCCTCCCTCTGGCCCAGGCTATCTGCTTGGTTTTAATCAAACACTCAGCCGTTCCAATCACCCTCCAAACTCCATCCTTGCTTGGTTCCACTCTCCGCTGACAATTAGATCAACTCAGATTTCACCTCCAACTGAAGCTAAGAGGGTTATCTCACTGTAATCTGCCATGTCTCCTCCAAATCATCTTCACAATTGTTTTTACAGGTTTGATTTTAAAATTCAAAACTGTGGCTCATTTACAGCAAATTCTTCCCTGCAGAGTATGCAAATGTCACATTTACCATTCCACAGTTAAAAAACCCCAAAAAACCAGAAACCAGCAACAGTGAGCTTGGAGAGCTCACCTGAGACTGGGAAGCCAAAAGAAAACAGTCCCCTTTTTGTTCAGCTCAGAGCAAGACCCTCTGCAGTGGCAGAGGATTTCTGAGCACTCAGAAGATGCATGAGATCATAGTCAGTATTCCCTGGAGTTCTCAAGGTTGAGCTGGGAGTTGGGAAGTGAAATTCAATATGATTACAGACAGTGAAGTCTCATGCTTTGTCATCTGAGCACATGGTGGAGACACCTCCGTGATTCGCTCTTCTGTCTTGCTGGGTGGAACCTCACGCACAAATATCCCATCCCTTCTGTTTCAGTCACACTAAAAACCCCTCGACAGCATTTTGGGGATGCGTTTCTCTGCATTTCAGTATCTGCTGCTACAGACACATCATTTCTCAGCATCACACATGCTGGTGTCACTCCTTACACTTAATTCTTCATTCTGTTTCTCCCTCTACTTTCCCCCTTGCCAAGCCCTGCAGATGACCTGCCAACATGAGCCCACCTGGAGGGAACCCAGCTACAGTAAAGTGCTTCAGTCACTCCTTTAGGTGTCTCTTTTTGTGCTAGATGAGGCCAAGAGCACTGCTATTTGTTATTGTGGTTGTCTTTATTTTCAGTAGGCTCGTTCTGTGAGGTCAGGAGAGCTGACACAGACTTTTTGACTACTTGGAAGTGTAACCTTTCCAGTTACAGCAAAGGCATAAAAATTGCAGCGAGAATCCGAAGGGTCTTGCAGGAATAAACTCAGTGCTTCTTTTACAACATTTAATAAATAAAAAAAAATGAAGATGTGACCTTGGAGAATCTAAAGGAATTAATTTCCTGTCGTTTAAGTGAACGCTGGCTCATCAAACATTTGAGTGTTGCTTATTAACTGTGAGTTCTCACTGTTTTATTCTGTCACTAGCTTCCTCGTCTGCAAGCTTCCCAAATAGATAGTTTGCTAGCTAAGATTTGCTAAAATAATCGCTCGTTTACACCACTGACCAGAAGCTTTCAAAAGCACAGTCATAAAGAAAAAGAAAATAAAAAAGGCTGTGTGATTAATGTAGAGGCTGAATACATATCACAAGTAATCTGCTTAAAGACAGTGCTCGGTGTTTAGCAACATACCCACCTCTGGCAGCACCTCTGAGTTACCAGGCAGGTAAAACACCAATCTCCCCACGCACCTTTTCTCTTACTTTCCCATCGACAAAACTCTACCCTTTCCTCATTTTTGTGGTTTTTCCAATTTCATACTCGTTTCCCCACATATTTAGCCAGGAAAAAACTCACCTCTTCTCTCAGTTTTTTTTCCAGACTTCTTAAAAGCTACCTTTTATCCAGCCCTGAAAACCCCCCGTTCTCTCCATGCACTCACGCTGCACGCGAGTCAAAGAAGTCAAATGACTACTGGGAAAGGAGAAGCGATAAGAGCCCCCCGCGCCCGCCCGTGGCCGCGGCTCCCTCCGGCGCAGCCGTGCCCTGCAGACTGCAGAGTCACTCTGCAGGAGCGCGGCACACGCCGCCGCTCAGCTGGAAAAACGTGCTCAGCAGTGTGCCCGGGACAGGCTCCGCTTCCTCCTGCCGCCCCCCGAGCTGCGCCCCCATACCTGGGCCGGGAAGAGCGGAGCGGCGCCCGTGTCCCACCTGCCGGACCCCACCTCGGGCTCACCGGCCCCTCCCGGCCAGCAGGAAGGACACACGGCACATTTCCGTCCCCTGTCCAGCTTCCCGAGCGCGCTTTAACTCTGCCTCGTGCGCCAAGGACACGTGAGGTTCACAAGCCCCAGCCGAGCCCCCATTTCTCCCGGTCGTCCCCCGGCTGTCACGGTCACCAAGGGATCTCTGCAGAGCCTGCCAGAGATCAAACGAGTGACACTGAGGAGCACCAGAGATGCTTCTCCTCCAACATCTTCCTCGTGGGGCAGAGATGCCTCTCCTGGGCCCCGTCAGAGGCCAGGGCTGCTTCGGGGAGCAAGTTGGGAGTGGAGTGAAGCACCTGCTACAGCAGCAGGTTGCAGACCTGTTCCCAGCCACTTCAAGGGGTGTCCAGCAGGAAGCAAACGTGCTTCCCCAGGAGCACAGGGCAGGGCAGGCTGTGCCCACCAGCACATTGCGAGTGTCACACGTATTCTGGAGGAACCAGAGTGACAATTTCTAGGTCAAGAGAACAAAGGGCATTTGTGTCACCTCTGAGTGTCACCAGAACCAGACCGAGCAGCATCAAGACCTCCGTCACACCAACAACCACCCCAGTTGACCATTTCTAAAGCAAATTAAGGTTTCCACCTGGCCTGTTGTGACAGAGCACCCAACCCAGCCAGGGCCACTGTGATCACCTCCAACACACCGTCAGTCTGCAGCAGAGAACTCTACCAAACCTTACGGTTTGTCACCACATAAAGGAACAGGGTGACTCAAACCCACAAAATAAAAATAAAATCACAATTACTGTAGAGCAGGGAACCCTGCTGCGCGTTCCCATACAACGCTGAAACACACAGAAGCGTCAAGGGAATCTTCTGTTCCTAAGTCAGCTTTGCTCCAGAAGGACACTGAAGGTAACCCACTGATGAAGCAGGTATTAGATGAGCCAGTTCCCAGCCCTTCCTCCCTCTCTTTGCACGTCTCAGCAGAATATCCCCCAGCACATGCAGCTTTAACGCCGCAGGAAGAGCTCTTGATCCCGGCAAGACCCACAGCGAGTGTCACACCAAAGCTGGGCCAGACGACTTGCTAAGGATGGCTCCAGCAGCTCGACCAGCACCATCACCTGGTGCAATACTGAAACCAGCAGAGGCACGACACATCACAAACCAGTTTGCTCGGGAAAGGCAATCCAGCCACGAAGCCCCCCAGACTGCAGCACAAATGCGTGCTCTGATAGAGGAAAGTTCAGTTAAGAGGATCTTCTGGGAACCTCCAATTACAGGATGAGCCTCCCTGTAGAAACATGTTGACACTTGACCACAGTTTCCACAACCTTTCCCAAAAACAAAAGTTTATCTTGCACAGCATTAGAATTGCTATCAGCAAACCTATTTCCACCAAACGCCTCGTGCCAGTTTTTGCTCCACAGCTGCGGGACATTCGCGTGCACACCCACCCCTCCTTTCTGCCAAGCAATCCAGACCGACCCTGACCCAAAACTTTCCCCACAAAGAAGTCTGGTAATTGATTTATTCAAGGCCAATTTCAGTTCCCATTTGTTCTGGTCACCCATTAGCGTTACCTAAATACACAAGTAGCTTTAAGTTCTCCCAGCACTGCATTAACTTCTTTGAAGCTCTTCTTTTCCCTCTCCTCCGACCTCAAGTCATGCAGCTGAATCATTTGATACAAGATATTCAGATTAGCCAGTTATTTCAATGCAAGGAGGTAAGACTCCCAGCTCCATTCAGACCTCACTAACAAGGACCTGGACCTTGTGAAAGTGAAATCGAAGCCCGGTCTCAAGTGAGAAAAGGAACAAATGCAGAGGTGGCCGTGCCAGAGACCACAGAGTGGATCCAGAGATCGACCCACAGCTTTAGCCAACCTCAGGAGACAACTTCTTGGCCGTGAAAAGCTCCACCTAGATGGCACTATCACCACGGGAGAGCTCAGCAGGTATCACCAACGTTGCATCACCTCTTTCTCCAAGCTCGCTGTGTACACAGCCAGCCAGGGATTTGACAAAGCCAGCAGTGCAGAGACTCAGGCCCTCGGTAGGAAGTCAGCAAAGGCTCCAATGCCAAGATGACCAGAGGATAAGTAACGTATTAAAGACCACAATGTAAATGCGTATCGCGGTTGGGAATGAACGAACAAAGCTCACCGGTCCCAACTGGACCCAGGGTAAGAGCACCCATAATAACTGTAAGGGTTAAAACGTTCAGCCTGGTCTGAATAGCAAGCACAGCTTTCTGCTAAAACGCCCATTCCTTATTTTGCCAAACAAGCGCAACCACAGAGATAGCGTTGGGAGATTCATTATAGTCTCGAGTACGTAAAGAGCAACCTAACTCTATCCAAGTCGGCATTTGGCATCGCCCTGAGGATAATTTCACACTGTTCGAGCACAGCAAAAAGATCAGGTGTCATAATTTGGAAGGGAGAGCAGAGCATTGCAGCCCCAGTGCCCCCATTCCCAGTCCTGCTTTCTGGACTCGATTTGTCTTCGCATCTGAACCAAGTCCTTCTGCTGCCCAGTCAGGTGATCCCCGATGCAATCCTGGTGGAAACCTCCACGGCACCACGAGCAATATAAAGTTTAAAAGAAGAGTTGTGAGGCTAAGGAGATGGCTGGAGAGAATCCTTCAGCGATGCCTTGGACCCGGCAATCTGGAACTGGAGGTCGCAGCAGAAGCAGGCGCTGAAGCCCAGCAACGAGGGCCAGTGAGTCAGCTCCCAGGAGCTGCGCCGCATTCCCCAGCCTTCTCTTCCCGAAACAAACAGCGCAGAACAGGGCAAAGGTCCAGCACAAAGCTGAAGGGCAAAGGTATGCGGGGGAGGGAAAACACTAAGCCTCACGTTTTTTTGGAGCAACAAGTTCCAGTTACCCTCATCCTCCCCAACAGGATGGGAAGAGTTACTCAAACGTGAGTTGTGGGATCGGAACAAAACAGTATTTCGGAGAGGAAACTTGGGGCAGCAGGGGGGAGGCCTCCTGCTGCGATAGCAGCTCTGTTGCAACAGCCAGAAGAGCTCCACAATTACGTGCCACGACAGAGTGAGAGTTGCCCAACACTTTGGAAATAGGTGTGTGCAGGACTACCAAGCTGGATACCTGAGCAAGCAGATGTGCGTGTCTACTCCGAACGTGAAGAAATGCCAATGGTAAAACAAGCTTCCCATCCCTCTTATCTCCTGCACTGGAGGCTGGTTTCAAGGAAAGCCCTATGGGGAGTTAGTCAGCGAGGGGTGAGATGCTAATGAATCTTCCCCTGCCTTCTCCTCAGTACTGGTAGCCAAGTCAGCCTCTGCTCGGGCACAAAGCAACATGCACTCCCTCTGAACAATAGTCAGCTCACCCCTGGTGCTTGCTGCTAGCAACTAAGGTGTGCCTTCTGGAAAGTACTGCTTATCCACCCAGCACGTCTGCCAAACAGCACGCAGGAAACTCTACTCAAGAAATCAAAGCACCTCCTGCATCTCCACTAGGAAATGCACCGCTTTCCCCGGCCGAGCGCTTGCAAGGAGAATGAGAAAAGTTAGCACAGCGATTGCAGTGCCGGTCATTAAAACCTGCGTGTTCTTACTTCCAAGAGGTAAATGGCTTTAAAAATAAAGAAGTGCCAAGTGCCTTGATGCAACATTTCTTGAAATACATCCAGCAGGTTTTCAAAACGGGGTGCTGTTAACACCTGTCCGCACCAAGGCTTGCATCAGCACCAGGCCTGGTGCAGGGCACAGCGGAGGAGTACAACATGTTCCAGAAGGTCGAGCTGCCTTAACTGCAAGCCACACTTCTCATCTATAGAAGAATTGGAGAAAACACTTTGAATTTGGTTTATAGCCAGTAGTGCAAAGCTGGTTTTGCCAGAAAACGTTTCCTTCACTACCGCAGACACACACACTCTACCATCATGTGTCAGTCAGGCTGCTGGCTGCATTTATTTACATGATAAGAAGAGAACATGTAATAACGAGGGCATGGTCACACAGACCTTGCTACCAGATCATTAGAGAGTAAAAATGAGGCATCATTACAGCTCTGCAGCGTCCCTCACAAGCAGCCAGCAGTGTCAAGCACAAGCCTTGCCACACAGGACAGGACCATGTGCATCTCAGGACTCCAAGGATCCCCCCTCGGCTCTTTGCGCCCTGACTCTGAAACGCACACGAATAAAAAGGTAAAGTGCATCTTGTCAAGACACCGAGAAAATTTTCTGGTGTGCCACCACTCCAGCTGAGCCTCAGCCTCCACTCACAGCATCAGTAATATCACTGCCGTTTAACTCGACCTAATGGTTGCCCCACTTACTGCCAAGCACGTTGTGCTTTCGGGAGGTTAAGAAGCAAGGAGTGGCTTTGCTTCAAGAGCCCTCCTTCCTGAAAAAGCAGAAACGTTTGCTCAAACATCCTATTATGTTACAGGCTTCACTGCCAACTTCGAGCATAAAAATACTGCAGCAGGTAGGCAAGACACGAGCCTCTGAAGGTAAATCCTAATCCATGAAAAAAGGACCCTGTTCTCCAGTCCCTGTGTCAGGCCCCCAATGCACTCGACTTGCCCAGCTGTGGTGAGTCAAACAGTTCAAAACAAGCTGGTGTTTTGACCACCTGGAGGTGGATTTGTTAAGTAAGCTCTTCCCTATCCGTATTCCAACACGGACAGCAGAAACTCACCGAGATCTTGCAGGTGGCTCTGTTCTCCCTGAGCCCAATGCTTTTACTTTTATGAGGACCAATTCCAACACAGGCCATTACAGAATGCGCAAACACCTAAGGAGAAGGTCTCGTCCATTAAATCTGCTCTACGGGTCTGTAATTAATATAATCATTATAAAAAAAAATTAGGGCTTTCAAAGCCTGTAAAACAAGTCATAGAGGGATCCCTTTATCTTTACAGAGCTGTCTTCACTACCCTCTCTGGTCTCCTCGCTACCTCTGGCGGATCGGGGCTGGAAACATTCAGTACCTCCAACACACAAGCACTGCACTGGGAACACTGCTGGATGATGAGCCAAGGCTTTGTAAGCTCTGCTGAGAAACCAAAGACTTCCAGTAGTGACCTTCCAGAGTTCAGAAGCTCTCAATCCACTGCAAGCGTAGAAAAGAGTCGCTTTCCTTGGGTGATCCTCCCGGAGGTCACTACAACACTGGAACGTGACAACTCACCTCGCCAGCTGATTCTTTCACACAAATTCACGCTCCAAATCTTTTTTGGTAAGTATCTGCCAAAACAAATCCTCCACCCAATGAAATGAAGACACAACACGAGCCTGCAAACTCTACAAGAAGGTATTTGGGTGCAGGGCTGCCAGGCAAGGTCAGCTGCCAGCCTGCCTCTCGTGGGAGCTCACCAGCCGTGTTTATTTTACACGTTTTCTCTTCTGCTAATGAACAGGCAGCAAAAGAAACAATGGCCCAAGAGAGGAGAGCCAGGCAGCAGCACTGGGGGCACTGCTGGAACCAGTCGCTGCTGCCAAGCATCCCAGAACACACCACTAACAAATTCCACTTTTTAAACACCTCTGGGAATACAGAGACAACTGTGCTGGGCCCGAGGACAATTCTGAGCAGTGCAGCGTTACTCCCCTACCCTACAACTGCGTGGACACGCTAATGACACACTCTCACTCTCTCTCCCTCAAAAAATCATCCCAGGAGTTGCAAGGGCCCCCTGCTTGGGTTGGGCAGCTGCCTCGTTGCTGCTGACTCTGACAAATCACACACCTTTGCGACTGACAGGCCTGGTAATGAATCTGGACACCCCTTACACATGAGGCTCGAAGAGGAACGTTTAATCTTGCAGTTTTGCATTTTTTGGTTTATTCCTCGGGATCGTTATCTCAGGAGGCATCACAATAGAGCGCAACCTTCACACAAAGGAGCGATGTGACCAGTTTTGTGTCATAACGCACGAGGCGAATGCAGACAGCGACACTGTCCTGGATTTCCTTAAGCTTTGCTTATGTCCATAACTACAATGACAAACCACCAAACAATCCGAACGCAGACTTCTGCCTGGCACGATTAACTTGTCCTCTATACTTCCCATTAAGATGACAGCTTTCCAGGTGGAAATTGCAGAGCTGTCCATCTCCCAAAGATCAATAACTCTGACGAATCATCACGCTAGGCAGTAACAGTTCCTACAAAACACTGGCACATACAGTAATTGGGAATCTGATGTCACATCTGGCAGCGTAATTTCAGAGTTAACAGAGTTAGGTAGAAAAAGATTAAGTCTTTCCCAAACAAGACGCTTAGTGCGAACTTCTGTGTTTTCCTCCTACTCCCGATTCACTTGAAGCAGGTACGAGGGGAGCGCAGCACCCATCCCGACGGGCGAGGAAATGGTGTTCTGCAGTTTCAGCCTTTGCTGACGACAGCAGCGGGTTACAAGCGCGATTTGGACAGCGCAGCCCCTCCGCCCCCCTTTTCGGGGACCCCCCGTTCCCCAGCCGTGCCCCTAACCCGGGGCAGCGACCGCGCCGGGCACAGCCGCGCTCGGCCGCGGCCCCCGGCCCCGCCGCCGCCATGAGTCGGCAGAGA
>VZTA01022718.1:862668-900782 GCA_013398855.1 Mohoua ochrocephala | reverse complement strand
GGGGGGATATCTAATGATACATAACTGCTTTTATCATCACAACTTTTCCCTCCAAAAGCCACAGTTCTTGTAGGACTCCCCCAAAGCCAGTAAATAATCTTGACTGCTTGAGAAAAATTCCCCCATTTCCTAGTTATTGATGACATGGGCTTAGGAAAGCAATACCTCCTCCAGAACACAATTTCTCACTTTGTATATTTTGCTGGAGATATATTAGCCCAAAGTTTCTTATGTCCCCTAAACCATTTTCATTTCCAGCAGCTCGTGAAAACGTGACATAGGTTGACCACTGAACCCGATATTTTCTCTGAAGGGTATTTACCCTCCATGCCACCCCTCCACCATCAGGAATTTCAGCAGAAATATTTCAGAGACTTCTACAAAGAGAAACAAGATACAAGAGCTCTACATTCTTGTTCGAGGTGCCTTAAACTCTGCGTGCTTCAGATGAGATGTCCTGCATCCTTCCCAGGTCCCACCTGCCCGCAGCAGTGCCGGAGGTCCCTGACTCAGCCCGCCCAAGGATGTGCCATTCCCATGGAGAAACAAAGCACGCTGGCAACGTGCTGTGATTCCCAGGAATCTGTGTTCCCCTGCCATCAGCTCCTCTCACTGGCACTGGCCAGGGTCATACATCATTCTGCCTTGTGCCTGATGTGCAGGGAGGCACCAGCCAGCGGCTGCTCCGCGGAGCTCAATTAATTCAAGCAGTGGCAGCTTGTGCAGGTGCCCTAAAAGCTCCCAAAGACTCAAGGTGAGAATCAATAAGATTGATGGGTGGAATTGCTGGGATATTTTCCTCTAAGCACCTAGGGATAATTAACAGCCAAAATGCTTGGAGTCAACCACCAAAGTTATGAAATACTAAATCAGAGGCAGCTCCCAGCAGCTTCGCTCACTCCCTTTGCAGGTTGTACGTTCGTGATGAAGCCATCAGCCGTGCACGGCCGCAAATTCTCTCTTTTCCCATGGGACTTCTGCTCCTTTCAGCGGCTGGCAGTTATTTAAATATTGTTTTACCCCTCTGCAGTCAAAGCAAAGCCCTGGGCTTTGCCATTCAAATCCTGGCCTGACCCACAGCACAAGGACATCGCTGCCGGGTGTTTCCCTGGCAGGCGGCACGCTGGGATCTGTGTGTTGCACCAGTAGGTGCAGATCTAATAGGTGCTGTTCCCCTCCTTGGATAGCCAGGGAACTGAAAAATAGTGAGAAGTTAAAATCATTTTGCTCTTTTGTGTGCAAGAGTTCAGATTTCTGTCCCCCAACTTTTGAGGGCACTGGGCATCCTGCCCCAATGCTTTCCTTCCCAGTTTTGCAGCCACGTTGACTCTGGTGCCAGGCACAAGCAGCCAGCAGCCTGGTCTCCAACAGGCATCATGGGGGTACCAGAAGAGGTGGAACCAGGCAGGAACCCCATCAAGAGCCAGTCTGGAGTGGTGGGGCCAAGCTGCCTGGCCAGCTGTCCCACACAGAGTTCAGGTGTCCTCCTGTGACCCACAGCAGAGGGTCAGCACACACCCACTCCATGTCCAGCCAGTCCTGGCTGCCTGCCCTGAGCACCAGCCATCACACCACGAGTGACAAAGGACCCCAGGAGGGTACAGCACATCTCTGTGTCCAAAAGCTGCACCGTGCACTTGAGCAAAGGGGCTGGAGCAGGGGCAGCTCCATGCCTGACTCTACCTGAGCCCCAGGCATGACTAAATGAGCCTCCTTTAACTTTGGGATGTGCTGTGCGGGCCTGTTGTGCTCCTGGTATCACGAGGTTCTTCCTCCACTGCACATATTTCTGCTCCCGTCCCTGCTTCCATTGCAGGGAAGTTTCAGTGCTGAGCGGGTTTTCCTGCCTTTCCGCCCTGTGCTGTGACTTGAGAGGGCTCCATCCTGCACAGATGCTCCCCCAGCAGTCAGCACAGCTCTCCGGTGCACCCAGCACCCAGGGTGCATGGAGGGAACACGGCTCCACGCTCTGAGCATCCCCTCCCTCCACATGTGCTCTGCCTCGAGCCAGGCCCTCTGGCTGTGACTCCCACTCAGCCTCGCCAGCTTCGTGTTTGCTTTCCCAAATATTTCGCTGGTGCAAAGGAAACATCAGCCTGCTGAATCGTGAGCTGAGCCACCTCCACCTCCGAGCCGAAGACCACGAAGTGGGAGAGATGATAAATTGGAAGTAAAGCAATGCCAAAGCCTGGAGCAACATACACTGGTCCTCCTCACCCCGTGGCAGTCTGCCCCGGTGCCACCAAGTCAAGCTGGGGACAGTCCCCGTAGCCAGGATGCTGGCATTGCCACTGCACCCACCACAGCCTCCTGATAACACCCTGTCAGCAGCTGATCAGTGAGTCAGAGGTAAAAGGGCTTCAGCAAAGTGCAGTGCCAGCACCCAGCCGTGGCCACCGCTGTACAAGCATGGCCCGTGGGACACAGGCTGGGGGATTAAGAGATCTGTGTCAGCAGTGGGCTTGTGTATACAAACAGGGCAGCCAAACGGGCTCATGTTCATGCTTTGTCCCCAGGGAGGTCACTGGGGATGGGAATGGGTCGTGGACATGCGGTGTCTGTGTCAGTCCTCTCAGCCAGAGGAGGAACGGGGCTGGGGATGGCAGAGTGAGATTGGCCTCAGGCAAGGGGACTGTCCCCCAGCTCCCCTCCCTGCAGAGACCTGGGCTGGGGATGGCAGATAATGCTGTGGTGCCTGGAAGGCTGCAGGGAACTCCCTGGCTCTGTAGTGGCCCTCAGGAGGGCTGGAGAACCTCACCTGGTTCTGGAGATGGGAGCAAAGGAAAGGAATTGTTCCAGCAGTGGTTTTAAAAAGTCAGCCCGGGGCTGTTGCTGTAGGAAAGCATCATCGAGGTCAGCAGCTGCAATGGCATTAAGCAGAGTATCTCTAAGTAACCACAGGATACAGCTTGTGTGCTTTCCCCGCTCCAGGGGGTAAGCAAGACTATGGGATGCTCTTGGACATGCTTCTGTAAAGCTTCCAGGAGGGTCTTGAATCCATAGACCACAGAGAGCCAGTGGACCAGGAGCCCAGGCTTCAAGACACTGTATTTTATGACTTTATAGATTTAACCTTGCCTCTCCTGCCCCTGTACTTCCCAATGAGCTCCTGAGGTTCTTAACAGCCAAACAAGCAATGAGGGGAAAAGAGACTGACCTCGGGGACCTGAAATATCCTCTGCCTCCAACGCCATCAGGGGAAATTAATGTGGGATGAGAAGTTTAATTGCAAATCTGGGGATGCAGTGGCCATGTTCTGCATCGATGAATTCATTTTTACAATTATATCAAGCAATATCAATTACATCCCGTGATTGAAGAAGTCCTGAGGATGTTGGGTGATGGAGATTGATGCAGGAGTGTGACAATGGCTGACCAGCTCCAGCCACATTGGGTGAAAGGATCTCAGGCCAGAAGTGCAGAATTTGCAGGTGGATTTTGTTATGTTTTGGCTGCCCAATTTGGCAGTGATACAAGAGCTTTCCCTTGTCTGGTGAGAGGAACAGTGCTGACCTGTAAGGGAGTCTGTCCTCCTGCCAGGCTCGTTGTTAGACTTTGAAGTTAAATCATGAGCAAAATAAATGCAAAGCGAAGCCATGTGCAGTCAGAGCCAGGGTTTCTCGCCTGTGTTTCAGTCTGTTCAATTTTCATGCTTCTCAGCTAACCCAGGACTTCAGAGTGGAAACAACAGGAGCCAGAGAGGAGTTTATCCTCTTCAGAGAGAGACATCTTTCAGGTCATCTCCATCCTCAGAAAAAGAACGAGGAGAAAAGCACATATAGCCCCTCTCCACCCCAGTGAGTTACTTGAGCTCCTGTTCCCACTGTGAAATCTTGCCTCTGTTTCCGTAGAGCCAGCACAAGGTCAGCACAAGACCACCCCAAAATGGTCTTTCCAGCTCTCCAGAAACCATTGACAGCAATTTATGTCCTAAACCAAGATCACCCCATAAGTCTGCCCAGCAGGAGAGACACCTTTACTCTTGAAACGGGATTTTTTTGAGCTTGCTTCCAGTCTACAGCCTTATCTTATTATTTTGTAATTCCTCTCCTAAAGATGCAAAACCAAAGCTCGTGCCAAACCAAAACATCCCTGCAGTTTATCCGAGCGGGGAGGAGCATGTGATGATGGCCCAGAGCCTGGAGCAGGACAGCAGCTGGAGCCTGGAGAGCAGCCAGGGATGGTTAATGCTGGTGGGCCACGAGACCTCCCCAGGACAACATGACACAAAACCCACCTTAGTGGCTGCTTTTGACTTTCTCTCCTGCCTGGTGGGACGGGAACACCAAAGAGGGGAAAACCCAGGGCAATGTCCCTGCATACACATCCCTCCCTCCCCGCACCTGCCAAATCCAGCCCCGTTCCTCCTCCCAGCAGGTCCCAGGGTGGTTTTGCCCGAACGCTCCCTCCGGCAGGCACGAGCCATCCTGCTCCGCGTGGCACTGCAGTTCCTGTGCCAGCACTGGCCGTCGCTGCAGCTGCACTGTCTTGGCTGTTAATTTAATAATTAACTTTAGCGAGCCTCATTAAGGCACCTCCTGCCTTTCTCCACATGGCGATGGCGTGTTACGGCCGCCGATAATCCTGGCCGGGGCCGGGGCGCTGAGCTGCTGCTGCTGTGAGGCACCCGGGCACGCCGTCTGCTCCGTCCTCAAACACAGACATGTCCTTCCAAGGCTCCCCAGCCTTTCTGCCCCTCCCCACACTCTCTGGGGGCCAAACACATCCATGTTGTCCCCTTTCCAAGCAGAGGGTCTGGTGGCAGATGCAGTGCGATTGCTCTTTGAGGACTCTTTGGGATGGCACCGCCTTTCCACAGGGCAGTGGAAGATGATTCCGTGGGGTTCCCTGAGTGCTGCTGTTGGGGATGCTTTGCCCAGTGAAGCTGTTCTCCCTGCAAACCCTCTAGTGACCTGCTCAGTTGTGTGGTAGCCCAAACACCAGGAAAACCCCCAGGAAATTGCAGTGAGGTTGGCTGGCTGCTCACATTTAAACTTTTTCTAACCCACTGCATAAGCATTTTTGTCCCATCTCGAAGGTCTGCTGGCTGCTGGAGGCCAATCCTGTCCATTCATCCCACTTCCAGGGGACAGGGCAGGGTTTGGAGCCAGCTCCTGGGCTGCACCTGTCCCAGGAGCAGCTGCTGGTGTTCAAGGATTTGCAATGCCAGCACCAGAGCAATCAGGATCTGTCCTTCCCTGGAAGAACCAGTTCCCCAGGCAGCAGCAAATGGGACTTTCCCTTGGGCAGAGGCCAGGGACCCTGTGCTGCTCAGCAGGGCTTGGCAGATAGGCAGGCTGCAAGGCGTGCAGTTCACATGAAGAGGGGAGATAGCGCAGCCGGGCTCCGAGCACTCGGAGAGGCCCGAGGGATGGAGTGAGCCAGCAGGGCTTTGCCCACGATAAAAGCTTCAGCACCCCTGTGTGTAATCAGGAGAGGGCAGCCCCAGCTCTTAACTGCATCTCTGGTGAGCCAGGCTGGGTGGGGTGACACAGGCACCCAAGGCGGCAGTGCCGGAGATAACCCAGGAGACAGAGCTGGTGAGGGAGAGAGGGGCTGCCTCTGACAGGGAGGATTTCTCACCGTGGCAGGTGCTAGTGCAGCCCAATAAGTTGTCCAGCTGTGGTGGGCTTCCCTGCGTGGTCAGTCCTTTGGGAACTGGCAGTGCCATTCTCGTGCCCTCTCCCTCGCCCTGGGCCTCTGCAGTGGAAATCCCCCCATCCCTGCTTCCAGGGAGAGGAGATCCAGGGAGTAAAAGGGAGATATTTGGGGTCGGCTCAGCACCACAGGCTGCAGATCCTCCACCACCAGCATCCCTAGCTGGTCCCAACCACCTCCTGTCCTGTTCAGAGGCACTTACAGGCTCAGAGACTCTCTCCTTGCTTGCAGCAGCTTTCATATGCCTCTGTGGCCAGACTTGGGCTTCCTAAAACCATATGGCTCCAAATCAGGACCTAGTCCCAGCTTTGCAGCCCACACTATGTCTCTCAGGACAGCTCGACCCCGTTCCTGTGCCCACCCTCCTGGCGGGAGCTGCTCCACCAGCCGGGGCTCTGTGCTCTCAAAGCAGAGGTTTTTTTCTCTCCATGTTTTTAATGTGTTCCTTTTTTTGACCAAGCAGGGTGTTAGAGGAGCGTGGCAGTCTGGGGAGGATGCTCCCAGCTCCCTGCCAGGGGTTACAGTTTTTTCCCCCACTCTTTCTTTGAGGATAGCACCGCCCCAAGCCTCCATCCAGCTGATGGTGGCAGCTTTGGGCACTTGCCAGCCCTGCCCCGTGACTCAACAAAACCACCTGACCCTGTAAACAGGCACCCCAGAGCACCCCAAGGATGAAGGGGGGTGTCCTTGGCCCCCTCCCAGCATTGCACTGGAGCCAGGTGCCGAGGGAGGGCTTTGGTTGGTGCCTTGGCCAGCTGTGCTCTGCCGTGGGTTCTGGCTGAGCTCCCAGCAGATGGTAGGTGCCATGGAAAACCCACTGAAAACCTGTTTATGGCTCCCACAGCCTTGTGCTGTGCTTTTTTTTTGCTTTCCTAGAGAGTATTTGGAGGTGAGAGGAGGTTCCCCCTCTCCCTGGTCCCCGGGGCTCTCTCTGGAGAGGCATTAGAAAATCGATGCAGTGGGAATTGCTTATCCTTTCCGGGAGGGATGACACCCCAGGATGTGCAGGGAGAGAGATGTTTGAACTGCCACCGTGCCCAGCAGGGCCCTGCGAAGGTCACGGTGGAAGCTTTGGGGTGGTTGAGGACGGGGAGCAGCGCAGAGCCAGCTTGAATTTGCCTGCGGGCTTCCCCTTTCCTGCTGGGAAAGGAGCCAGGGCACGGCACAGCCAGGGGAGAAGTTCCTCGCCCCGCGAGGAAAATCGGTTTGGCAGGAAATGCCGCTGCTGGCTCGTTCCAGGACGGACCGGGGAGCGGGGGAGCCCCGGGATCAGGGAAGTCCGGGGATGAGGGGAGCCCCGGCAGCGGAGCGCAGCCCCGGCTCGGCTCTGCTGCCACCTGCCGCCGGCAGCCCGGCCCGGGGGAGCCCAGAACACCGCTCTTCTCATCCCTTCCTTCGAAAACCATGAAAACCAGCCCTTTCTCTCTTTCCAAAGGCAAGCACTTGTCCTGCAGAAACAAAGGATTTGCTTGAAAAGTAGCTGCCCGGGGCAGGAAAGCAGAAAGCCTCCTCCTGCCTGGCTTCATCCCAGAAATACACCCCAGGAACACGCTGGGATGTTTGCAAGGTGTCCTCAGCACAGTACGGGTTGATACGCCCTGGCTCTGGCTGGGGCATCCCCGAGATAAGATCTCAGCTCCCAGAGCCGAACAGCAGCGCTGCTGCAAGAGCCTGCGTGTGCCGAGAGAGGCAAATACCCGCTTGTGCAAGAAATAAATCCCATTTTCCAAGGGCTCCCAAAAGAGGAGATTTTTTGTTTCTGCGTCCTCTGCTCTCGAGGCCAGTGAGAGCCAATTCCTTCCCTTCATTTCCCCAAATTTCAGCTCTACAGACAACACAGCTGCTTCCAGCCCCGGCTGCACCCTGGAGGGCTGGGCTGGCAGAAACCCGAGGTGAAAAAGCCCAGAGGTTCCGTGCTCTTTGCAAATCTGGAGACAGTTTAAGGTAACAGTTCCTAAACCCCGCTGCTCCCCGCGGTGCCTTGCACTCCTCAGGGATGGGAGAGCCAAACTCCCCCAAACCAGCCCAGCTGGGAGGATGCGCTGTCGGGGCTGTGGGTTAAGTCACCCCAGAGTCCTGTCTCTGAGCCCCGCTGCCCCTCTGAGCCCCGCTGAGCCGGGAGAAGAGTCCCAGGAGTGCCAAATATCTCCCTGTCCCCCCGCCAGCAGCCAGAGCCGGAGGCTCCTGCCGCGGGATCGGAGGTTTCCAGTCGGTTACGCCGAGTGTCCAGGGGGTGGCACATGTGGACTGCGGCTCCACTCGGGGCTTGGCCCGATTCCGCCCTCCTGGGTCCCGTCCCGAAGATGCTGCCGGGCAGGTGACGGTCACCCGTGGGAGGGAAATCCCTATAGCACGGTCACCACATGCATCCTGCGTTGCTCCTTTGAGTTGTTCCCACTGCGGATGCGCGGGGAGGCAGATGGAGCTGCAGACGGGCCGGGATAGCCCTCTCGGCCATCAGTTCCCGTCACGAACGGGTCTGACACTGCCCTGTGCTGCTCTGCAGAGCCCTCTCCGGGGATCCTGCCTCCTCATCACTCCCTGAGCAGGGATGCACTGTGGGATGCACTTGCTGCCAGCCTGCCTGTGCTCCCTGTGCCACGGGAGCTGTCTCCATCCTGCCCAACACGGCACTCTGAGCTGCCAGGATCATGTTCCAAGTGAGGCCGGGCATTCATCAGGTCTCCAGGGGTATGGCCAGCCCTGAGCAGCTGCCTGAAAACATGCCCAGGTGGCAGTGCCGGCGTGGCAGCACACATCCTCCATGCTGGGCTGGATACTCCCCTCCTGCCTGCCATGAGGGTCCCAGGAGTGCTTCCTGCTAAACTGAAGGTGGACGTGGATCACAACAGTTCAGGCTGGAGCATCCATGCCTGGCTGCCTCTCACAGGTTGGCTTGTGGGCTGGGCAGGGATGGCCATTTCCTCTTCTAAGGAAACTGTTACAGCTGCAAAACCAGGATCTTTTCCCTTAAAAAGTCCCTTGATCTTTCCTCCAAACATCAAATTACTCTGCTTGCTCAGGGACCACTCACCTGCCAGGAGGATGTTACAGCTGCTCTTGGATGTGTTCAGCAAGGCATCACAGCATTAGCTGTGCACTCCAGTTGAAACATTCACCCAGCTCCCAGGGCTACCATCTCTCTTCTCTGAAGTCCCGGTGGTGATTAATCATCTGAGGGAAAGTGTGTGGCACGGTGCCATTTGTGGATGTTGGCATTGCCCAGGTGGGACATCTCACCGCTGTCAGCCTGCAGTGGGGGTGATCCAGCACTTGGCACTGGAGGGAAAGGGCTGGGCTGGGGTGCAGGACATGCAGGTTGGACTAAAAGAAGGGGGGACAGCTCGTGTAACAAGTTTATGAACGCACTGGATTGTGGAGTTTGAGGCAGTTTGAGCTTACTCTCATGGTAAGTGCAAAAAGCTTCCAAAGGATCATCACCAGTAGGCATTAGCCCATGGGATGGAAGCCATATGGGGGGCGGGGGAAGCCCTGTAATGCCAGGGACTTGCTCCGGCCCCAGGGAAGCCTGCCCCCTGCTCAGCAGTGCCTTGCACTGACGGGAATGCATCCTGTCTCTGGCTGGGCAGGATGGGAGGCTTGGCAGCCAGAATGGCACAGCTGATATCCCATTCCCGACCTGTCCCATGACCATGGAATGAATCATCCCCATCTCTCTTTGCACGTACAGTGCTGCCAAATGTTCGCTCGGCCCCACGGGACCTGGTGTGGGGGAACTCAGGAGAGCAGCCCGGAGGAGGGTGATGGGCACGAGTGGGAGCCCCGAGGCAGGGACAGGCTGAGGGAGTGCACGAAGGGTCCTGTGCTGGCTGGAGGAGCCAGGTCTCGGGGCTCGCCCGTGATTAACGGCTGAGCTCCGCTGCAGAGGAGCCGCGCGGCCGCCGCGTTTGATGTATGGAGCAGGAGGCGGCGAGGGATTTTCCTCCCCTTCTGGGGTTAATCCTTCCCTGCCTATCGCAGCCCTTTGATTGCAAAGCCCTGCAGATAAACCTCCTTAGTCACCAGCAGACTGCAGGCACCGACCGAAAGGATGCGGGCAGGAGCGTGAGCTGGGGAGATCCGGGATTTGGGAGCTTTCCTGCTGCAGACGGTAACTGTGCAGTGCGTGTGCTCCTTGCAGCCTGCGAAAGGGGAGGAAAGCGCTTTTCTTTTGCTTAATCTCGATTAATTCTGCTTATTTAATCAGAGATCTAAAGTCACATGAAAAGAGCCACAAAACCCCAAACGAGCACCGCTCCCCACCCTCTCCGTTTGAACGAAACCTTTCCAAAGTCGGAGCGCTTCAACAAATCAGGAACACACCCGTGAACATGCGGTTTGGGATACGGCAATAGCCACACCACTCTGCCGCTAGCCCCAGCCAGTTTTCATCACGCACAGGCAGCCATAAAAGCCAGCCTGGAACAAGCGGGGTTGTTTTTGCAGGAGTGGTCGAGTTTTGGATTTTAATAAGCCTCAGCTTCCACATAATTTTTCTCTTTAAAATGCCAAAAGGCACCAGCCCAAAACAAGGCTTAGAAAATAGCTTGAAAATTCCTGTAAAATAGCTTGTAAGTGTCTAAAAGCCGCCGAGCTTTGCTCTCCTGGGCTTAGAAATGCCACCTCCAGAGCGGAGGGAGGGCTTGGGGAGATCTCACTGGTCCCCATCCCACTGCAGGGCAGGAGCTGCTGAGGGGACGTTGAGTGGTCCAGGCTGTGCTGTGACAGAGGGATGAATGGTTTGGGTCAAGCCTATCCAGAGAGACAGAGCTACTGGAATGGGGACAGCCAGGGATGCAGGACAAGGATGTCCTTGGTGCATGATGCCACTGTGTGTCCCCTGCCTGACCACCAAGCTCAGGGAATTAAAGCCCTTCTAAGCCCCACGCCTGCACCTGACTGCCCTCCCACAGCCTTGTCCAGCTCGGTTTTAAAACACTCATCACATAGTTAAGTCACCGCTTGACTGTCCTATGGTGTCTGGATCATTCATCTTCATATCTGACCTCTGAGCCTTCTCATTGCGAATTAAGTTGATGACATTTTGTCCCAACTTCAGCAGACCCTGAGATCAATGGGTCACTGTTGTCTCAGAGGTCCTGGGAGGCTCTTATCATGTCCCTCTCCATTTCCAGCTTTCTAAAGAAAACAAAGCCCATCTCTTTGGTCGGGTTGGACTATCCACTTTGTCATTCCTGCTGCTGCAGTGACTCCTCTGAGTGTCTACACCCCTCCCTGAGCTGGCAGCCCTGAGCTCTTTGGGGTTCACTTTGATCAGTGTTCAAAGTAGGGACCCCAACACCCTCAGGACCACCCTGGGTCACTTGCTTTGCCTACATACTGGAGTGCACACGTGAGTTAAAGCCAAATGAGGCTCCTCAGCCCTTCAAGCCTTGAAGTCGAGGCAGGACATCCCCCTGCACCACATCTGGAACTGGAGGGACCAAGCTGCCCACATGCTCCAGGGTGAGAGGTCCTCAGATCCTCACCACCAAGTGCACACTCACATCTGCATGAACATCTGCACGCCCAGAGCCACGTGCTGCCTGTCCAGCTTTTCAGTCAAGGATTCTCCAACCCAAAGGTGGACTGAGCCATCCCAGGCTGGAGGATGCTGTGCTTCTTGGCTTTATTGTTCCCAGCAAATGACACCCCAAATCCCTCTCATTTGAGGTCAGCAGCTTTCCAGCTGACCAGACTTCAATGCTGGGAACATCACATTTTTCACCCACCCCCCTGCCAATCATCCCCCCCTTCCCCTGCTCTAGGATTTAAAGAAAGATCTACCGGACAAACGGCTTGGAGCCGGCATCCGAGCAATTAGAAAAGTGCTTTCTGCCAGCTGCTAGACTGCTCGTCACCAATCTGATGGGTAGACTAAACAGCAAGGACCTGGGCTGATCCTCGCCGCGCTGCTCCAGCCTGGAAATGGGGGGGGATCGGGAGAGCGCAATGGTTTGCATCAAAACTGGCAGCAGCGTCCTAGAGGAGAAGGCCAAGGGAATCCTGTGGCTGCTTAATGGAGGCGGGTGGGAGGAGGTGGAGAGAGGGCTGAAGGGACTCCGGAGGATGGAGCCCAGGCTGTGGGAAGTGGGGAGCCCCTGGACTGGGGTCACTTTCCTCCCTTGTTGCAGCCCAGCTTTGCATCACCCCTCTTCTGTTGCCAAACCTGTGTCCAAGCCCAGCGTGCCAAGCCTGGGGCTTCAAAGGTGATTTTTTTTTCCCCTTCAATTTTTTCCCTTTCAGCCCAAACTCTCCTCTTCCTCTTGCTCTACAGACAGACAACACAGACAGTTTTCCCCAGGGGCTGGGGGGGATCATCTGGTGCAGCTGGCGCCATTATCTGGGAGTCATTCCCTTATCTGGCAGCCGATTTTGGCTCCGGGGAGTCAGCACCTCTCAGGTGAGGAAGGCTGGGACAGCAGCTGCCCGTGCTGTGCAGTCAGGGGTGGTTATCAGCCTGGCCACCCCCTCACCTGGCCAAGCCCCATCAGGTAGCAGCTCTCAGACACCCCTGGGGTGACGAGGTGGAAATGGGACATTGCATCTGGGGAGCCCTGGGAAATGCCTGCTGCTTCCTTCAAAGAAGGAAAGGAAAAAGCACAATTTGGGCTCGGGTCCCTCTTCCCACCGGTTCGCAGCAGTGTGTGATTGTGCCAAAGCAAAGGCAGCGGCAGCGGCGCTGGAGAGAGCTGCGGCTTTTATTGCTCTTATCTCCCAGCTTCTGGAAGATCCCTCTGCCTGCGTGGGGGTCTGGGCAGGGACACGGTGCACACGCCACAGGGAGAGCAGCTCCCCCCTCAATCACAGCTTGCCATGATTTACACAGAGGCTCACAGGTTAGGTAACTGCAGTAAACAGAATAAACAGACCTCCCTCTGGATTTATGGACTGGCAAAAGGACCTTTAACCACAAAAGAAATGTGCTTTCCAGCCCTCTTCTATCACCAGATCCCAACCAAAGGCTTAAACGCTTATGTCAAGCCCACAGAGCTCAGGATTTGGGCTGGATTCAAACTATTCCTCCATCTTCCCTGCTACCCGGAGAAGTCATCTCACAGTTCATCTCCCGTTCAGCTCCCAGCTGACACACGCACACGTGTGATGCCAGAGGAGCCAGAAGGAGCAGGGACAGGATTTTTCTGTTTGGGGCTCAAAATGAGTGACTCTTAAATGCACAAGCAGGCAAAGGTGTGCAAGTGCTCTGCAAAGGGATTTCTCCTGCAGCTTCCCATTCCTCCCGAGCTACCCCTGGTCAAGTGAGGAGCTTTGGCTGCTATCACCGAGCTAAACCTTCCCAGCACAAGAGCTGCTGTCTAAAGAGAAATTAAGGGTGTTTTTTATATTTTCTTGGAGTAAAAGAGGTGTTAGATTTTGATGTGTTCTCAAATATCTCATGAGTTTCCCCCTGTAGACGTGGAAACTTGTATAATGATGCTATTACTAATGTTTCATGCCAAATCAAAGAGTGCAAAATGCCTGAGGAGTCCTTTGTTAGCGACCTTGAGACCATTATTTTTAATGTGGCACCCCTGAAAAAAAAAAAAGCAGCTGGAGAAGAGGAGCCTGTCCATCCCCAGACAGTCACAGCTCGTGCCTGGGGAGCTGGTCCCACCAGTGGCAGGAGCACACCGGGGAGTGCCAGAGGTAAGAGTAAAGCCAGAAGCCAGGCTGAAAAACTGTGAAAAATTTGGCATTAATAGGACTCCTTGCTTTCCTGTACTCCTCAGCTGAGTCAGCCAATGCATCAGCCACACAGAGCAGCCCACACGGCTACCAAGGAAGTTCTCAGAGCCCAGAGTTACCCCTTCCCTTCATCGCCAGAGAGGGAAAAGTATCCAGGAAAGTACTGCCTTCCCTCCATCCTGCACATCTTTATTTAATTCCATTGAAAGCAAGCACACATTTTTGAAATGGAACAATTTAAATCCATGAATTGTTCTGAATCCAGGAGAATTGCCAAACTTTCTGTTTTAATACATTTTCAAATTGCCTTTTCCTCCTGTCTTGGGGAGCCAAGATATGGCTATTTAATTACAAGCACAACCTCCATTTAAGAAACCCTTGTAATGAGGCTGGCGTGGAAAGGCATCCAATTTTTCCGTTGTCTGAGTGAGCGGCTGGAATTAGTGTGTTTTATCCCAGGTTTGCATTTGGCAGGGCTCAGGGAGAGATGCTGTGGGGAATGGACTAGAGGCAATCTCCATGCTCTGGGTTCTTCGTTATCCTGCCTGTCAGAGGGAACCAAATCCAGACTCTTTCCAGGGGAAGAGGATTTGGGCAGGCTGAATTCTGCAGCTCACACCTGGGAGCAGAGGCATTGAGTCCTCCGTGGCACAAGCTGGGAGAAAGGGAATGGGAAAGAAATACAAAAGTGCAGGAGGTTTGGGTCAAAGGCAGGCAAAGAAAACTTGTGGGAAGGGGGAGAAGCAAGAACAGCATTGCAAAGAAACTTCAGCATGGGCCTTGTGGTAGCTGCACAAAAATGTTTCCCTTGGCTTGCTTTGAGTCAGGAACAAGAGCCAGCCCATGGAGGGAGTAGCTCCAGGTATGTTTGCAGCAGCTCAGCTCTGAAAACCACTGCAAAAGCCTTCCTGAAGGCTGGGGAGACCCAGATGTGAGGTACCATCGTTTCAAAGCTGGGATGCCCTAAACCCAGGGTAGGGACCCCTCGATGCTGGAACCCACTTTCTCAAGAGGATCAGAGTGTACAGAGCCCACTCAGACCTGCTCCCAACCCAGGAAGCCTAATTTAAACAAAAGCATCTCCCTGACACAGCAAGTGAGGACCATCTGCTTGCAGGTGCCCCCGTGGCATCAGGCTGCTGCTCACAGATGGGGTGTCACTCTGGCAGCACGGTGGCAGTCCCTCCCCATCACCTGTCAAAGCCACCCACTGCCCTCATCCCATGGAGGGGACCAGGGTGGGCTGCAGAGCCACCCTGGAAGTGATGGAGCAGGGTGGGAACATCTCCCCACTGCCCCTTGGCCGGGCTGTGGATTTGGATGTGCACTGCCCACCCTGCTCTGTGGGCGAGGGGATGTGGGCAGGACCCTGGCTGATGTGGGGGTGCACACGTGTGGTACCAACACCCCCTGTCAGGGCTGCTGGAGGGCTCAGCACCCCGTGCTGGCTCTCCATCCCAGGAACTCGCATTCCTCCAGGCTCAGGCAGCGCTGGGCCGGCTCTGGCTCCCAGTAAGCAGCCGGCCATGGTGGAGCCAAGCTCATCCCCATCCATCATCCTTATCAGACGGCGCTGGCGGCCCGGCGGTCCCTGGCAGCGGGGCTGCACGGACGGCAGGCCGGAGCCATCGCCGAGAGACAGGCGGGAGCATCGCGGCGATAAGCGCTCACAAACAAAAACAACAACTCCCCTCCTCGGGACTTCAAAGCGCCGAGCTGAAATTTATGCGGTCACAGAGCCTGCGTGGGTGCTGGGAGGGTGGCGGCGGCCCGGGGTGGGGACACGGGCAGGACGTGGGGAGGGGACCGCGCTTCGCCTGCGCGGAGCTGTGGGTCTGACAAACGGAACGCGAAGAGGATGCAGGCAAGGAGCGGAGCCGGTTACCCTGCCCTGCGATGGGCACAAATGGTAACAGCGGCTCGGCCCCGGACGGGCTCCTGCTCCATGGCCGTGGGCTCTCTGTGCCTGCAGGCTCCCACACCATCCCATAAAAATGTACTCCAAGTCATTTGCCAGGAGTGATGAGGGACGATTGCTTTTCACAGGCAACAGTCTCAGAGGCATAAAGTGGCTTTGGAGACAGGCTTTGGGGCTGTCAGGAGGGAGATTTAGGGCTGTTCCCAGGGAAAGTAAGGGTCCAGACACAGCCGCACTCCACCTGCGTCTGAGAGGTCCCGCGAGCCCTCTCCTGCTTGCATTAACCGGGATTTTATTCTTCCGACGGTCCCGATGAAATCCGTGAGACCTCTTGTGGCACGAGCCGAAACTCCACGCGCATCCCTCCGGTATCACACCAGGGCATCACGCGGTGGTGTCCCCACCCCTCCCGCCCCCCTTGGGGACGGCAGCTGGGCAGCACGAGGCGAGAAGTTGTTTCAGGACTGACTGGGAAAAGAATCATTAGAACGCGCTTAGTGCGGGGGTGAAAGCATCGCGCACCTGAGATGGAGTCTGGATGATCCACTGCTGCAAGCTCCAGGGAAAGAGACCCAGGCAGGAGAGCTGAGGGGTGTTAAAGCCAGGCTGTGGTCTTGGGGAGGACAGGAATGTGGAATGGAGGGATGATGTACAGCATGGTGATGTCCACTCACAAACATGTCTGCATACACATATGTGCATTCACTTTTTAGCTTCCAGCTGCACGTACACATACCTGAATTTACAAGTGTCATAATGCTATTAAAACAAAATGACACACAGTTTAGCTGGTAATTGCCTCTTGTCACAGGATTCACTTTCGGTGAGCTTTGTCTCTGTCCCAAGTCACGGTGAAAAATTAATGATCTTTAACCTTTTAAAAAGTCTCTTAAATTTATATAATCATTATTTATCAAGGACTCTTTATTTGTTGACAAAATTACTCAGAATTAGAATTTTTATTGCAATTTTATTTACTTTACTTTCCCCCAAATTTCAGAGGTTGTTCTTTCTGTTTCCTTTTTCTCCTCCTTCTTCATTTTCAGTAAATGAGAGGAGACTTAAAGATCAAGGGGATCCCCATCTATTTCACTTGAGTTGCATTTAATCAAAGTGGAACCATTGCTTATCATTTGATCCAGTTCATCGCAAATTAGACCTATTCCAAATGAAGGAAGAACTGTTTATTTCCCTCTGTATTTTGTGCAGTAAAAGCCCTTCTCCTAAGCTGCCTCCACAGAAGGTTTGGAGGGAAGTTCCTGTCAGATACACTTTGACAAAAGGCATCCTGATGCTGGAAGACTCCCATTCCCTGCCTCATCTCCTCCATCAGGACAGCCCTTCTCCCATTCCCTTCCTCCCATGACCATGTTCTGGGCCTCTCTTGTCACGCTGCCACCTCTCCAGAGCCCTCCACTTTGCTTCCAGCAATGACATCGCACACTAGCCCCACGTATGGGCATCAACCACAATGCACCAGGATCATGGGCATGACCAACCACCATGAACCAGGATCATGGGCATGACCAACCACCATGAACTGGGATCATGGGCATGACCAACCACCATGAACCAGGATCATGGGCATGACCAACCACCATGAACTGGGATCATGGGCATGACCAACCACCATGAACTGGGATCATGGGCATGACCATCTACCATGAACTGGGATCATGGATGTGACCAGCCACCATGAACCGGGATCATGGGCATGACCAGCCACCATGAACTGGGATCATGGGCATGACCAAACCCCATGAACTGGGACCATGGATGTGACCAACCACCATGAACTGGGATCATGGGCATGATCATCTACCATGAACTGGGATCATGGATGTGACCAGCCACCATGAACCGGGATCATGGGCATGACCAGCCACCATGAACTGGGATCATGGGCATGACCAAACCCCATGAACTGGGACCATGGATGTGACCAACCACCATGAACTGGGATCGTGGGCATGACCATCTACCATGAACTGGGATCATGGACGTAGCCAACCACCATGAACCAGGATCATGGACGTAGCCAACCACCATGAACTGGGATCATGACCAACCACAATGCCCAACCACCACCCAGCAGAGCTCAGTGCCTTTACCTTTTATAGCAGCCGTAGTGATGTCACAGGTACCTGTCACAGCCTGATTGGCTGTCAGGTGCTGGAGGCGTGGTCTCCCTGCTCAGCCACCCCTTAAAGGGACAAAACCCCCCAGGCCAGGAGGGATGGTCCAGTCTGTGCTGGGGACAGCCTGGCAGCATCCTGCTCCTTCCCTGCCAGGAGAGCCTGCCTGCACATATACATACTTACATACATTATGATATCTTGTTTTAATTACATTAGAGCAAATGACTCCTTCCCCCATGGTTTATATCAGTGCTTTAGGTTTGTAATTTATCTTGGCACAGTCTAGACTGGAGCCACTTTGAAGCTGTTTCAAACAGGATGAGAACAAACAATTTTTCCAAAGTGGCTGGATTAAGAAAACTGGCAGCCATTCATCTTTGGGGGAAGGCTTGTGGCAGTGCCGTGTCCCTGCTGGAGTCCTGCCAGCCTCCTGCTCCCTGCCCTGCTGAGACAGAGAGGTCCTAACCCTCTGAGGGTGGGAAATGGCGCCGTCAGCTACTGTGTGCAGGGGGGCTGACAAAGGGCACCATCAGGGGGGTCTGTGCACGGAAGATCTGATTTATTGCTAATTATTTACACTGAGTTTATCCCCACGTGTTAGAGGTGAGGATGGCTGAGCAGATGGCACTGCAGCACGAGATGCAGCATCCAGCATTGGGAGCATCAGCTGCAGGTGGAGGCCATGGTCCCCCATCCCAGTCCCAGAGCACGGCTCCTTCACGCCTTCATCGACACCTGCACAGAGCTTTTCCTGTGAACCTCATTGACATCTTTACCACAGGAAATCTCTCCTTATTTTCTTCAGATAAAAGTAATCCTGAGAATGTCTTAACTAACTTCTGCAGTTTCCCCAAGATATTTTTTTTCTTCCAAAAAAACAAACCAACACCTAACTCCTTCACTGATTGGGAATGGTGGAATTCTTCTAGATCACTGTCTTCAGGCACCCCAAAAGTTGAAGAGCTCATTTTAGGACAGTAAGAGTAAAGGGAATGTATCTCCCTGAGCCTTGCATTGGGATTATATGGATGCCCCATCGTGGGCAGGGTGAGGGTCCCAGGGGGTCCTCAGGGTCACCCAGACCTAACGGTGTCCTCGAGCCCTGCCAGAGATGGCTCTTCATCACCTGGGACCTGCCAGGCTCCGCAGCTGCCCTGCACTGCCACAAAGCCAGCTCTGCGCAGCAGCAGAGCTCTCATGGAAACACACGTGTTTTCTATATTTTTCCACCCAAATGCCGGGGGTTTAACTATTCTAGCAGCACTGTTTGCTCAGCGAAAGCTGCCAGGGTTTATGACAGATCCTTCCTTCTTAAGGCTTTGAAATAAGGCTGTAAACATGCTCGCCAGGCTAAAGTGTTACCTGTAAAGGGGTTTGCTCCCCTCGTGATGTGCCTATTGGCTCCAATTAGCACTGGCAGGAGTCAACGGCAAAAAGAAGGCAGAGCTTATTCTGGGAGTGAACTGATTTATTTACAGCATTTTCAAAGCAAGATGAATGTGGTCGTTTTTTACTTTTTCTTTTTCTGCTCTTTATGAAGCTACCCATTTCCAAACCCCCCTCAGCTCTCCCCTAAATAGCTGGAAGCAGGAGGATGTTGTCTGCTCTCCCCAAGATGGAAATTCAGCTTTGTTTAATAAGAGTGGGAAAAGATCACCTGGCATTTAACTGGCCATCACCAGAGAGGGGGGCAGGGAATCCTGCCCGGCCATGCTCAGAGCAGAGGACAAGCACCTTGACACCATGGGGTCAGGAGCTGGGTTTCCTCAGGATGCCACCAAGGTACCATGAAAGTTCACTTGGGCAGGCACTGGAGGAGCTCAGCCCAGATAAATTTTGGTTGCATCTCATCCAACCATCCCATCATGGATTTACTGTGTGGTAAGTCTGTGGTAACCCCATGAGGAGACAAATCTCGTGCAGGAGAGCCAGGGAGTGGGACAGATGAGGCCTCCCCATGGGGCTTTCTGCTCCCATGACAGTGAGAAGCAATGGAAGGGGAAAATCTGAGCCCATGGGCTCAGCCATCCACCCACCCCACAAGGCCACATCCCACCATTTCAGGTTTGCTTGGGTTCATCACCCCATCAGCACGCCTGGGCACCCGCCTTCATCCTTCGGGCTTCTTTCACCGCCGTTATTCCGCAGCCCAAAGTTCCCTTCTCTGTCAAAGCAGCTGCTTTCTGTCACGGAGCCATCGGGATGGAGCCGGGCGAGGAGGTGTTTGAATGTGTGGGAGCTACAGCCACGGCCTGCTGCCCCGGCAAGAGCCGAGCGTCGCGGCCGTAACTCAGTGCTGAAGCTGCCTGCGTGAGGTGGCAGCTGGCAACGGGGTTTATGGGCTTTGGAGGGGACTCTGTTAGTGGTAAACTCAAGGATGTTGGATGGCAGGAAATGCTGGGAGCTTGTTGTGATCTTTAAAGGAGGAGAGCAATGAAGTCGGAAAAGGTGGGTGCGCTACTGAATTCTGTGCCCTGTGCCATGTTCCTGCAGGTCCCTGTGTCACTGTGGTGGGTGGCAGCTCCTTTCCTTGCTGCACCCTGTGCCATGTTCCTGCAGGTCCCTGTGTCACTGTGGTGGGTGGCAGCTCCTTTCCTTGCTGGGGCTCAGGGCCCTCCAAGAGGACCAAGCCCTTGGCCCCCTTTCTCATGCTCACCGGTGAAGGGAAAGGGTGGAGCACGGCTGGGAAATGAAAGAGGATAAAATCATGACTCCTTTGGTCTGCCCAGGGATAACCTGTGCCTAAATTTCCCTGCAAAACCTGCTTGTGACACACTGCTGCTCTCAAGATAGAGGGGCAGCTGGAGCTCAGCTCTGCCTCTTGGGACAAAACAGGTGACCCCGAGCCCCGGCACCCCAAAACTGACAGCAGGAGCATCAGCACCCCAGTGCTGACAGCAGGCGAGGGCCAAAGCTCTGCTTTGGAGCTGGGCTCTGCTCAGCAGCTGAATCAGCAAATAATTAGCAGGCCCAGAGCTGAGGGATTAACATCCCTCTCCTCTCCAGCCGCCCAGTCCGGCTTAACCCTTTCATCTGAGTGTCTCCGAAGTCCTGAAGCTTTGCGGTCTCCCAGGGGGAGATGCTGCCGTGGGGATGGTGCCTCTGGGGGGGTGCCCAGGGTGTCACAGGCGGTGTCTCCTTGCCAGATCGGTGTCCCTGTGGCAGCAGCAGCAGCCGGGGAGCTGGCGCAGGGTCGGGGCGAGCCGTCAGTCCCGTGGCTGGCGGCTCGTTTGTTCACCTCCGGGCAGCCCGATGACAGCGCTTCCCTTTACTACCAGCTGCAAAAACCTGGCAGCTGATTTAGGAGAGCTCCTGGGGCCCAAAATGTAAACCGTTTTTCACCAGGAATGTATAAGCAAGCCATAAAATAAGGGATTTGAGTCTGGTCACATGGGACAGGCCTCCCATAAAATTGAAGCATTGATCTGTATTTTAGTGAGCAGCTTCGAAACTGCCCGGATGATTGAAGACCTGAGCTTTAACAAACTCTGTAATCTCCCACCATACATCTGAAGTGGCATGTTTGAAGTCCGAGGAGGAGTTATTTATATTATTTGTATAATACACGGTGAAAGGACATTAGCCACAGCTCGAGTACCAGTGCTGGGTATTGCTGCTGGGCAGAGGGGAGCGGCTCTGCGAGGCATCGCTCCTTGTCAGGCTGCTCCACGTGTGGGCACATGTGTGTGACACCTGAGGTGGCCTGTCACCACAGGATCTGGCCATGCTGCTGCACACCAATGCCATCCTGGCTGCCCTGTGCCCTCTGCAGCTGCTGGGCTGGGATGCACGGCCCTGCCCTGCTCTCCTGATGGGCATCGTGTCTTTTCTGGCATGTGTCACTCCCTTCTCAATGTCTGTCACTCCCTTCTCAATGTCTGTCACTCCCTTCTTGAGGTCCATCCCCTCCTTCCCAGCAAGTGTCACCTGTTCTTGGCATGTGTCACGCTCTCCACAGCATTCGTGTCACCACCATCCTGGCTTGTGTCACCCCCTTCCCAGTGAGTGTCATCCCCATCCTGATATGTGTCACCCCCTTCCCAGTGAGTGTCATCCCCATCCTGGTGTGTGCCACCCCATTTGCAGTGTGCCACATCTTCCTGGCGTGCATCACGCCTTTCCCAGCATATGTCACCCATTTCCAGCCTGTCACCCCCTTTTTAGGATGGATCACCCTGTTCCCAGTGCATGTCCCCACTGTGGGTGCTGTCCAGGCTCCACTGCTTATGGAGTTTCCTCTTCTTGGCAAAGCCATGCAGGGAAAAACACCATTTCCACCTTTTCCTTTTCATGGCCCAAACTGCCCTTGCCTGTCAGCAACAAAACAAAAAAAAGTCAGAGAAGTATATATTCACTATAAAAAAAGTAAATTTGGAGGTAAGCAGAATTATTCATGAATTCTAATCAAACTCCAATCAGCTCAGGCAATGCTGGATGCCTGGGCTGAGAAAGGCCAAGTGCCATTTAAAAACATGACTTGCTTTCCCATGCCTGGGAGGTGTTTCCTCTCTGCCCTAAGTTCACATTCCGTGATTTGAAGGGACTCAGCAAAAAATGGTTAAATCTGGAAAGTGTCTCCTCCGAAACCAAACCAAACCAGTGTAATTTGGATCACACAAGCACATTGCAACCTTTAAATGAAGCTTCTTGGTAGCTTTCCTGCACCAAAATCTCCTGATTTCCCCATTGTGTATTTTTGGGGAGAGCTGTGAAACCCCAAGCAGTCAGTAAGTGTGTGGGAAAGGGAAGCTCTGAGTTTCGGTGGCAGTTCCCAAAATGCTGAGCTCAGTGAAACACCATCTGCTTCCCCACTGTGCTGGAAGAACCCCCTCGAGGGTGATGCAGAGACACCCAAAATCCAATTTTTCTCTTTCCTGTTTCTGTCTCCTGGATCATCACTAATCACAACAATTAGTGATGTTATCATCCAAGTAACCAACAACCCCTGGAGACCCTACAAGCCCCCATCATGCGAGCCAGGGGCAGGTGCCACAGCTCGAGCTCAGCCCCGGTTTCCCACTGTGGGCTTCGGGGGTAGGTGGGAAACTGTGCAAAATTCAGCCTCTAGAGAGTGTTTTGTGGTGGCCAGAGCTGTGCTCCCGTGCCCTTGGCAGGACGGCGGGAGGCTGTGATTGCTAAATCCCTTGCCCACTTAAGGCAGGCTCGGTGCTGCAGCCCACGGCGAGGCATATTTGAAATGCTTCGGGCCAGATTCGGACTCCTGTGCTGTTCGAGCTTCCAAACGGGTGCCCAGGGGAAAAATCCTCCCCAAAATAACTCCTGACTGTGGCACTTAACCCACACTGTCGGGGGTCCTTGGGGTGGGCGCTGCTACACCCATGGGAGCTCGGGGGTGGGAAGGACAGCGGGGGCAGGGGGTACAGGGAATGCTTTGTCTCATGGAGGCAGCCCCAAACAGAAAGAGCCGGGTGAGACAGCCAGGGCTGGCTGCTCCCAGGGCTTTGGCACCCTCATAGTGGGGTCCAGGCACAGAGGGGCCATGGGGGGGGGTCACCATGACCCTCGTGGGGGTCACCATGACCCTCGTGGGGAACATTTCTTCTCCCCCGAGCAATGTCCCAGGAAAGGGAGCCAGTTAACTCCGTACCACTTAAAAGAGGGATTAAGCACACAAGCCTGATAAGAGACTAGGAGGGTTATTCCTCACTCCCTCCCCAGTCCCCAGGAGGGGCTGGGGCTGCTGGTGATGGGGCTGAGCAGTGGGGTGGGCAGGCTGTGTAGCCTCTCTTAGGGGAGAAGGTGGCAGAGCAAAGCCACAATTAACGCCCGGTGTTTCACCAAATGGGGAAATTATTAGGACAGAATTTTGGCAGGGCCACTTTAACAGCACTGACTTTAACCAGCATGTGTGTGTCTGTAGGATGCCCGTTAAGTTCCCTTATCCCAGGGAAAATGCTCCAGTTACCTGCTTGGCTTTTGTGGACTGGGGAAAAACTGGAAAGGACCAAGCCCATTGCTCCATCCATCCCGATGAGCAAAATTCCTCACAGTCACTCTCTGCTTGGCCAGAGTTAAGCCTCAACCTGCATCTTGCAGAGAAATAAGACAAATCAGCTCTGGCTATGAACCCTTCTGCAGGAAGGCACAGCCCAATCTTGTGCAGCCAGCATGTCCTGCCCTCCCTGCATCCCTGCAGCTGGTGGAGGGGCAGCTTTTACACCAAAAAATGCCAGAGTCCTGAAGTTCTGTTTTCTGCATGAAAAATCAGCTTTTCTTAAAAAAAAACCCCAAATATTTGAAAAGATTTAAGTGTGATCACTTAAAAAGGGGTGTGTGTGCATGTAAATAATTTTAAGTCAGTCTCAAGAGCTTTGCTTTCCTGACTCATGATCAGGGTTTTTTTTATATATCACATCAGAAAGTACTGTAAAACATACTTTCAAAGCCTCAGAGGACCTTGGCCTCCTTGGAGTATTCAAAAGCATCAATTACACGAGCATTATGGGCAGGATAGTTTGTACGAACCCTGTTAAAAAGTCAACCTGAGACTTGTGCCTCTAAATCCCCTCACTGCCCCCAGGGCTGGAACTGATTTTTGCCCGGGCTTCGGCACTAGGAAATGTTTCAGTTTAAAAAACGTTGAAAAACATTAAAACCAGGCCGTATGCACTTATTATTGAGAAAATCCCACACAGATGGACTGCATTGAACCACGAGCAATTATTTTCTGCCGTTCTCGTGGTTAATGAGATGATCAGAAGTCCCCGGCGGCCTTCCTCTGCCTGCAGCCCTGTGCATCAACCTCCTCTTCTGCAGCCTGGGGCTGCACAGCTCTGGCACCAGCCCCTGCCAGCCTGGGGCTCCCTGCCAGCGGGCTGAGAAGGCAGCGAAGGCAGATCCTTGTTTTTCAGCAGCTGTAAAACCCAGAACACGGGGTTTTTTGTCCTGAACGTGTTTGGGTGTGCCCGTGCACCAGGGACCCACGCGCTGGCAGGAGTTGGTACCCTATGGCAAACCCACAGCTGAGCGGGAGCTGCAGGGGTTTGGCACGGCACGGGTGGCCGAGACAAGAAAAAAAAAACCCTTTTTTTTCCCCCTATACTAAATCAGCTTCGGTGTTCTGCTGCCCGCGGGGACGTGCTTGCCACGACTGCCGAGCACATCCCGCTCTTGCTGAGCACGGGGTGCCGGTGCCGAGCCGCGGCAGCGATGGATGGAGAGCCCTGGCCGTGGTTGTTTACATCCCCCGGTGCCTCCGCGCCGCCGGAGCGCCGCACACCCGGGGCGTGATGCACACTCACTGCTCTGGCATGAGCAGAGCCCAAGGTGGCTGAGCTCTGCACCCTTATCAGCGCCAGAGCCCTAATTACGGTCCGAACCTCCACCACCGCAGGCTCGGCCGGTACCTCGCGGCCCCGATTCCCGCAGACAGAAGCTGTTATTGTCCAGATGAGGGGCTTGAAGTCTTGCAAACACAAACCTACCCTCAAAGGGAATTTCTTTCGCTGACACTTCCCAAGACAAAGAAACATTTCTGCCTGGGTTTTTGCAGATGGATCTGGCTTTTTTTTTCTTTCTCCCCCCCCCTCCCACCCCGCCCCTCTGGATATTTGCTGGGCTGCCTGCGTCTGCTTTCAGTAAGGAAGGGATACGGGCAGGGGTCAGGACCACCACCCCGGTGTGGGGAGGAGGGCAAACCCCACTGCCAGAGGGGCTGCAGCCTGTTTTACTGGAGGGCTGGGCTCCATTTGACTGGGACTCCGCGGTGGGATCCATCCCACGGCTCTGGGGCTGTGAGCCCTACCACTGTGGGGATGCCATGGGCTTGGGGTGGCAACCAGAAGAGCAGGGCTGGCAGCAGGCAGCTGCCAGTCAGGACAGCCAGGAGCTGCTCCAGGCTGCTCTTCACAAGGCACGGAGCTGAAAGCGCTGCTTCCCCTGGTGCCATCACACAGGCACAGGCTGGATGTGGTCCCAGATAGCCACTTGCCAGCCCTCTCCCAAAATCCAGTTTATAACTGGAAAATGTACCTTTCTTTGTACCATCCACCTGCTTCCAGCAGGATGGGACACTGCCTGCTCTGGCTGGGGTTGGCTGAGCAAAGCAGTGAAGGGAAATCCTGTGGCCTTCCTGCAATGCGAGTTAATCGAATTGTGCCTCGTTAGCGGCACACAAGGTGAGAGCCCAGAGCAGGGCTGGGCTGAGAGCAGGCTCTCATATACCAGTGGAATCAGCGATTTAAAGAAGTAATGTGATCAGATGTAGCCAGTTATTATAACGGCCTTGGTGACTTTAATGAGGTCCTGCTCAGACTGGATTACCATGGTCACTCATCCATAGTTCATTAGAGCCTGCGAAAGGGGATCCACAAGAAGTCATGAAATACGATCTCCTAATCTCCCCTAAGTAGGAGAAGCCCAGCTATAAAAAAAAGCCTTTTAAAAATGCCCGTGGAGTGAATAAATCTCCCTTGTGCTAAAAGGCAACGACAGCGGACCCGTGAGAAGGGGATCTGCTCGCGGGATGTGTTTTCCATGCGCGCAGTTGGAGAGACTTCGCACAAGAAGTGGCGTGCCTGGGTGGAGGAACGGGAGACTTTCTAATGGTTTTCGTGGGATTCCTGGGGAAAATAGATAAATAAATAATGGCTGGGAGGAGGAATGAGACAGGCAGACCTGCTGTCCCCATGGGCAGCAGTGGCAAAAAGCCTAGAGGAGGAAGGTCTGCCCATCTTGGAGGGATGCCCAGTTCCTGGTGTCCCTCTCTGTTCCAAATGCCCTCACCCAATCTGGGGCTGGATACATCATTTATGGGCAGTGAATGGTAGCCAGCTGGCACCTGCTCCTCTCAGGCTGTTCCCAACCAATCCCTTTCCCAGGAAAGGTGGGCTTGGCATTACCCCGGGTATCTGCCCACCAGGACAGCTTATTGGGATGAGGATGCTACTCTGAGCATGACACATCGCCTCGTGCCATCAGGTCATGTGTGCCAATTCCCGACACTCATCTCAACTGGAATGGCTGGATCCCCTCTGTGGGGTGACATGGTGGCTGAGGGCTATTTCAGGGCCAGGAGGACAAGGTATCCCCTGAGACCTGGAGGAAGTGGGATGGAGCAGCTGGGACAGAGCTGTTCCAAGAGCTGGCAGTGATTTCAACAGCTGGGTCTGACCAGATGAGCTGTGTGCAGTCCCACTCCACAGGCAATGGAAAATGGAACATCCCTATGAATGGAAGAGAAAGCAGAGCTCCAGAAAATATGGGATCAGATCCACAATCCCTGCATTATAGTGCAGGCGGCTCTCTTACCTGGGAAACCCACATGACTCCATGGGCAAAGGAGTTGGCACGGCAGCAGGGATGCCAGCGTGGAGGGATGCCCATGCAGGACTTCCCAAGCAGGACAGGCAAAGAGAAACCCTGAGAAGATTCCCTGTCCACTATAAAATACCCCGGCCCTTATCAGGGAGAGCATTCAGTAAGCGATTAAGTGAAGACTTTATTAATACTGCTGCAGCTGGGACTGCTCAGGGGCTTAACCTGAAGCATGTGCTCCTCTGGCTGAGGGTCTTAATGCACTTAGTGAACATCTGGATGCGGCCCGCCCCTTCCAGACCTTTCTTCTCTCCACGGGCAGCCGGGTTATCTGGAGGGGAAGGAAGCCTGAAAGCTGACTCTGTCCTCCAGGGCCGCTTTCATTCCTCAGCAAGCCCAAGGGACGATTTGGCAGTAAGGAGCGTCGCGCAAAGGAATGTCCCGTGATGGACGGCGCTTAATGGGACACCTCCACGCGCACCCCTGGCCACGGGTGCAGACCTCGAACTGCTCCCAGCAGCCTTCTGGTGTGGAGAGGCGATGGTGAGGCCGAAGGATGCCCACACTCACCCTCACAGCGGCGTGGATGCTTTCCCTGCAGACACCTCTGCGCAGGCACTGGTACCTCTGGACGCGCAGGCTCTGCAGACTCCAAACGCCGAGAAATGTTTGACAGAGCAGCATACATATTCCAAACATTGTTTGATTCATGTTTTAAAGTCTCACTTGCAAGCATACTTCCCCAGCTCAGACATCAATCACTGCAAATATGTTCTTATAAACAAAGCAACACAGACTGACTGTCTCTTCCACCCTTACCATACGCAGGTCACCGGGCAGCACCCTGGGGAGAGGCGCTTCCCAGCACATCTGAGCCCCCCTCGGAGGACACCAGCGCAGGTAGCTGGGGAAAAGCAACGGGAAACCTGTCACCAGTGGCACGGTACCATCCAAGGATACGTATCCCAAAGTTGAGTCCATTGCTGTGCCAGGAAGGACTCGGTCCTGCTGCACAGCTGCTGCACAAGGGTGGCTGTCGTCGAGGTTACAGCTGTGCCTTCATCTCCCCATCTCACTCCATGCCTCACCAAACACACATCCCTGCCATTACAGGGATGAGATCTCCCCAGGCAGGGACAGGGGATGAGGCTCCTGAAGGTCAGGATGAAGTATTCCCCAGCACATGGGCTGCACACTTACATGGGTAATGAGAGCAGAAGCATAATTTCATTTTATATTTTAACCCTGAATGCCTGATTATCACATCTAACAGCTCAAGAGACCCCCCTCCTCAGCGTTAGGGACCTGCTGTGTGTGGTGTGGGCATGGGAGTGTGCCCAGCTATTGCTCCCCACTGTTGCTGCACTGTCACCACCGGAGTTTCCCCGTCCCCGCTGCCTGCAGGGACCCGGGGAGGTGCTGGCTCGTGGTTGTACCTGCTTCCTCCACTACTGTGGACATCCCAGACCCTACAAGCCCCAGCCCTTGCTACCACACAGCAGGGACCCCAAAGTACGTAGAGCTCTGGGGCCACCCCTGCCACCAACCAGGCACCCCAAGAGTCTGGACAAAAGTGGTGAGACGTGACAGGGACAGTGGAAAAAAATGTCTGCTCCAGACTCACGGGATTTGGACACTTTCTAAAGCAAACTCCCTTTCTTTAGGACACTGCAGCAAAGTTCAGGATCCTGTTGGTAGGTGACTCTCGCACTTCTCAGTTCTCTGTTTAGGAAAAATAAATAGGAAAGAATCCAGAGGCGGTGCTTTCCTCCCGCTCCGCGAGATGGATCAGCGCTTGCCACTGCAGGAAAACTGTCCCACCGTGATCTAACCCAGCGCTTTGTCCTGAAATGCTCTGCCATGGCTGAATACACGACTCCTCTGGAGCAGGGTGACACATTCCAGCCCCAGACAGTGACACTGATAGATGCAATCAGCCTGCAAGGTTTAATAGGAACATGGCGCTGGTGGAGACGGCAGCGGGAAATTTATGAGGAATTCACGAGAGGAAGAGGAAAATGAACAGCATTTGCTGATGGAAAAGGGAGGAAGATCCCAACAGGGCAGCAGCCGAGCCACGGCATGGTGGCATTGACTGGGGGCAATTTGGTGGCAGGGTCCTGGCCGTGGGGAGGGAACAGCAGCGTGGTGGGACCAGAAAGGGGCCCTGGCCCTTAGCCATAAAAAGAGCAATTGGGAGGCAGCTCTATGGCCATCTCCTGCAAGGGAAATGATGAGCCCTACCACCGACCACAACTCCTAAATAGAGTAAACCCCATCTTGCTGCCAAGCACATCCAGAGCTGCTTTTTCAGAGCAGCAATGCTCTTTCTGCCTGGCTTGTGGCAGGCTCAAGCTCTCCCAGGTCAGGAGCTGCATCTAACAGGTCACTGGGGCTCATCCAGCCCGGGACTGAGCACCGCACTGCCGATGGGAACCTGCTCACTGCCTAAGCTCCCTATTTCGGCCAAAGCACTAAGGCCAGGGAGATTCTGGACGTGTGTATCCCAGGTTTTCTCCCTCCACTCTTGCCCTGCACCCCTGTCAGCCGGACAGAGGGTCTGTATCAGTCTGCATCTCTCCTGACTCAGCCCAGCACCGGCTGTGATGGCCTGAGATAGCAGCGAGTGGCTCAGCCATAGGGCTCCGGGGGCAATTAGAGAGGAGACAGCTCCTGCCTGCACCCAGCTCCTTCCCACACCTCAGGGCAGGGCTCGGAGCCTCTGGAACCTGCTGGGATGCTCGGGGGGCTGCATGCTTTGGGAAACTTCCCCACAGAGGGGTGAGGAGGGCAGTCCCACTACAGTTCCCGCAGCCAGCGCGGTCTGACAAGGCTGTGAGGAGGGCAGGAGAGGGGGAAAAAATGTCTCACTGCTGTAAGGAGATTTACTGGGCTCGTTATCAGCACAGGAAGAGCCAGAGCTTAGGGGCAAATGGGAGATGCTTTGCCTATTGCGGTATTTTTTCCTACTGTGCTCTAAGCTGGCTCACGCGGCGTGGGCAGGCGGCACACCCGGCTCCGCTGCTCCCTTTCCAGCAAGCTCCATGTGAGCCCTGTCACCTCCAGCTTTCTGCTTGCAAAGGCTGCTCAGAGCCCAGAGCGCCCGTGCTCATTTTAAAAGTGCTTTGTGTTTAGGTGCTGGTGTCCATAAGCACAGCAGAGCCCCTGGCGTGGCTGAGTGCTGCAGCCCAGCTCATCTGGCTGGTGGCTGCTCTCCTCGTCCACCACATTTGGGTCTCAGCAGCTGCTTTTAACCTGGAGTGGAGTTTGTAACCCCAGCCAGGACTGAGACATGGGTGGTTATGGGGCTTTTGTGGGGCTTCTTGATCCTGCTGCCCGCTTGCACCTCACACCATTGTCACCACACCACTCCTGGGTTGGATCCTGGGGGTTATTTCCATGAGATCTCGAGGCTGTGGAAGGTTGGGAATGAGAGGGTTTTTTCCTGGTGAGAAGGAGGGTTACACTTTGTGCTTATTCGAAGCCCCTGCAAATACCCCGGGGGAGCACACGTGTGCTGGGGAGCCAGTGCATTTCATGGGGCACATTCATCCATTACAGATGCATGTGGGAGAGGGGGAGAAGCAACTTCCTCATCCCATAGACTGCATAATAGCATCCATGGAATTAAAACAAGGTCTGAGCAGGAGAAAAGCACCCGCAAAGGCCTTTATCTGGCAGAATCAGAGCTCAGCAGCGGCGCGGGAAGCAGCACACGGCCCGCAGGAGACCCAGCCCATCTAGAGTTTCGGCTCTGGTTAATGACACAGCAAATCGAGCCTGTCATCTTTAGACATGACGTTTCTTGTCCTTTTGGCCCAAGAAAACAACCACCACCCTCTCAAACTGCAGTTTCACAGCGGCGTAGCCTCTTCTCCCCCCGTCCCCTCCAGAGGAAAGGCGGTGGCAGCAGCTCCTGGGGTGGGAGGAGGCGGCGCTGGGGGCTCACCACCCTCCACCCCACGATTTCAGCATCACGCCGAGCAGATGACTCTGGGCCAGCTTCCTCCTGGAGAGCCACAGCGAGGAGTGGTGCCCATCCAGAGGATCCCAGTTTCCCTCATAAACCGGCAGGTTCACGCAAATCCACGAGGAACAACTTCTCCCTAATTCCATGGGTGTTGGGCTCCCGGCAGGGCTTCACCAGGCTGGGCTTGCTGCACAGGAGGGGCAGCTGCACGGCGAAACTTCACTGCCAAAGACCCTGGGGTAGAAATGTTTGTGCCTAAATCACAGACTGATGCCACTAGCAGAAAAAGCAGCACCATACACATATATACACACACACTCTCTCTCTCTCTATATATATTTTTCTTTATATTTACAACTGCAATCGTGATTATATTTGGACTTACATTTACTTTATTTTTATATATTAAAATACTGATTTATATATGCAAGTATATTCTTATATATATAAAAATACTGTATCGGGACTGCTGGTGTGTATATTGCTGGCTTAGGAATTACTGCCTTTTTTTTGTGCTCTAGGTATTACATGGAGTATGTTAAAAAAAAAAACCAACAACTTTAAGAAGGGTTTAAACACCTTGTTGGAGAACGGTTTTTGTTTGTCCCAGGGTGAATATTCTCAGCTCCTGCATATGATGGGCCCTTTAGAGAGGCCACAGGAGCTCTGGGGCAAGATCAGGGTGGGGCTGAATGCTGGTACAAAATCCCTCCCTGCCAGAACTCACCCCACAAGCCTTCACCCCGATGGAAAATGCACTGTGCTGAAGTCAGGGATACTCCAGCAGCTGGGATAATCAGCAGTGAAGTTCTGGTGGTGGCCATCACCTTGCCAGCACCCACCAGCTTTGTCCGTGTCCCACAAAACATCCCTGGAGCCGCTGCACCGCCAGCGCGGTGGATTTCACAATGTTTCCCCAGGAGTGTTTGGATTTACGGTGTAAAACAAACCACTTTTGTCCAAACAAGATGCTTCTTGCAGAGGTGGCTATTTTGGGTTGGGTGTTTTTTATTTTAATGGCCTCTCAAAGAGCAGAACTGGTTCACACGAAGCTGCTCCAAATGTTTCCGAGCAAAGTTTAAGAGAAAACTGGAGTTTCGCTTAAGCGTGTTTTAATGGGGAAGGCTTGTTTTTCCTTCGTGTTCCCTGCTCTTCTTGGAAAACCAGGAGCCAAGGGAAGAAATGTCTTCAGCTCACAGCAAATGATTTTGTTTCAGTTTTGAGAAGTAGGGAGGGATCAGCATTTTTATGGGAGCAATTTATTTCCTTCCAATAAGCTCCATTTCAGACGGTTTTTTGCTCCAGAGCATGTTAGGAGGAGTCACATATTTACTGTATGTATTGATATACAATAAAAGCGTTGTTCTTTGGAGGTCTGGATTCACTCTTTACAGCAAGTCCTCATCCTATGACTCCCTGAAAGCAAGGAGGTAGCGATACCCATGGTGACACCAAGGACCATGCTGACAAAAGGACACTCAGTGTCTCTGTGCCCTTTTGCCCCAAAATACCCCCACCTCCCCCCCTGCCTAGGAAGGCAGCAGCACAGCCATGCTGGGTGCTGGATCCCAGCTTGGGATGGGCAGTAATGAGCCCTGGAGAGGTTTCTGCCACCTCCCATTTATAAAACAGGGGGGGAAAGGGTGGGAAAAAGCACTAAAATTATTTAAAACCCCCAACTCCCAAATAATTTTCAGTTGCAAAAAAAAGTATTAACAGATGCTTGTTAATTCTTAAAACCATCTCAATATGCAAAAAACCCAACCTTGGAAAACCCATCTTGAGAGTGTTGCTGTAATGGCTGGCCCGGCAGCTGCACAGACATCTCGGGATGCAGTGGGGGGAACCAAGGGAAAACCAGTCCCTCTGCTCCCATGGAAGTGAGCAGCAAGTCCTGCACCTGAGCAGAGAGAAAGCCTGGAATTCTGAGAGAGCTGATTATAACCAGGATAATAAGGCACCACTAATTGTCCTCATCCTCCTACCCTGGCACAGCTGGAAAGGCATAGCCAGACCTGGCACGAGGCACCGTGTGATGAGAACTGGAGCTGCCCTGAAAATCTTAGAGACAAAATGAGTTAAAAACCTCACGTGGATCCACACAGAGGGGAAGGGGGGAGGTTGAGATACCAGGACGTGGTCCCACCACAGGGAAACATGGACAGGATGCCGTTCCCTGGCTCTGGCTGCTCTGCAGTGCCAGCACATCACACCGGCACTGGGACACAGCAGAGCCCTCTTAAAAGCATCCCAACCTATTTTGGTGGTCTGGACCACTGTCAGCAGCCTTTTCCCACCCCAAAGCCATTTGTGGCAATGTCACACAGACACGGTGCAGAGCAGGAGCTCACCCACCGAGCCAGGTCAGTCTCTGTGCCAGCCACAGCAGCAATGGGACGGGAGGGAAGCCCCTCTTTCAAGGACTGTGGGATGGTGATGTAAGCAGGGACCAGGGAAATCCTTCATGCACGTGGAGTGCTGTGGTCCTGAGCTTGGAAGGAGTGTGAAGAGAAGTCCCCACAGTGGCACCACCAGGATGAGATGGAGAGCGGGGGGACAGGGAGAAAGACACATCTCATGTCACGACCCACCTCCCTTTCCCCGCCAGCACACAGGAGATGACCCAAACCTGCACCCACGTCTGACCAAGGGAAAAGGTGGAAGCAGCGAGTCCAGCTCTGCCCATCCAGAGGCAGCAGTTTGTCTCCAGCTATGCCCCAAACCAGATGCTTTTGACGAAGACGCCAGGAGCTGCCTTAATAAGCGCTTATGCAATCCTTCTCAGCAGAGGAAATGTCTTTCCCAATCCCCAGCCATTAGCATTTGGCTGATGCCCTGGAGCAGGACATTTTAGAGCCCTTGTAAATTTGCTTCAGGAGTGGAAAGTGGTTCGAGGAAGGAAAGGCACTGGTTTTTGTCAGGGACCTGAATCATCTGGGAGCTCTTCTCCACTACTCCCCACGAGTGGAGAGCTGCCACCATGGGTCAGCAGCCAAACCCTGCCCCGAGCCAGGGGATGGAGGGTGGGAGAATGACAGTGGCAGCTTCTACCCCAGGGTCAGCAGCCAGCCTCAAGGCTTTGGGGACCGGTGGGAATTCTCAGCAGGGAATCTGAGTGGGAAAAGCAGAGGTTTTAGGGCAGGAGCATCACTCCTGCTTCAGTGCAAAATTTCCTTTGAGATGTCAACCAGGGAGCAACTGGACGGGCTCTCCAAGCACATGGCTCACCTGGGCTGCCAGTCAGGGCTCATGGACTGGGTTTTTCTGTCATCTCCAGTTACGTGTTTGTGACAGGTAATGTAATATAGACAGAAATTCCCCTTATGGCAGGTGGAGCCTCCTTCCGCTGCTTTCCAGGGCAACCAGATGAGGGAACAGCTCTGTTTTAAGTGAGACTCAGGGCACCCATGCCAGCCTAGAGCAATGACTCTGGGGCTGGTTCCAGCAGTTAGGCTGCTGTTACCTTCCCTTTACCTGTTGTTTGCATCCAAACCTAATTGCAAATTGACACGAGCCGTCTTCGGGGAGCTGCTGCTCCATCAGCACAATGAGCCATTGTTGAAATGGCCGCAGCAATTTTCCAGGTTAATTTATGGCCGCCACACCCCATTAGCAGCAATAAATGTGGAGCCCGGTTTTGCCGAAATTGTGAGTTACGATTTTTCAAATAAATACATTTTCCTATAAACCAGCTCTCTGTTTAGTTTGAATGTTCCTCACAGACACATCCATCTACATAAAATACACAGGAGAGGAAGCTGAGCTGTGACTTCGCTCTGATGACATAAAAACTTTTGTAAACACAATGTCACTTACAGTACTAGCAAAGAGAGAGCCCAAAAAATAAACAGCGAGCGCCTGGCCCATCCCTTCAGGAGCACATGGAAAATTTAATACTTTTTTCCATAAAGCTTTGTTTTCCTCTTGATTTATCCACACAAGACAGTGGCTGTTTGGCCATAAATAGGTGGTATTTCTTGAGGGGCAATGGTTGCAATCATCGTGCGTGTTGCCACAGGGGCGGCGCGGGAGGGGTGTGGACACAGGAGATGCTGTGGGCTGCTGCTGAGAGCAGGGATGTCCAGGCACAGCCCCGTGTTCACCCCCAATTCCTCCTGCTCCTTCTGTGGGGCTTTGACAGACTGAACCCCACTTGGAGTTGCTCCTGTGATGCTGATGTAGGATCAAGCAGCCCAGTGAGGCAGTCTGGGGGACTTGGGCAGGGTGTGGGCACAGGAGAGTGTGGGCACCAGCAAGAGTGAGCTCTGCTGCACCCCAGCACCCCCCACCCCTATGGAACCCATCCTGGCGCAGCAGGACACGTGTGGCAAACCCTGCTGGGGTGGAGGGATGCCCTGAGTGGGCTTTTGCAGCCCAGCCTTAGCTGCGACCCCGGGGCTGAGTTCATTGCTGATCGAACTGACTTGATTTCATTCACTCCTGCAGGTTCTCTCGCTCCTCACATTGCCAGGAGGAAAATAATCCCCCAGAGCAGCTCTCTGCAGCTCTCCTTGAAGCAGACTCTGCTCATGCCTCAGTTTCCCAAGGGTTTTTGCCACCGTCCCCCGAGGCCTCTGAGAGCAGAACTGTTAGGAAGGTGCTGAGTGATTATTATTGCATTATTCCAGGCAAGTGCTATAAATACCCAGGGGCACCTTTAGACACAACCCAGCTGCCCAGGGGAGCTGGCTCAGCCCTGCTCTGCGCCTGCAGCGGCTGAGGAGGGGATTGAAGGCAGTGGCCGAGTGAGGAGGTACCCTGGGCATAACCCGATGGGGGACATGGTGGGGGGCTGTGGGGTGACAGGACTGGGACCCTCCTGGCTGCACCTTGGGGCTGCAGCGGAGCTTGGGTGGTGGGGGGGATGTGGGTGCAGGAGGGTGCCGGGATGCTGCAGGGAGATGCTAACAAGGAAGACAAGGGGAATATTTTACGGGGCTGCAATGTAAACAGAGCTGGAGCAGAGCCCCTTTTTATGGAGTCCCTGTCCTGCCAGGGCATCTGCCAAGGCCCTGATTTACGCTCCTATTTAGATAAGGGAGCCGGAGGGGGGGAGCAGAGCTGGCGTCAAAGTCACAGGACACCCGGGGCTGCCGCTCGCTGGGCGCTGATAAGGAGGTGGCTGAGGGGCCAGGGCCAAAACCTCAGCTCCCGTCCCAGAAATGGGGATGGACGCAGAGCTTGGTGGCTCCTGCTGGGTTTGAGGTGCTGGGGTTCACGGAGACCTGGGATAACCCCGCTCCCAACATGCAGCGTTGGCCCCCTCGCCATCGCCTGGCCGTGAGGGCAGGAAATCTTTCTCTGGGAAGGATTTGAAGGAAAACAGGTGGAGAGAAACGTGGTTCCTCCTGCCATGCCAGCCATAAATCGCCTAATCCAAACTGCCCGGCGTTTTCTCCCCCATGAGAGTGGGGAGATGTGAAATTAAAGAAACTCACCAAAAGTTTGAGAAGTGCTAAATTTGGACGCCATGACAAAGGCAGTCTGGTTTGATTTAGAAGGTGTCGGCATGAAAAGGGCTCTGGTTTTATTATTTTATTAAAACACGAAAGATTAGAATGATTTTCCAAAGGAAAACCAGCCCTCTGGTCCCACTATTTGCTCAGCTGAGCACTTCCAAACTCTGCGGGGTCCAGGGACCTCCATCAGGGGGTGGATTAAGGAAGATAATGCCCGGGCTTGGGCTGGACTTACCTGGCTCGGCAGCTGGAGGCTGGAGGTGACTCTGGTGCATGGCAGATCCCAGCTGGATGGGGCTGTAAGCGGCCTGTGCAATGCAGGGATGTAGGGATGAGAGGGGTGTTTTTGGGGGGTGCTTCTAGAGATGGGGCTCAGTGGCACAGACTCTAACCTGGAAGTTTGCAGGGTTGGGGAGAAGCTCACTGAGGATCCTGGCGTTTGTAAGAGGAGCAGGGCTCCACAGGTGATGCTCTGCCAGCAGGGAGGGGGTGAGGTGTGAGGTGGGACCCCTGAACTTCTCCCAGGTGGGCACTGGCTCCCACCAGCTCTGAGCCGGGCTCGGGGATCCCACCCAACCACGGCTGTTTTGAAGGAAATCGGGGACACGACGCCCTACCCAAGGCCTGGCTCTAACAGGAGAATAATCACTAGCAAATGTTTGCAGGGCGCTTGTTTAAAGGGGGTGGGGAAGGGGGGTCTTTGCAGCAGCTGAGAACAAAGCAGGGGGGAACAAAGCTGGGCAGATCCGGCACGGCCGCTCCCCCCCAGCCGCCGGGGCCCGGCAGAACCGGAGACCTGCTTGCACCCTGCCCCGGCCCCCCCAGCCTCCTGCCTTTGCAACTCGCCTTGTAACAACTAACGATGGAAAATCCGAGGCATTTAAGTGGCTCCCGAATCCGCCCGGGAACCGTGATTGAGAGAAGTCAAATAAAATTTGTCATCTTTAAAATGCAGGAGGACGTTAATGGTGTGTTAGCCCGGATGATTAATACAAGCGCCTGCAAACAACCCTCCAACGTTTCCACCCTCCGCTGCAAGATGAATCGCTGGAAAGCGCCGTTAATCGCTAACATACCTTGGGCCCAAAGCCCCTTCCTGCCCCGCCGTGCTGTGATCACCACTGCCGTGCCCAGCCTGTCCTCACTGGGAGTCACTGCAGCAAGAGCAGGGGTCGGCCCCGGTGTCACCAGGCAGGGCTGGGGGTGAAGCCCCGGCTCTGGGACACATCCTCCTGGGGATCCGTCTCCCATGGGTGCAGAGGCGAGCAGGACGTGCTGTCCTCTTCAGGGCCCCACCCTGGGCTTGGGTTTGGGGCTGTGGTGAAGTACAAGATCCCAGCCCCAGCGGGTCCCCTCAGCCCTTCCTTGGCCAGGCTGGGACAGGGAAACACAGGGCAGGTTCCCACCTCCCTATTGTAAAAAAATTGTGTGCATGGATAATATCATTTTTATGTATCTATGCAGTGTCTGTGCGTGGGTGAGCAGCACACACACGTGTGTTTGTAAGCCGTGTGTGTGATAGGTGTGCATGTGCCACACGTGTGTGTGTAACATACTTACGGTGACATGGTGCGTGCGGCACATCCGTGCTGCTGGTGTATGTAACACACAGGGTGCACGTGTGTGACGCGTTCGTGGAGCGTGTGTACAGCACGGGGAGTTGTGTGGTGTGTGCAGCATCTTTGTGGGCAACGTGTCCAGTGTATCAGTGTAACCAACGCAAGTGCAGCGTGGATTTGTGCTGCGTGCATGGCACAGCGTGGGCGTGTGCTGTACACGCGTGCAGAGCACATCCCTGTGCAGTTGTGCAACGCACGGAGCAGGCGTGGGCCCGGAGCCCCATGTGCAGGGAGGGAGCCCACAGCCCATCCCTGTCACCCCCAACCCCAGGGGTGTCCAGCCCGGCATCGCTCCGATGCCGTCGTCCCCTTTTCTCGCCATCCCCCGGCTCCGGGTGCGGCCCCGGGCACCCCGCGCTGCCCCCTCGGCCCCGCCGCCTCCCCGCGCTC
>VZTA01022718.1:841287-857377 GCA_013398855.1 Mohoua ochrocephala | reverse complement strand
GAAACACCCAGACCCGATCACCCATGAGCACTGTCCAGGCTGCAGGCTGGATTTGCCAGCTCCCAAAACAGCTGCTGGGTTCAGGCAGCCAGCACAACCCTGGGCAAGGAATGCCCAGGCACAGAGCAGAGGAGAGGGCGGTGTAAAGACACTGAAAGATGGAAAGAAAAATAAATTTTAAAAGTTTCAGGCTGGTGGTTGCGGCAGTTCAGCCGTGATGCTGCTGCTCCGTGTTTCTCGGGGTGAACACGGAAATGTCCCAGCTCGCAATGAGAGGCACGGCCGGTCCCCAGCCCCGGCAGGGACTCTCTCGAGGTCGTCCCGAAGGTCACGGCCAGGGCCAGGGCTGCTGCCTCCTGTCACGGGGCCCCTCTGGGCTGGCCCCAGCCGGTGACACAGGGCTGGGGGAGGCACGGGACAGGGCAGCCCCCAACCCGGACACCACAGTGGCAGCGAGCCCAACCTCTGCTTGGCCTCTGCGGAGCCCAAGGGTGCAGCGGGGCTGGGCCAGAGTGAGTAGGACGGGATAGAATGGGATAGGATGGGACGGGGCTGGATGGGATGTCCCCTCCTGCCATGGCAAACAGGGGAGCAAGGGCAGCCTCATGCCAGGGGTACCCCCAGTCCTTGCCCCCTCCCCACCCCACGCCCCACTAATTACCGCTCTTAAGGGAGAGCCTGGTAGTTGTGGCCATTTAAGGTAGCCCCAGCCCCTCTGAGTAAGGGTAATTGGGCCATAATTTGTTTTCGGTGTCAAGATGGCGTCAAAGATAAGACAAAAATCTCCAGGTTTGGGGGCTAAAGAGACAGGAGAAATCCTGACCCGGGGCCGACCTCGGAGGAATGGCCACAAGCCCCAGTGAGTCACATGGCAGGTGAAAGATTTACTGCCAGGGGAGCTTTTTGATCCTCTCCCAACACTTGGAGCCTCTCAGCCCAGTTGCCGGCTCCTAAGTCAGACTGTCTCCTGGGAGCACCGCTCAGGTGGGAAGGTTTTCTGCCCAACCGAGGCCCCGCCCAGCTGCAGAGTTCATGACATTCGCTAGTTCTTCCTCAAATCTCCATGCTCCCGGAGTCACGTGATTCTGACACCCATCTCAACAGAAGATGCATTTCTAATCCGCAGCTGTAGAAATGATGTCCAAGCACGGGAAGACTCTGCAGCCACAAGGTAGATGCAGACTGACTTTTTTTACTTTCTCACTTTTATTTTCTAAACCAAATCCAAAGTCTCTGGGTTTTCACCTGCTATGGCAGTCCCTGCTTGGGTCTGCTTGCACTGAGCTCTGCCCAGGGTATATTTTTCCACGCCTGTGTTGGGAAAAGACCAAGAACCCTGCACCTTGGGCCAGCCTTCCCGAGACCATCCTTCAAACAATGGACAAACTCGTCACCCATCCCACATCCCTACCTCTCCAAAGCCAACCTGCATTGCTCCTTTATTCCATGAAGGCTCTCTCTCCAGTGTAGAGGACTGGGAGAACCACAGCTTTCTGCAGAATGACTTGTTCTTGTCCTGCTCAGTGGTGGGGCAATGCCCACAGCAAGCACCTTCTCTGGCAGTGCCGACACTTTGCTGCCAATTTCCCAGTGATCTCCCACGACATCTCAGCACAGCCCTCAGGTGAGGGTGGGTGGTGTGGGGTGGCATATCAGCCCACTTGTGTCTCATGCAGCAGCTGGCTTTAAGGCGCAGCATGGAAGGACTGGCAGAGGACCAGCACTGCACAGCTCAGGGCACAGGGTGAAGCCAGCTGGGCACTTTGCTCAGCAGCACTCGGTGCTGTCCCCACAGCTCTGTGATGCTGGACGAGCTCTGTCTCTCCCGGTTACTCCAAACCTGGAGATGCTGCAGCTCCGGGAGCCTGCAGACCAGAGGGGCCAAGGAGCCAGATGGAGCTGCTGGAGCAGGAGTGGGAAGCGCAGGCTGGGAGGAGGGTGTGCACCGGGGAGAGGGGAGCGAGAGGCAGTCACCTAAGAGCAGAGGGATTGCAGAGCAGGAGCACACACTTGGAGCCTCGCCGAGCCCTTGTGACAGATCCCCAAGGCAGGGAAGGCCCTTCTTGCTGTTTCCTTTCCCCCTGCTTCTTCTTTTGTGTGAGGAATTCAGGTCCTGACCACCCTGAAAGACTTTACAGTAACCAGAGAAGTAGGGGAATTTATGGCATCACCAGCAGCTGAAAGCTGAGGGATTGAGAGGAAAAGGTTTTTTTTCCCTCAAACTGCAGCTACCTTGACAAAATTCTCATGGCCTGTGAGTGACCTGCAGGAGCAGCCGAGGGGAAATCAGGGGCCAGAGAAGGCTGGTTTAATTGTCTTGGCCAGCAGCTCCTTCCCAAACTGAGGTGTGGGAAGGAGTTACAAGTTTGAGTTAGTGCACAAAGCTTGCAGGACCCCTGGAACTCCCTCCTCTGCTCACCTGGGCTTCCTCCCAGGCCATGGCTGCTGGGCTGGGCGCAGGAGCTGCTGAGAACCCAGACACCAAAGTGAGGTGCAAACGAGCTGGATACAACAGGCTTTGCCCCCACGGGTGTCAAGGCCAGGAAGAGACACATGGCTTATGCCCATCACCGTGCTCCGGTCCCCGGCAGTCCTTTATGGGGTAGGAGAAGCAGCAGAGCCACCTCAGCTACCTGACAGCTCCCTCTTCCCCACAGCACCGTGGTGTTCCTGCTGAAGGTGCTGGGCTGATCATGGAGTACTTCCTGCAACACGTAAGGGGAATGGATCTTGGAGAAAGTTCCAAAAGCAATTGACTAAAAGCACACTGCGGGGTTTTCAGGTTCTTAGGGAAGAAGCCAGCACTGCCTGCAAGGATAAGAGATGTGAAATGGACTCCAGCTCCTGGCAAAGTGAGACTGGGTGCTGGTGGAGCTGTGTAGTTATCTCTTACCGGATAGAAGAGAAATTAAAACAAAAAGCAAAAAAAAGTAAAGCAAACTCTGAGTCTCTCACCCCCACACTCCTCCTGCACAGCCATATCTCTAAGACACAAAACCATTAAATCCACATTCACATTTTTCCCTGGTCCTCTGTGCTGCCCTTTCTGCTGGGGAGCGGGGAAGCAACGCCTGGTTTCCATCAAGGCTGCAAGGAGGCTCACGCAGAGGATCGGACGTGTTCAATTTCAATGTCCAACCAGGAAAAAAACCCTCAAAACCCAAACAAACCGTTTTTATGATCTCCACATCCCAGCACAGCATAATCCCGCTTCCGGTCTCTGACAAGCACAGCCAGCTCCTGCCAAGGAAGCATCTTCGGGATGGGGACACGGCCCCGGTGGCCCCGGCAGCTGCCCTGGGCCCGGAGGGGCAGCGATCCCCCCTTCCCGGGTTCCTGAGCTAACACTGCCCTCGCACGGCAGCGGGGAGTGCAGAGAGGGACGTGCACTTCTCGGCCCATCAGATCAATCTGCTGGTTCCTTTGTTTCTCGGTGTGAATCTGTTAAAAAGACTGAGCAGATTCCGCCTTGGTTTCGAGCTTGAAATCTTCTGCGGGTTTCTTGGCAGGGAGCAAACATGAGATTAAGTAGCATTATTCATTACTCTATACAAGTAACAGATTAACTGGCAGGGTTTGTTTCTATCACAAAGTTTCCATTATACTCTCTCATACTAAAGTCAACAGGTTGCAGCTTACACAACAGGTTGCTGCTTACAGCTGTCCTCCTCTAGCCCTGCTGCCTCTCCTTCTCGCTGTGCTGGCAGAAGAGCCCCCACTCATCAGTTTGGGAATGCAAATGACACGGTTTTCCCTTTCCACTGGGGTATGCTGCCCTTGTCCTCACCTGAGGACTTTCTCCTGACCCCTCCTGAAACCCCTTGACAGCACACAGGTTGTGTGCCGTGATCCACCCTTGCTCCTTGTTCCGTGGTGCCCACCTGTGTCACCTCTGCTCTTGCCTTCCTCAACTGAGAGCTCCCTGAGGCAGGGAGAACCTCTCGTGGCACGGCAGCACATTCCAAAATTATCCTGGTTCATTAAGGCCTCCAGACACACCCACAAAGGCAGGCACTGGGGACACCAGGCTCTGTTCTGGGTGTAAAGCTTTCAACATCTGATCATCCTCCTCTGTGAGAGCCCAAGTGTGTGAAAAGCTACACTACAACCTCTTTCCTGGCTAAAAATCAAGGCTAAAAGCATGACTCAACCAGTGCCAGCAGAGCCTTTGGAAACACCATGACAGAGTTCAGATGAACGAGTACTCAAGTCCCAGCTTTTCTCACTTGCTTCCTCAGTGCTGCAAAAAAAGGAGGCACCTTTGCCTGTAAGGCTGATGGTCAGGAGGAAGAGGAATATCAGAAAAAGAAATGAAACAAAACACTTAATGGGAAAGGATCTTGAATGTTGGGATGCTCCATGTCATTATTGCTCTGGAGCAGTGCCCGCCTTGTCAGCTGAGCATGCAGGTTTGACTCTGGACAACAGGAGCTATAAATCAGGCATGAAGTGAAGCCAAGGACGTGCTTGAGAAGGGAGCAGAAGCACAGGGTTGAACTAGACATAAAGAAGATTCATGAGGAAACATGAATGAAATGAGAACCTGCACTCGATAGACTGTTCATGATACAGGAGGGGAGGAACTCCCATCATAGAAAAGCCCAACACTCCCCAAAATGCGAGGGCACGTGGCTCCTCAACAACTTCCATCGTTCTTGTGAGTTGTCTTTTTGTTGCATTCAAAAGACTCCATGAATTGCACCGGAGCAACCCACATGGGTTTGTCACAAAATATCCCATCACCTGAGATTTTTACTGCAGGCTTGGCATCCCCACTCAGCAGTGCCATTCTCTGCTCCACGTCTGCAGTGTTTTCAGCCCCGGGCAGGTGGCTGGGAAAAGACACTGAATCTGAGAATCCTGGTACAAAACATCCACACAAAGCAGCATTCCATTGGCTCTGGAACCATCCGTGCTGAGGGCAGAAAGGCAAACAAGGGAATGTGGGCCTGGTTGCTAGATAGATCATTTATTAAAGTGAAATTCAGAATTTTATCTTTGTCAGACAGTACAGAGTTAAAGTCTCATACACAGTGGAAGCAGGACATTTCCTACACCTCAGAGAAATGAGTTCTACAGTTTTTGCTATAAGTTACTAAGTTGCTTTAACAATACACAGCTATATTACACAGTTAAAAATACAAGGTGTCCAAAACATTTGGCATAAGATCAGCACAACACATGGAGGCCAGAAACAGAAGAGGGAACACAGTTTTCTCTCCCAGTAAGCCTGCCAAAAGACTCCAAACCATTCTGCAAGTTACCTGCTACCCACCTCCCCTGCAGCAGCCGTGGAGCAGAGGTGTGGGTAGGACAGGAGTAAACCCAGCCCTGGTAAGGCTCAGGTAAGCCAGAGGCTCCTGGAGCCTGGAGAGGATGGCCTGCAGAGCTGCTTGCAAGGGAAGTTCAGGTTTAAGGCAGGAGCCTCCCCCTCTCCCCACACTTTCTTCAAGCATTTAGTTCATCCCAAACAGATGTGCTCACAAGCAAGTCAAAAACGCAAGACCAGGGATAGCTGTGAAAAGTGCAAGGAGTATCTTACATCCTAACAGCTCATTTGCACCTCGAAAGTGGAAAATGAGAACTCCCTAACTCGATAAGCTAGAGATGGTTAAAGGGCATCAGTGACACGAGGAGTGAGGCATCAATAACATTCCTTCACCTTTAGGACTCTTCAGTCCTTACTCTGGGCAGCACAAGGACTCCTTTTGGAAGGGAGGCCACCTTGCGCTACCCACGTTTCTAAACTGTAGAGACAAAGTGACTCTAGTGCTCCAGGGAAGTCCAGCGATCTGCGAACTTAAACAGTCCCTCAGCAGACCCCTCCTCTCCCCTCCAACTGCAGTTCCTGCTGAAGATCTCCCATTGGTATTTACATTTGGCTCAACCAAAAGATGTAAAGTGCACAGCTCGCCCTCCTCCCCCTCTCATAAAACATCCATCACAAGAGCTGACGCAGAACAAATCTCCCTCCACGCTGCTGCTGCTGCTGCTGTGGAAGAGGGTTTTGTTCAGACTCTCTGTGGGCCATGTCCTGCTTCATCCTCCCTGTGCCATCATGACCCGCATGAAACCTCCCATTTACTGCAGATTATTTCGGCTCTTGTATTCAAAGCCTCTCTGAACCCAGCTTGCACTTTAGACTAACTTGAAATGCCAGGCTTGACATGTTCTGGTTAAGCCTTGCACTCCGGGGTATCGAGTGGTTTACAGCCACATTTCTAAGGAAAACTGGGACACCGGAATACTGGAGAGAAGTGGTACAAACCTCTGCTTTTCTCAGGCTGAGCACCTGAACCGCCTGGCAAAAAAGAAACGTTACTTTTTTATGCAACTGTTTACTTCAGGTTGATACACAATCATCTTTCAGATTCGGAAGTTTTGAAAACTGCATTCTAACAGAGCCTCCTTGGATGTATTTGCACTTTTCAGCCATCAGGTTGCTACTGACTCGAGTCTTTGCATGCTTCCAACTCCCCTGAGTTGAGCTCAAGCCAATAACTACCAGCAATGATTTCTTCTTCTTCCCTTGAAGTGAGCAGAGGGTCAGCATACAGGATGAAATTAACCCCAGAAGAGATGTTTCTGCATTATTTGGATTGCATACTAATGGCTTTGGATCTATTCAGAACTCTAATTAAGTTAATGGAACTCTGCAATGAGAATTGAGCTAGGCTATGGAATTGCATTAGGCTATATAATGGCTGGAGACCTTCAGAGACGATTCCTCTGCCCCAGGGTGAATGTCACCTATGCAGGCTTGTAAGAAATAAGCTTCCACTATTATAAATAGAAGATGACATCTGGTCATCCTCCATGCCCCCAAGGCTTGTGCTCCATGGTTCAAAGCTAGACAGAATTTAAGGCCCATCTGTGAAAAGCAAAATGCAAAATGCAAAAAAAAAAAAATATCTTATCATACCAGCCAAAGCGATTTGGGTCTTACACCTTTCCAACAAGTCCCATCTAAAAGTGCTGAGAAAATGTCCCACCCTCATGGCTTCACAAGTGTGAGGTTCAAACACATTTACTTGGACGTTTAAAAGAAAAAGTTGGAAAGTCTTTCTTTTTTTTTTTGTTTTTTTTTTTTAAAACTTGGCATGCAGCATAAGGAATCGAACACACAGCACGGGATCGTACACAACGACAATTGCATTGTTGCGTTTTCTGGTTATTAGACACTAAATGCTTTTCAAGAATCACAGGCACCCTGAACATGGATATTGCTACTGAATTGACGTGTGGTTTCAGTTCATAGCACGGGAGCCAGCGAGTGGCTGACCCTTCCAACAAGACCATCAGCTTTCTGTTGCTCAAGGTGTTTTGCTTTAGCTCAGTTGAGAACAAGGTAATAAGGCATTTGCAAGGGGTTTATAAGGCCATGGGGTCTGACAGCCAAAGATTCTTCTGCTTCTTTGGTGTCTTGCCTCCAAGCTTTCCACCTTATAAACAACTGCTAATGGCTGGTAAACATCTCTTCATCATCACACTTCACTAAGAATTTTTTTTTCAAAAAAGTATAATTGCTTTAGAAGTGAAACCAACAAGGATCACATTTAACATCAATTGACTATTTCAGGAAAAAAAGAAAAGTTTCCTGGATACCACCTCGGCACAAAAGCATTCCAGTGAATACACCTGAACAGATGGAACCTGCCACCATATTTCCTTGAAAAGAATCATTTTGCTGCTGGCTACTAAAACACCCCAACAGATTTATTTACTCTTAAAAAATAAAACAAAATAAAATACAACCACAAAAAAAGTAAATCCCAAACAAACTACATTTTTACAGTTTTGGTCTAGAATCACAGAATCACAGAATCAATTAGGTTGGAAAAGACCTCTGAGATCATCGAGTCCAACCTATGACCAAACACCACCGTGTCAATTAGACCATGGCACCAAGTGCCACATCCAGTCTTTCCTTAAACACCTCCAGGGACGGTGACTCCACCACCTCCCTGGGCAGCCCATTCCCATATTTAATCACCCTTTCCGTGAAGAAATTCCTCCAAATGTCCAACCTAAGACTTCCTGGTGCAGCTTGAGGCCATTTTCCCTTGTCCTGTCACTGGTTGCCTGGGGAGAAGAGGCCAACCCCCACCTGGCTCCACCCTCCTCTCAAGGGAATTGCAGAGTGAGAAGGTTCCTCCTGAGCCTCCTCTTCTCCAGGCTGAACAACCCCAGCTCCCTCAGTCATTCCTCACAGGACCTGTGCTCCAGATCCTTCACCAGCTTCGTTTCCCTTCTCTGGACCTGCTCCAGCACCTCAATGTCCTTCCCGAATTGAGGGGACCAGAACTGAACACAGCACTCGAGGCGTGGCCTCACCGCTGCCCAGGTACAGGGGAAGAATCGCTATGAGGCATAACCTTCTCAACTCAGAAACTCATTTCCCCTTGGAAACATCCTCTGATTACACGAGCACTTTGGAGATTAACGTGCAGTCAGAGAACATACCCTTCTAGCCATCTGTCCTGAATGAGAGAAGCCAGATCATGTTGACTGATGTGGGAATTACTCCACCCTTTCAATAAGGAAAGGACCAGCACAATGAAGAACTTTTTAAACATTCATGAAATAGCGACACAAGACATCCTCTCCTCATTCCTTGAACCTCTCTCTTGTCTGATGTTCTAAAAATCCATACGGAATTGAACAAGGAAATGCTGAAACAATCACACTCCCCCGACGTCACAAATGGGACGTGTACCATAACAGAGTATTTCTGCCTATGACACAGGACTTCAGACATGTTGAAGTTTGTTGAACATGTTTTTGGAGTATTAGCAAACAATTCAGAGTGACGTGAACAACTTGCTTTAAATCGTGACTTGAACTTTAAAGAGACCCTGGGAGAGCTTCCACGAGAGCTTCACTAAGTGAACCCTTCATGCCTTACAAAACACGATGCAGTACTAAGCTGGGACCATGACCAGTGTGTTCAGCTCTTCAACAAAGCTTCATCCAGTTTTGAAATAATAAAACCTGCCATTTACAAAACGCTAGCCAAAGTTTTCTACTGTTCATTTCGTTGCTTAAGGCTTGTTACGAATATCCTCTCTATGTGGAGTCTTGGCATCTTGTACCAGAATGGAGACACTGGTCAGGACAGCAAAGAAACAGAGCGGTGCTTTAAATCATGAGATCCCCTGAAGAGAATTTGAGGTCACTGGAGAACAGTCAGTCACAACCAACACTTTTTCAAGCTCCTTTTGCCAAAATAACCACCGTATTATCTGTAAGGACACCTTGGCTTTAAATAAAATCAGGGTGATCTCCTCCTACAGTGCCCATTAGGGAGCACCAGTGTGCCACCCTCACTCACACAGCTCTCATGAAAGCACATGTAATGTTCATGAAAGGCAAATGCTTTTATGCTTCTTGCCCATTGCAAAGGGAGATGAAATGTATCATGAAATGCTCCAGTCAGATCACTGCCCTGGTTAAGGTGTCTCACCCATAAATCTGCTTTACACGAAACAGAGCCCCTGAATGCACACAGCAGTTTTGTGACACCTGCTAAAGCTTCGGTATAAAATTCACATCGTTTGTGACCGATACTGACCTGACACAGAAATTAAGAGACCGATGTCTCAAGCCATTGTTTCACCTACCAGCACTGAAATATGCATAAATCAATTACATAAGCACTTCTACCAACATGATCAGACCCAGCAAATAGCTCGTGTTTGCCTTAATACCACATTCAGAGAAATGCAGAAGTTTTTAAATGCTTACAATAAAGTTTAATTAGTGAGTTCTTAAATAAAAGAAATTAGAAAAAGAGACTGCAGAGGGTTGGTTGGCATCTGTGTCGGATGGGGTCGGGAGGCAAAAAAATGGCAAAAAACCCCCATCAATTTCAGACTGGTCAAGTAGCGTTCACTGGAGTAGATCTGGTGAGCTGGAGCATTTGTAGAAGTTTGGGACTTGAAGCACTGACTCAAGGCAAGACAGAGCATGTGTAGGTGAGCAGCAAGCTTCAGACAAACTTCTGACCCATGCACCTCGACAATGAATTTTATCTCTGCTGCTCTTCCAGTCCTGTACCAAGACAAACTGCACGGTGGTTTGTGATGCAGCCTGAATTCAGAGAAAAAAATTCCATCTGGGATCTGAATTGCACTGAGATGTAGATTTCCAGAAATGGTTTAAAACACCAAGTTGACAAACTCCACAGTTCTACAGGTTTATTTGGTTTCCCCATTATCCTCATTTCTTTATTCCAATATGACTTTGAAATGAGGGGAAGAAGTCTTCGGAAACATGCTGGGCACATGTTTTCAAATACTCCTCATAAGAATGTCTATATTTTTTTTTCTGTCATCCAGACACTGCATTTAAAAAAAAACTTTACAATATACTTTAACAGTTTTTATATACCTAAAATGCACAATACCACATGTTCCTTCAAGATCCCTCTTATTCCAAGCCTTGCTTATCTTCAATCGAGTTGCTTGCTGCCTTCTGATTTCTGGTCCAGCCTGCTCTTGTTGTTCTTCACCATGTAGATGAAATATGCAAGTGTCTCCTTCTCGTTCACTGGAATATTCCTGAAATGACGACTGACAGTCTAGAAGGACAACAGGTAAAGAGACAGAAATGCTGGGATTAAAAACTAGAAATAATCAGAACAGGGTTTCTCTTCCCTTTCCAAAAACGATTTTATAGCCACTGAGCACATTATCCTTTGAGTGAAACATGCACCAATTCCAACTGTCAGTCCTCATTTACCTCCCTCTCTCTTTACAGCTGGAATGTGTGTATGAACACAGCGTAGCCTTGCTATGTCAGCAGGATTTGCAGCCAACCTACAAGAGGAATTTGGAAGCCAGAATGTCCTCCTGCCAAAGCAGCACAGCTTCTCCTCAGCGACATTTCGTGCTGAGATTATTTGGCCGGCAAGTTTTCCCCGCACCTCCGTGTTTTAAAGGAGAGTACCAGAAACACTGCAGCACTTGGCTGTGTGAACCAGGTGTAGCAAAGTTTTATCCAGAGCGTTTTCCTTTTGGACTCTTAAGTTTTTACTGAAAGGAACATCAGGGAATTTGCAGTGGAGGGATTAGGGTTTGATTAGGGCTACCCCTCGCTGACAATAGCACAAGCCCTGAAACATTAGCTGCTTTTTCCTCAGAAAATGAATGTAGAACACATGTTGGAGCTGGACGAGGTCTGCTTCTCACATGGAAGAAACTCTTTTTTGGTACCCAACACAGATCCAGAATGGGATTTTGATGCAGGCTGAGCAATAAGTCACTCCAAGGAGATTTATGGAAGCTCGACTTTTCCTTACAGTGGGATAGCATGAGGAGTGCAAGAGCCTCAGGCAGCAGTGATTCAAGTACGGGAGCTGGATGAGGATCCAGTGTAGAGTCAAAGCTGCTCAGGCTTCACGAGAAATCTGGGAAGTGTGTGACAACTTTAAGTTAGGCTCCCTTTGTTTTCCGCCTGCACAGTGATTGATCTTTTCTTTCCTCTTGGGTACATTCACGGTAAACTCCTTAAGCAGGCAGTCCTTCATGGCAGGAGGCAGCTGACAGACTACGAACTGGATAGTTAGAATGTGACAAATCACAACTACTAATGAGGAACAACCCCATCCTGCTTCGTTCAATTTACTCCTTCATGCCCTATACTGCACGTTCCCTATATTCTGTGCATTCATTCCTTGGTTGACTTTGAAACAAAGAAAGACAGTGTCTTGCTGACTTTTTCGGTCTGTCAGGTTTCTGTTCTTTAAAGCAAAAGTAAAAGCAAACTAGACAGTTTTAGGCAGACAGTTGTGAAACTCACAACTTACAAAATCGACCTCGCTACTAATCAGCAACTACTGCAGTTTTTTCCAAGTTTAGAGAAGATTTTTCCCACAGCATGCCTTCAGATCAAGTCAGGAAAGAGAACAGAGCAGAAGCACAGCAAGCACAACTCGCCCAAATAACACAGAGATACAGAGAGTTCTTTCTGAACAAGGAGCCCATATGGTGAGAAAGCAGCAGAGGCCCTTAAGAAAAAAGGCTTTTATAATACAGAATCATCAGGACAAGGGAGGGAAATGAAGAATCTGAATCCCTGGACAGTGACGCTGCCTTTAATAATAAGCAATTCCAACGAGTTCAAGTGCCTGTGAAGAAAGAAAAACTAACAGGAGCACTTAAAGAGAGTATTAGTGGGTTAAGTCTGAGTTTCAGCTGAGCAGCCATGCCCAGATAACCCCCAGGCCACGGAAAACCGGGTCCTGTTTCTGCTCCCCAAAGGGCACTGATTTTGACTATGAAAAGGGTGGGAAAGGAAGCAGAGACAAGCAAGTTACTAAAACAGGCTCTCAAGAGCCAGTGCCCGTGCCTCCCAAGCCTGTCCCAGGTGAAAGCAAGCAGGCAGCTTTCTGCTGGCATCGTTCCCTGAAACCTTTCAGAGAGCCCTCTGTCTGTACCAGGGAGTCACACAGGTGTGAGTGTCCACAAAACACCCACTTGAACAGGGCAGATAAGAAGTTTTCTCCTGACAGAGATAACACCACCGCTGCCGTCACTTACTTCTGCAAGCTGAGCCTTGTTGAGTCCAGGCCTAGTCTGCAACTTATAATGTCTCTTGTAACGTCGCAGGGTGTTCACTTGGAGCTGGAACAAGTCAACCTGGAAGCGAAGAAGAGAAGAGGGAATGAGCACTACCTTTAGCTCCCGTGAGTAGTTGTTTTATCTAAAAATACCTAAAAATAACTACTTCTTCCTCAGCAGGACTTCTCCTCACTTGCATTCAGAACCACACTGGCTTGTCTTACTGACAAACCTAAGTATATTTTGTGTTTGTTAATGCTAAAGGACCAAAATAGCCTCAGGGAAATAGAAAATTTTGTTCTGGTTCACATGCTGTCAACAGAATTGCTGGCCAATTTCTGCTCTCAATTACACCTCTGCAACCTCCAAGTAAAGGGGAACCTTTTGTTCCCACAAGGTTTAAAAAGCTCACACATGAAATAACAATTTAGCAGGCACTGAACAAATGGCTTGTGACATAAAACAGAGTACAGAGATGAAATGAAATTCAAATACTTAAATAGGAAGTGCACAGCTTAAAAGCAAAGGGGGTGGTGGCGAGGTTACAGCAGGGAAGATGAAGATCGTGTGGGAAATGCCCACGTTTTAAGACAAAAGGAATCTCTCCTGAAAACAGAGAGGAAAATGACATTAAAACTGACACGGTGCAGAGTTCCCTGTTCGGCTGGGTGACGTGCATCCCTCAGGTTTCAGTCACCAAATATTCTGTGTGCTCTACAGCACCAACATTTTTAGATGCCAACTGGGTCTTCAGCAATCACCCTGGCAACTACTGCAAAGCTCGAACAGGAAAGTTTTGAGGGAGAACCTTGTAGAATGGAAACACGAACAGCAATAACAAAAGGTCAGGTTATCTTCAAAAAAAACTCCACACCAAAAACTTGCTACTCTTTCAACACCTCCACACAGGAGGTGTGTGCACAAGCTTTGCACCGAGACACAGCTTTGCTGGCAAAATGACTCTCGGTGGCTTTTTTTCTTTTTTTTTCCCTTTCAGAAATAAAAGGCTTTTTGCCAACAGGGCTGGCATTTCCAGCAGAGGGCTCTGCTGACGTGGCCACGCTCTGCTTCTCTGAACATCACCTCTGCACAACTTTTGCCATGTCAACGGTACCAGAAACATCACTGAGGCAAGTGCAGCACGCAATGGCACAGCGAAGGGATTATTCTAGAGTTCTCTATGACAGAAAACTTCCCTCAGGCCTATCTCCTGAAAATAAAAATGTGTTACCAACTATTTAAAGGTAGCACTATTTAAATAGTGCTAAAAAATACCATATATGCAAATATCTGGAGCAGCTCAATATCCCTGGATATCAAATACCCAATCAAAGAGAGTGACCTATTGAATTCTGTAGTGTATTTGCTAAATGATGCATGCCAGGTAACAAAGAATTATGTTGGGGCCTCAGACGCCACCAAAAATAACTTATTTTTAGCTTTAAAAAAAAAATTAGTATCAAATACAATTTTAACTGTACATACAAGAAGCCGTGCAGTTACCTTATCACACCTCTTTTTATAGCAAACTCTACACGGGCAAAGAAATCATACAAGAATGAGGAAGAAAATTAGGACACCACGCGTTAGAAAAAACTCTCCCTGGAAAGTGAAAGTAACTCCACAGCGGCTTCGGTGGCCTTGCAATTTAAAATATAAATATTTTCTGATATATGAGACCATCCAAGTGAAACTTCAGCGTGCTAAGAACTGGTAAAGCAGCCCACGAACCTCCGGAACATCCGTGTCGTGCTCAGGAGAGTCACCTCCATCATCGCTCGTCTTCCTCTTCCTTTTGTTCCGAACGCTTTGAATGAAGTTCTTGTGAAAATCACAAATATACAGATGTCTCACCTGAGAACCAGAAGCGGTGAAAAAAAGCAATCAAACAAAGATACTGTGAAGCAGCATCCAACAGCAGCCACTTAGACACCAGTGTCAGGTGCATCCCTCAAGACCGGCGTGACTGACTGACATCAAGGAATTTCTAATCTTAAACCCCAGGCCTGATATCACACTCTTTATTTAGAAATAACTTACCTCACAAAGACTAAAGGCAAAGAAAACAAAGAAGTCAAGCTCCAGCTGAACTTGAACCTCTGCAGATAATATATTTCTTTTTTATGGCTGCAATCATACGTCAGGAAAAAAATGGATGCTTGTCTGGAGGAAGTGCATTTATTTTAGGATTTACTAGCAGGTAACTACCAAAAAATGTATTATTCTATTCCAGTCTTGTGAACTTTCTGGCTTGAATAGTACTGAGGACTATTATTTCAAGAGTTTCAAAACCCTGATGAAATAAAAGCTGGGCTGATCACCTCAATTAAAACAAACAAACAAACCAAATGCAGAATAGCCTCTTTCCTATTGCTTGTTCAGCCATGGAACCTCCCTTTTAACAAATATTATTTCACTAGAGTTAGCAAAACAAAGGACCTCAAACGATCAAAATTATTTGGTATCTTTAAGGCAAAAATATCTTCAGATAACACAGGCACCCTACATCCAAAATCACTCCACGCAGCCTGCTTTACACTTTCTCTTTGTTCTGACTTCATTAGTCTGATCTCCCCTTTTTGTTTCTAAAGCCTCGCATCTGTCAACAAAGAGTCATTTCTAAAATGCAAGAAATTACTACGCCACTAGACAAATCTGCTGAGGACGACAACCGGCAGCAATACTCTATTTTTTAAGAATATGTTTCAAATTGAGTCACTCTCTTCCCGTGACACGATGCATTTCGGCTGTGCAGAAGGGACCCAACCAACTGGGGGAGCTGCCAAACAGACTGACTCAAAACTTCACCTTTTTTTTTTTTTTTTTTGCTTTGTTTTCAGTGATTTTGATCTTTAAAGACCAGGTAAGAAAAGCGTGCAGAGCTGAATTCCGTTAACTGAGTCACTTCTGAGAAATTCCTTCTGTGATCTTGACGGTCTGCTCTGCTCTACCTATTTCTCTGCTGGGCAAACAACCCGTTTCTATCTCGAGCTGACAGCTGTCACTTAATGTCATTAGGCAGCAAACCGGGCTGTTCCGTGCGCGAATAAGCCCTGCTGAAGACGCAGCACATCTCGCCGCCAGCTCGGTTTTTAACCTGCTTCACTACAACACCAATTCCTACCAATTAAAGAAGTAACGTCAGAGCCGCCTGACTGAAGCAGCAACCACAGCGCTGTTTTCACCTGACAGCAGCAGCCTTTCCAACCCGAAACCGCAATGGGAACAGCACTCCTGCCTCCGAGGCACTGACAGCTCGCTCCTTTGCTTCCCTGCACACCACCTGCCTCCCAAACACGGGGTTTAGCGCTTTAGCTTCATTATGCCCCAGCAGACGGGCAGTGCCACGGGGAAAAGCCGGCTCTGCACCCGGGGAACAGCCGGGTCCACCCAGGCACGTCCTTCCCTTCTCCAGTGCTGTCACGCTGAGGATGGGAAACCGCGGTCCGGAGGCACGGTGTGTGCCGCACGCAGCCCCGCATCCCGCACCCCGCTGCCCGCAGGGCCGCCGCCAACCCCCGCCGCCGCCA
>VZTA01022718.1:755458-840517 GCA_013398855.1 Mohoua ochrocephala | reverse complement strand
CCTGCGCTGCTCAGCAGGTGCCGGGCTGGGACCTCCCGGAGGAAGCGGGAGGCGTTCCTGCCCCGCCGGCCTGCGGGCGTCCCCTGCTCCCGAGACGCGCACGGGACACCCGCATGCAGCCGCGGGACCGCGGGCTCGTCCAGCCGCCCGCAGCTGCACCGGCACCGCTCCCGTGACGGACCTGGACCCGTAACAGACCTGAAGCTGCGGCTCCCACCCGGCCCTCGTACAAAACTCGGGTCGGCACAGCCACAAATGCCTGTTCTGGGGTCGTCACCTAGGCAGGAGCTCCTGGCTGAAATGTCTTTTTTTTTATGTTACAAGAAATACAAGATTTCATTTATTTTTTTTTTCTTCCCCTCTAATCGCAAGGCAGGGATAGTGAAAAGATGGGACCTGGAGAAGTGTTTCTCAAAGCAATGAGACTTTAAGCTTCGCATTTCTTTCATTTTCAGGGAAAAAATAAAACTCCAAAAGAACCCCAAAAACAAAAAAAAACCCCAACCCCAAAACCTCCCCAAAAAATAAGAAAGGGGAGAAAAAACGAGGAGGTGAAGTGGGAGGAGGAGGGGGGAAGAATGAAATTCCTACTCATCTGCGAAGAAGAGATGTGACTTCTGGAAATGATGTGACTCCTGTAATACCAAACAGCAAATGCTGTTGTCAGAAGAGCCTGAGCAGCTCTAAAGGGAAAAGGATTTCATCTTCCTAAAGAAAAGACTTTTCTGCACAGACAGAAGAAAGGCTCTATAGACTAAAAGGACTTCAAAGCCTGAAATCCTGCACATGGAACAATGTGCGTGAGCACTGGGTGAACTGTGCTGAATCACACGAAATACCTTCGCGAGAAAGAGACTCCTTAGAGCCCTCGGTCATCAGCTCGGGCTGCTCCACACTAACACCGACAACCTGTTCTGCCTGCTCGGCACAAGACGACTGACAAAAGCTGCAATCTGTATTTTCCAGGCATTCCTTACAATACCAAACAAGCCTCAGAATAAATCTGGAGGGCAGAGACTTAATACTCCTCAACAGTTCTGCGTCTCGCCTTGGCTTTTACTGCGGGTGCCCCGAGGCAATTAGTAATTTCTGTTTGTGCATGTGACCGGCGGAGAACCACAGTGCACCCTCCTGGGGACACGCTCCCTGGAGCCAGCCGTTCTCACGGGAAGCTTGGTGGAAACAAATGACTTTACCCACAGACCAAACAAGCAGTTAGCAAAGAGCAAAGAGATTTAAAAAAAGCAAAACACTACGGCTTGTAAAAGCCCCGGGCCAAACTGATTGGGATCTGCCTGCCTGAAGTAATACCCTCTTGGCAAAGCCATACAGATATTGTTGTTTTCCCCCTTGCTTTGGGGAAAGGGAAAACACCGAGAGGCTGACAGAGATCTCAGAGCTGCTGATAACAAGCTTCCTGGCTTTATCTTAACATTACCAATAAAAATCAAATGGCTGGCTGAGGAAATCTTGCAGGAGGATTATCTTGACACTCGGGAAGCCAAAACCACAAACGGTAGGGACAGATGATAATAACAGTAAGCAAGGAGATAAAAGGGAACGCGACCCTAACAAGCAGAACTCCTTCCTGTCCCCTTGAGGAGGTGATTGTGCAGGTGCTCCCTGACTGTATTTTGGGAAGAAACAGGCACCGTAAGTGCCAGAACAGGTTGGTACTGACCATCAGATTGTATTTCATCCTGGGCTGCAGCCTCTCATCCCTGCGGATAAAAAGGTTTTAAGTCCTTTTGCAATGCTCACTGGAAGGAAAAACCCAGCTTTTGTCACTGTCTGTTTGCTAATTCAATGCTAATTACCTCCTGCTCAGGCTAACACAATGACACCTTTTTTTCAGTCTTTCAAAAGAAAAAAAGTGCATGGAAGTGTTTTTATAATTGCAGTTTATTTCAGCGTATTTATCCTCATGGGAACCTCCAGATTTCACAGTCTGCTAGTCTGGAACAAGCTTGCTGCAAAATAAACTGCCTCATAGAGACATTCTTTATTAGGTATCTATCACTAACCTGATCCAATAATTCTTTGTGGGAGCTGCAATGAAGTGAGAAACAATGTTTCATAAACCCATCAGTAGCCAGGCAGCTTTAGTGCCTCTGAAGCAGTAATAGCCTGGCCATCCCAGTCAGCCTCTAATCAAATTAGGGGAACCTGTGCAGGCCTGTAAATCTCACCTGGAGCAGCACTACCCTCCTAAAGCTAAGTCCGTGGTGTAGCTGTCATGTGGAACTTACTGTTTTAATGAGCCATTCGGGGGGCTTGGGACAGAAATACTTCTCTCCCCATGGTCTGTGCTGCTGGAGATGTCCTGGGAAGGAGGCTTTTTTAAACTTTTCATACCTCTCATCAGAAATCAGACCATTTCCTTTCTCAGTACCTTGGGGAGGCCAATGAAAACACTGCTCTGGCACCCTCCCCCAGACTCCCACTCTCCTCAGCACTTTTCTAGGGTGGCACATATTGAACCTGCTAAAATGCTTAAACTGTCACAGCTTTTGGCACATACTTACCCTGGGCAATGTTCCCGTGGCCAAGAATCACAGCACACTCTTCCCTGGGGATCATGCCTCGCAGTTATCTGCTAGTCCCCCCAGAAAGGCTCGTTTTCCCACACACAGATTTTCACACATTTCATTGTTTGTCTCCCATCCATTTTTTTTTCCCCCCACTGTTTTTCACCCAATGGAGCTAAGTAAAAAGGAGCATGGAGAAGGCCACTGAAGAAATGAAGTGGTGACAGCAGGGAGCACTGAGGGTCCTATTGGGAACACGAGCAATGCTGATACACTCCTGTTGTCTTGGGGTGAGCCTGCTCTCCCCACATGGAGATCAGAACACAAACAAGGCCATGAGCTGTGAAAGCCCTCCCCTGCAAACCAAGGTGTGGGATGATGGATCTCCCAGCAGCTGCTCCCAAGGCAAATAGAGAAAGAAGAGTCACAGCTGGGTTTTCTCTGCTCCTCTGTGCTTCCCAGTGTGGCCTACCAAGGACAGTCCATGGCTGCTGTCCCCCAGGGGTGTCCTACCTGGGCACAAGTTGTCCACTACAGCCATGGCTCCTTCAGGATTGCACCACTGGGCACGGAGTGACAGGAAACCTGTGCTGGGGAAACACCACACCAGGGCAGCTGAGCTTAATTCTCACAAGTAGAAGAGAAATCAACCACTGGAGCAAAACAGGCGGGGACAGTCACGTCTGCGTACACAGTTTTCAGAAAACACATTAAAAATTTATTTTAAATATATTATAAAAGGAAGTCCATTCAACTTTAAAAACACTAGGCATTCTATCAATGATTCCCAATTTATGAAAGCTACTACATTAAAGTGCTACAAGTCCTTTACCACCCCCAGATATTAGGCTGTTGGTCCTAATACGCACAAAATAAATACACACTGATTCAAGAGGCACCATCCAGTTTTACAGAGAAAAATGCATGCAGTACAAGGTACAGACAAACTTAGACCTAATCACCGAGATCCTAGAGAATGCATTTTGAAACCGATTCCCTTCTCCACCCTAGAGGCTAAAGCTATTTGTTGCTGTTATCGTAAGGGCTAAGGTTTCAGGCTGTTAGCTTGATCAGTTTTTATCTTGTTTTGTGGTTGAAGTTCACATTTGTTTGCTCACTACCTGGGATTAAGACTTTTCTCCTCGAGTTTAACTAGCATATTTAAGACCACATAGATTCAGTGGCTTTATATAAACCTCCCAAATCACTCACAACTGCCGGAATCATTGAAGCCTTTTGGGTCATACAGAAGCATCAAGAAAGCTGAAATGCAGTCAATTAAGGAGCATACTCAGCTAGCAGAGGCACAGTCAAAAACGGACACAGGCTTTTTATTAGGGTTTCCATGACCTATCGTTGCCTAGCTCCATAGAGATTCTCCAAGCTAAAGCATGGCACTACAAAGTAGCAATCAGAGCAGAAGGTGAGCTTATTTTGGTTACACTTCAAATTTATAATGTGAGTAAATCAATCTGACTGGTTAATGAGGAATATGAAATGAATTGACACGTCTGTGCTGAATGCTGATGGCAATTTCAGATCTCATTTCCCATTCTCCACCCACTGCATTTCTCTCCACTCAAACCAGGTGAGGATTTGCAGCTTGTTTTAAAATCTGGACTCAACACTCATTAGGTCAGAAAATAAAGCACTTAAAGGTAAATCCTACGCAAGCTGGGAAATTGCAGCACACAGACTTTCCTTGCTGAAGATCAAGTAACAGGCCATGGTAGCCTGGGAGCAGGACCCAGTGCTCCTGACTCCCAATCCAGCTGCTCTTTGCTTCATATCCTGTGAAACCACCCACTGTATCCACGAACCCCAGCTGCTGGGAGTGGATGTGGGATGCAAGGTACTCGTGCATCACTTGGGCTGTTTCATACATGGCATTACCAGGGCTCTTTCGACTGCAAGCCTGACAGGCTGACTGCCAGAGGCTGGCTGCTCTCTCCAATCAATTCGAGTCCCTGTCTGTATCTTGAAAGACAATTTAAAACAAAAATCTCCTCCCTTTTCACCTGGCAGTTCCACGATTGCCCAATGTGACTATTAGGAGATCTCTCCCCTGGGGGATGTGAGGCAGCAGAGCTGCTGTCACAGCCCTGCAGCAGCCCCAGAGCACTGTGCTCCTGCAGTGCTGGTGGTGCCTGTTGGACTCTCAGGTCACTGATCTCAGTGCAGCAGGGAGAAGGAAAGTTTGCTGAGTGGAACGCTCCAGTAAAGGAAAGCACAGCCTGCCGTAAAACCAACCACGAGCAAAGTTAGGCTGAGAAATTGCTTTCTTGCTACTTCTGTATTGGAGATTTTAACGCACTCTTGAAAAAGTTTCCCAGTGATGGAAGGCATCAACTTCTTCTGAAAGACACTTCTGCTACAGATTTTTATATGCTTTTGGGACTACTTGTGATTTGCATATTTAGAAAATAAAATGCAGGATCCCGCATGCCAGTGGAATCATGAGCCTTCCCCATGAGGTGAAATATCCAGCAGCTAACCAAGACATCCTCCAGCACAGCTTCAGCTGTTACAGCGCACCAGGAGGAAGCTGCCAACCTTTCCAAGTCTTCCTATTAGGAGTGACAAACCTCCCCAGAGTCATTAACGACATCGATTTAACAGAGGGAACCCAAGAGCTTCTGAATTACTGTCATTCACGCAAATTCTGCACTGAAAATCAGACATTTGAAAAAAAACAAAACCCACACACAAACACTGCAGGAGTCAAGCTTTCTCTTATACCCTTATCCTCCAACCCCTTCCCCTCTCCTCTCTTGTCCAGCAAGGCACTAGGAAATGGTTCAAGTTTAAGCATTTGCTGTACATTTACATTTAAAAAGGCACATCTTTATTTTAATGATGCTGTATTCCCCTTTCAGGAAGGCTCACAAGTTCTTCTATTGTGGTTTGAAAATGAAAGTTAATTTCCTAGGTATGAGAAAACCTTGCACACACGAGAGCCCCAAACCTATTTACTGTCTGTAGGCCTTAGAGATTAGCACCAGTGTAGATCAACAACAGCTTCAAGAGCAAATCAAAGTATTTTTACGCAACATAACACACACCCTGCTGTCTGGGATTCTGATACTTAAAAGCAGCAAAACTTATGCAGCCACCAAGAGAGGGGTGTTTCAATACTTCTGGGGGGAAAAAATATGAAAACATGTATTTGGCATTAGATAATCACCGGTATTTAATCTCCAGTCTTGACTTGCATGCAGATGTGAAGATCTGATTATGTATTCATGCTTTAGCAATTTTGCTTACAAATAACCAAAAGTAATTGGAATAATTAACCAGATTGCCCAGCAAAGGCTCAGTTAAAGATGCAGATGATGAAATACAGCTTATATTTCTCAATCGGTGGATGGTTGGCTATGTTAAGTCTTTGCATTAGTCAACAAAGCCTCTAGGGTACTGAAAAGTATAACCGATGCAAATAATTAATAGCTCAAAGCCCAGTGAGCTAGTCCGAAGTGTACAGAATTTGTGAGGCTCTTACCCACACTCAGATCCCAAACCTTCAGAAAACAGATCAGCCACACTGAGATGGACCCGGTACAACCACTCACACTAAAGCTCCTCTGGTTTCTGCGTACTGGTGGTGGGCTGTCAAACAGGAATTGCCTCAACTGTTGCCTAATCTTTTGGTGCAAGCTGCTAAGAGCTGACCTTTCTCTCCAAATGAAGATCACCAAGTGGTAAAAGACCTGTTCATTGCTGCAGCTCTCTCTGAAGCAAGAATCCAGCCAGCCAAGCCAGGGCTCCCTTCACAAGGTGAGCCCAAGTACAAAGCAAGCCATGCATTTTAGAAACAGAAGCTAATCCTCTCATTAGAAAACTTAAGACACACAAAGCTGCAACCTGCAAGCAGAACAACCTACAGTCCATTTATAGAATATGCTGATTGTGTCCCACTTATAAAAAACTAGCACTGTTCATGGACAAACAGCTTCTCGTTCCACGGGCATTAAAACATTCATAAAGACATCTAGTCAGGCCATCTAGTGGCTTCACAGTCAGCACTACTCGGCTAATGAGAGCATTAATAACTTAAGGAAAGCAGCAGTCAGACACAAAGCGCTGGAAGGTGACTCTGTCTCCCACAGAAATGAAAAGGGATCCTAATGACAGACATATTGTAGTAACTGAGAACATAAGATGTCAACTGTGCTTGATGCTGGTCTCACTTCCATCCAGTACCGCTGCAGATCTGTCACAATGGAAGTCTAGGGCTTTTTTTCCCTTTCTTCACTCCAAAATGTTAAGACACCAACATTTGGGAAGCCTGGCCCCAGCTGCAATGCAGTGCCCATGTTTCCTGTTCTCCATGACTGCATGGACCAGCTAAGTTGGCAGAAAAGGTCAGACATGGCCTCAGCTGTGTGGATGAGAGAGGTGGAAATGATTCTGAGCCTCCTCCTCAATCCATCAGACTGGAGAGTTTGAGGGGCAGACAGCTGTGTCCTTGTCTGCTCCCAGCTGCCAGGCACAGCTCTGCGTGGCCTCAAACACATCTGAAACATGGGACATGACCCTACACCTGGCAACAAAAGGGCTTCTTGCTTCTGGAGCTCTGCAGAGGGAGCCATCCTGCTTTTTTTGGGACACTGGGGAAGCATCTCCTTGCCTTCACATGAAAGACATCCCAGAGCAGAGCTTCCCTGCCCCTCTGAGGTGGGGCAGTCTACTAACCATGCTCATCAAGCATCCCAGAGGGGTCCTATCCCCTTCACCCCAGAGCTGGCTGCATGCTACCTACTCTTGAACACCCCTCCAGGGGCAGTTAGACAAACCAAGGAGCTGGGCAATTCCTGGCAAAGGAATCCTGTTTACTGATTTTCATCTGTGCACGAGCTTCACTGCATCATCATTCACCGCTTTTACCAGAAAACGCCACTGCTCCCTTCACTACAAGACTGAGTCAGGGGAACTAGCAAATCTGTTTTTGCAACAACTTCATTTTAAACCAGAATTTTTAAAAAATACTTGCTTCAGATAGACTTGAACCAATGGTCCTCCATTCATTCTTTAGTGTCAGTACACTCCAGCTCCTGGGATGAGACAATCCTGGTTCGCTGTCCGGCAGATCCCACAGCCCAACCAGAAGGGGAACACCTTGCACTGCTCACTGACGGCCCAAGGGAGAGGCTACCAGTAAAATGGGTCCATCAGTCCCACATCTCTGCTAAAGCAAACAGATTTCCAGTCACAGTAAACTGTACAGTGCTGTGGGTGCTGGGAAATGAGGAGAGATTAACAGCACGTTTCCACAAGGCTAGAACACTACTGACCACGGGACTCAAGAAACTACAGACTGATGAACAAATGGATAAAGACCAATGGCTAATCTCAGCCCTGACTTAATTATCCTGAATTAATCTGCTCACACCAACTGTAAATTAACTTAGCCATCAAACCTCTAAAGGAAGAATGGAAATTGTCTTCACGCAGTAGATTTAACGGGAGAAGTCCTGGAGGTGTCTGTGCTAAAAAGGTTATAAGAGGCAAATTTGGAAACTGATATCCAAAGGCTCTTAGCATAAAGTCTTCACCAGTAAGAACTGCAATTATTTAAAAACCCTCTGCTAATCTTTCACCTTGAAGATTCAACCGTGAGTGACAAACTGACTGCAAAGTGAATGGACCAGAAACTCAGATTCCTCATGGCTAATAACAACAGCCATATTCCCAACACTTGGCTGCACTTCCAGTAGAGCTCATTCCTTCATCAGAGCTATGACTTGGAAAGTAATAATACTCAACCTGTTTGAAATATATTTGGTTCAGGGCAAAAAAATACTCATTTCATTTAGGTGTAATGGGCTTTTTTCTTTCTTTTTTTTCTTTTTTTTTTTTGATTGGGGGCTTAAATCTTGTCTTCAAGATTTTACTTATATGGAGTTTGGAAGATAAAGCACCTATGTGGGAATGCTTCGGTGGGTGGTATAGCAGCTACAAAAAGTCCTGGAGGGTCCTGGATAACAAAATCATTTAACACCAGACCCCAGTGGGAAATAAAATAAAACAAAAAAGGCAAAAAAAAAAAAAAGCCANGGAGGGTCCGGGAAAAAAAAATCATTTAACCCCAGACCCCAGGGGGAAAAAAAAAAAAAAAAAAAAGGAAAAAAAAAAAAAAAGCCATTTGAAACACATTCAGACTCCTCTAAAAACAGAGTTTCTGCTCAGTCTCAGCACAGAAGTGGCTCTGGCAAAGCCTTTAAAATTCCACCATCCCCAGAAGAGAAGGATGCAGCATCTTCACAATAAAGATTGGCCTGCTAGTTAACCTTCTCCTGAGATTCTCCCTTTTCCCTTCATTAAGTGTTTAAAAAAAAGTATTAAAAAAATCTTTTTGTAACCCTCCCCAGTAAAAACTATAATTGTAAAATATATATATATATATTTTCTCAGTCTTTTAAAGATCAAGATTTCTGTTAAATTTTTCCAAGATGGTTGAGTTTGTGTGTTCAAATATCCACTGCTGTGTTGGAGATGAAGGATTGCAGCTATTCATAAAGATCTTTCGATCACTCTCACTGCAGTCCATACAGCTGCTGCTGACTGGGTGGTAGAGGGTCTTGTCCTGGAGGAGAGAAATTTGATGTGAGGTTGCTTAAGTGGAGAAGAAAAGTTCTTTCAAAACCAACAGAAAGAAGTCTTAAAAAGCAAAGCGAGCTATTGTGTCACTTGGGTGTATCTGTTCCACACTTAAGTGGCTGACAAGTGTCTGGGTCCATTCCCACCCCTTTCAACAGAATGCAGCCCAACCCTCACACCTGCAAGGGAAAGCTCTAAAGATGACCCGAAACCACGGGCTCTCGGGCTGGAATTCTGCTGCATCCCTCCGGGGAGCTGTGCCAGCAGATTGCAAGGACAAGGCACTTGGACAGGAATTACTTACCTGTGGCCCACAATAGCATTGCTTAGCAGGAGGATGAATAAATCCTTATCTGCCTTTGGCAGGACATTGCAGTGCTCAGAACAAACCAGCTCTCAGAACACCTCTCTGCAAACACAAGGGCCTTGCATCACCCCACTGCCAGCTTGGGGACACTGCACAGAGAGTGTCCTGCTCAGGAGCCCTGGGGCCGTCACCTCTCTAACCCGTGGAACAGGGGAGTCACCTCTTTTTAATCAATGGTACAACAACAACAAGCTGTCTGCAGATTCTCTTATTGCAGCTACACGAAGAGAAGGAATAAAACACGAGTGGTGACATTTTCAGGAAACGTAAGTGCCTCGGGCAATTTGACACCTTAGATGAGAATACGCCCACACACACACAAACTCACTTTTCGGTATCTCCAGAGCTGGTTCCCCTTCATTCCATGACAGTCATAGAGGGTCACGGGGCTGCTGTGGGAAATGGCATCAAAACAAAACTTCTTGGTATGCTGAGGATCCCCAGGACGGATGTCCTCTCTCCAGCTGAAGGTGAATACCTGTCAGGACAAACAGCACCCTCAGCATGGCTGGTACTGGGCATGACACTTTCACCAACAGAATGCTGTTCCCTGTGCCCACAGGGTGGGGATGCCTTCAGGGAAAGGACAGTATCTTCCAGAGGAAAAACTCCTCCCACCTCTGGGGACAGGGACTGCTGACCAGGGGACTCTGTACCAGCTGTCACACAGCATGTGAAAGGAGACTGTGCTGCTGCAGCCAGCCATGCTGGTCAGCCTGGGTACTAGAGCAGCCCTGGATGTCTCTGCAATGCAGACATCCATCATGGATTAAGTGAGCAGCTGACCAATTACAGCCCTTCCCAGCCAGCAAAAAAGCCAGAGAGCTCCAGGAGCTCTGAGTTAACGCTGGCAGTGGACGCTCGAGTCTGCACAGGCAGCCTGCAGTCACCTTGAGAAACTGTCCCACACTTCTGGGACAAGAGACCAGGAACCACAGCTTCCCACCCCGCCCACAGGAATGCTGGAAGGGCAAACCCTGGGCATTGCTTCCTGATGCTCCCTTCTACTGACCCTGCAATGAACTCAGCGCTCTCAGGTGAAATGAAGGAGGGGCTCTACAGGGCAGAGGAAGAGTTTTAACTCCAGTAACTGGGCACAGCCTATGCCTGGCAATGCAGTGCCTCAATGAAAGTGTCCTCTGTGGCCAGCACCAGCCCACGTGGTTCTGCGGGGCTGCCAGCCAGCACACCTCCCTTTCAGTCCCTAAGGAGAAGGCTGTTCTGGAGGCTCCTTTGGAGTCAGGTGGAGGAATGGTTCTCCTCAGAGGTCTCTCATGGGGCAGTCAGAAAGGCGAGTAATGATCAGGGTGCTGCTATTTGAGGCGGTGTGGCCAAAAACTTTTGCACAAAGAAACGACTGTTCTTGGCTGTCTTTTAAATCCCTCTTGAGAGAGAAATTACCACAATCATTTAGGCTCAACGCTACTCAGAAGTTCAAACCGCATTCTCTTCCTAAACATAAGCCAAAACTAATTTTCAAGATCCTCCTGACACAACAGAGGCTTAGTTTTGGACTGTGCCTGAGTAAATTGGTTTTGTTTCTATTTTTCACGCATCAAATTGATATGCAACAACCCTCTGTCTCCTACTACTGAAGCCATTCCCTGAAGAGTTATGCGTGGCTCTGTAATAGAGGCATTGTTTTCTTGATCCTTTTTCAGCTCAGCTGCTACAGTTTAGACAAACTAATATTTTCCTCCCTTCTGTTACAATAAAGCTGTCGTTTCTGGCACCTCATATGTTGAGAGGGTGAATCTATAACCTGGCTGGTTTCATCTCTCCAGCAATGGCTGGGTGTTTATAATGCATTTGCCTCCTGTCAGAAGGATGATAGTGAACAGTTATTGAATGCTCCTGCAGGTTCATTAATATGCATGATGCTCTTCTATCACTTCTTTCAGCACAACCTTTGAAGTTAATATTCACTTTGTTACATATTACAGCTGCCTTGTTACTGGTTTATTGTTTTGGCACACTGTTTTCTTGTCATTTCTTTTGTTCGCTCCGAGAACTTCAAAGCAGAGGTAAAAGCTCTGCACGGTCTGCCAGGCTCCACAAGCACAAGCCACATCCTGTACCAAAGCACAATCAGCACGTGAGCCTTGGGGTGCACCTGACAGCTCTGAATGGCCTTCCTTAAACATCCGTCCTCGGAACCTCTCCCTCCCCAGACTGAGGGGCCGAGGATTTATCAGATTGTCACCTGCACGTTGTTCCACGCTGCCTCTCCTCTGTCCTTCACGCAGTTCTCCAGCCTCAGTGGGGATCCCAGGGCTCCATGCTTCGTATCCACACACAGTCCAGTTCCCACATTGCGTATCTGAAATAGTTAATTACCCGTTGAATCTCCTACTCCTACCAGGTGCCAGGAAAGAAGGCTCAAATTGTCTCAAATTGCAGCACTATTTGTATGAAGTTAGTTTTAAGATTCCTCACTGAACTGTGGGTCTGAGCTGGCTGGTTACAGCTGGAAGAAAGCACAGAGCTCAAAATGGGGCCCACTGCCAGCTGTACCTCCAGCACAGAGCAAAACCCACCAGTGACAGGATTGCAGAGCCCACCGTGGGCTGGGTTGCCTGGTGGTGCCATTTTTCACGGGTCTACACCTTGTACATTCTCCCTCAGGTCTGTGCCAGTGTGAATCTGCTACAGCAAATGTACAATGAGTGTTACTCTCCTCGATTCTTAAGTACTTTAGATTTCTGAGATACTGTTGTGCTATAGTAAATGCTACATGAATCTTTTGTTAAATCGTTAAGCTAGACATTAAGTGCTGTTAAGTTTAAGTGCTGTTAAACCATTAGGCTTAAACTATTTGAGTTCAGAGCTAGGTTTAGTAAGGGGGTCCACCCTGAACCTTGTGACTCCACGGGAGGATCTCCCGTATTCTTTTTTATCCTTACCCTTTTCCATCCCCAGTCTTCACACAGGTAATTTTTGGTTGGCTTCAATTTTTGATTGATTGATGTTAGATTTTAGTTTGCTTTTTCTCTGTGTGCTTTAACCCTCTAAAAGGTAGTAGAGTGAACCTGACCAATAAACTTTGTCATGCTTTCAGTTTTATATTACACCTGCTTTTGCTGACACTTTTGCCGGTGATTCTTTAAGTGACCCGAAACACTCAGCCAGGAGAGTTGTGTGTAACAATTCACAGCCTCACTCCTGGGGTGATTCTATTCCCAGAACACAGCTGACTTTCAAAAATACGGATGGTTTTCCTGCCTTTCACATGGGAAAGCTAAGGACAAGAGTAGCTCAACGCAGTTGTGAAGTCCTTTGGAAATACAAGATTTCACTATTGCTCAGCTGCTGCCTCTCCCCAGTCCTCCCTCTGGCACATTCTGCTTTCTACCAAATACACAACATGCAGAACAAGCCAAGTCTCTATTCTTGTTGGAGCTGTGCACTAATAGAAGCACAACTACCTGCTTTGATCAGGCCAATGCAATGGTAGAGGAATTTTGGGTTTTGAAACATCAACAGATCTTTAAACACTCGCTCGCACCTTACCCCACAGCAACTGAGGCACATGGGCAACCTTAAAAAACCCCACCGCAGCCTGTCTGCCCACTGCAGATGTCAGAGCACCAACTTGCCTCTCCCCAGGCAGCTGCTGGAGGCTCCACCGGTGGGTAGAACTTTGGCAAGTCCCAGGCAACCTCGTTCATGAACCACTTGAAGCTTTTGCAGTTGAGGTTGTTGCGAAGCTCCTTCTGAGCGGCGACGTCGCCCGCCGAGAGGTGCCGGTACTCGGGTCTGCGCTGGTAAATGTACTCTGCGTATTCATCCATCCACACCTCGGCCACCCGCTTCAGGTTCTGAGGGGGGAGAACGAGAGGGGAAACCACCTGAGAGTGCTGCACAAACCACCATTAGCATTCAGAGCAGCTCGCGTGTTTTTGCTCAGAAAGGATTTTCATTCACGTCCGCTCTTTCTCTCCAGCTTCAGGACAAAGATTATTTTTATTACTCTCTAGTTCCAAGGGACTTTTAGAAAGATATTTTCAGTTGAGGTCAAAACAGAATCCTGGCACTTGGCCATTATATCTAGTTCCTTGTGGCTAAGAAAAACAACATTAATCAAAAGTTGTTTTCTTTTCCTTTTTTTCTGTAGGAAAACTAGTCAGAACATGATGCTGGTAAATACCACTGGACATTCAAAGGTCTCTGACAAAAAGCTGCTTTCTTAAATCCTTCTTATTGCATCTTTTATATCCATCTAGGAATGGGATTTGCAGTACTCCCTTCTGAAAAGCTGCAGTTCACAATACTCTTTCTTAGCACTTTTTTTCCATTTTCTTGGGTAAAACTCTGAGACTCCTCAGGAATATGGAGCTTTCAGGCAATGACCCTTCAGAACAGAAGCAAGGAGTTTTACCTCGTGGCAGCAGCACATTTCAGGTATTACTGCAAAGCTTAATCCCCTGTGCAACTCCAAGACAGCAACAAACACCACCCTCTCAAGACAACCTGCTTGTCACAGCACCCTTGAGAGTGCTGGACCTTGGGCTGTTCTCTGGCAACATCAGGCACATTCTCGGTAACCCTCAGTAATGTGCCATGTGCAGTTGTGACTCCTTGCATGAAGCTGCTCAGTCCAGCAGTGATCATTTACTACAAAAAAATCAGGAAGCTAAGAGTGAGCAGTTGGCTGATCCTGCCCCAAATGCAGCCTCCACACAACAGGAGCCGTTGTTTACCTCAAGGTGTCTGTTAGATGCCAGGAAATAGCCTTTCCTATCTCTCTGCTGTCGCCTTCCAGCACTGTGGGAGTACACAAGAGCCAAATACTGAATCAAAAGAAATACAGCTCCCTCCTGAAGAGATGGCACAGACAGGAGAGTGCTCTGTTGCTCTGACAGGTCATTGCTGGGCTGAGGAATAAATCCAAATCTATAACTGGGGCGATGCTGTTAAACTGGGAAGCACCGTTAACACTGTGCAAACCTTAAGACTTCCCAAAAGCAGGGCACCTCTCTGAGGTTTTTAGTTTTGCAGCCTTCCTGCTCCTGTGATTTTTTTCTCCCACCAGAGGGCAATGCAATCCCTCCTCAATTTGAAAATTAGCTGGCAAAACCCAGTGCAGGATAGGCGAAAGCTCTTTCTTCTTTGGGCTACACTAGATTAAGAAATAAGATGGCACCGAACATTCCATTGTGGAAAATTACAGCTTGCTCATTCAGTGGTCTGTGATGCTTGAAGTTGAGAGGTCTTTCAATCACCAAAACCAATCACCACGCTGAAGCCTGCTGCTCTTGGAGAGCACAGCTATAAAATGACTGAAGTATTATACAAATAAAGCCATATCTTGTTTTTATAGCCAGCGCCTGATCACAAAGTCCCTGTCCGGCACCCAGCAGCGGCTGATGTCGGGAGCATGGCAGCTGTTCACACACACATCTGCAGCTCCCTGGGCTCTCTTCCCTTTGTGCTACACTGCAAAACTGCTCAACTTGCACTGTTCAAGTGCAAATTACAGACAAAAACCCCCTACATTTGCCTCTCGTTGTGGGGTGAGAGTAGACAACAGCACGGTCACGTTGCAGTCAGACTGCTGTTAGGGGAATGCCATGGCCACTTACTCTTGCCAGGCTGACTCCTGTGGGAACCTTGTATGGAACATATTTCCTGTAGATATGACCAACTCTAGAGCAAGGGATGTCCTCCATGCGACCTCCACACATCCAGACCTGTGGAACAGCGGAGAAACACATCCAATCTTGGCTTTATGAAGGAAAATGAAAAAGAAAATACTTCCAAGTAATAAAAAAACGTAACCCAGATTTTTACATTAAAGTACACCCTTCCCAAATCCCCTCCCCTCCTTGCCTTAGTCCCAAATCCTGTAACTACCCGCTTAGAGCCATGCAGCAAGCCTTGATTTAGCACAAGTGCTCTCAAGCAGTCTGTACAGAAAGGAACAGGGAAAAAAAATCTGAGCACTGAGAAAACAGCACACATCTCGCTTTAAACTGATATATGTTATTACAGCAATAGTAACCACAATAGTTAAACTGGGCTGCCATAAAAAACCCTGGGTGTAGGTTGTGTAACGAGGCTGTAAAAGGGAGGCCATCTCCCTAGTACAGGTGGTCATGTGTTATGCAAAAGGCTCCAGGGAATTCATGAGCCTGTTCAAGTGCCAGAAATCAGAAGAAACTGCTACTTTTTCCCGTGGTTATCACTGCTCTTTTATGGTTTCATTGCTGACATTCATTCATTGCTTTTGCAGCCTTACAATTAAGTGGAAATCTCTGCCTGGTGAACACATAAATAGCTTTAAAAAAGCCCTCAGGAAGTCACTAGAACACACTAGGAGTTGGACATGACTACCTTGATGCTACGTTAATGCCTAGACTGGGCCCGAAAGCTTCCTTCCACATCTGGGAAGATTTCACTTTGTGCCAGTGCTCTGCAACAACTTTCTTTTATTCTTTATTTATAGCATGGGTGCAGTAATTTTGTCCAAGTGAAACAAAAGGAGGCGTTTTCTAAACCAGCCAATCTACTTCATTAGGTTTAAGAAATATTTGTGCGCTTCACAGAAATATCCAATCAATACTTAAAGAAAGAGCACCCTTTAGAAGGGCAAACAAATGACTTTCTGAATTCCTGAAGCGAGGCACTGCCTTTGCCCTTCCGTTTGTCCCCGGATCCCACGGGAGTGCCCTGAAGGCCGCGGATTTCGGGCAGGCTGGTGCAGTGCTCTTGATCTCCCCGTTCACTGGGGCTAATTTGAGCCACCACAGTTCACTGTACAATGAGCTTAGTCAACAGCTTCACACATAGCAGGCGATTCCATTAATATTCTACAGCGACAATATTAAATACTTAGCTCGGAAGAGAAATATTTGGCCAAGGCTGCTGCATAATTATTAGCTCTGACACTAAAGTCCTCTGGAGTTTCAGCTCTGTCTGCTGGCCCTAATAATTACAGTCATTTGCTGACTGCGTATAACTTAATGGAGGTTGGTTGCTCTCAGTTAGAGAAATATTTTTCACGGGCAACTTCTAAAGTTCAAGGTACTTAATTACATGTCGTTATGGTGGGAGAGACAAGAAGAAAGTTGACAAACACTCCTTCTACAGAATTTCATTCCTTTTGTCCCTGCTGTGTCCTGAGAGGCTGGTGCAGAAGAGATGAAAAAGAAACTAGCACTCAGCTTCTGTGAAGTTTCTGATGGAATTAGAAATGCTTCTTATTCTGCAGCAATTGTGCTTTTGGCTGCAGAGGGCCAGAGCGTGAGTTCACGGCTAGGAAATTAACAGATAAGCTGAGAAAACAAGGATTTGGGTACGGTTCGTGCTTCTACGACAGAAAAGGTTTGTGCAAGGCTGTAAGAGCTGCAACAGATCTGGGAACTGTAAAAACCTGCAGGAACAGCAGCAGAAGCCCAGAGCTCCGTTGCACAGACACACACACTCCTCAACAAGCTGCCCTGCACCCTGCAGCAGGAAACCTGAGGGGTTCCCAGCAGCTGCATTTTAGTGTAGCACAAGCCTGGCTGCAAACACCAGCCTGTTTTGTTTGCTGCCTGCCCACAGGATGCCTCACCTGCCCCATCTCTAAGGAAAGGCTTTCAGCCAGGCCACCAGGAATACACTTCTCTGGAACATGATGTCCCCGTGTAAGCTGAGCAGCAGAGCCCTGCAGTCAGTACAGCCGGGGAGGAGAGAGCTGTCCTTGTGCTGCAGAACTGGTGAGGTGGCACCAGGCAGCCACTGATCCATGGAGCCCTGTGCTGGAGAGGCAGCAGGAGGGGGAGGCTGGACACAACTGATGGGCCAGGAGCTCCAACCTGGTACAAGACTCCAGGCATAAAAGACAACATTACGTGAACACATGCAATGATGTGATCAGGAAAGCTACTTAACTCCGTTGCTTAATAAGTAAAACCTAACATCGGTTTGACTTGCTCTGTTCCTGATCACGCTTTAAAATATTTATTTCCAAACGATGCTGCGGTGGAGGCAATGGAAAGCTTCCTAATCCCTACTAGCAGAGCTCAGTGACCCTTTCAAGGTACTTTGCCACCTCTGTGCCTTTTTAACGTTGCCTCACGCTGCAAGTGACAGTATGGCACCCGCAGTACAAATCTAATTTTAAAGGCATGCTTTCCATTCATTCGTTGCTGCTTTGATTTATTTTATTAGTGAGCTGCTTTGTGTGGTGACAGAACTCATTACAACCTCCATAAAGACAATTACCAGTCCTTATCTATACAACTGGAAGAAGGGGGAGAGGGAAAGAGCGTGATATGCATTGGTAAAATACAGCTAACGAAAGCATTAGAAAGCCAGAGCTAAAGGTCAGGGAATCGCATCCAAGGGTCTGTCAAGGAGTAACTGCAAGGGAAGCAAACCCAAAATAGCTGTGTGCTAGCTGAGGGAACACTTCCACTCAGTTACTGATATTTGGTTGTTTTTCAACAGGAGTACAGTTCCCAGGCATGACACACCAGAACGTACACTGCTAAAAATACCGCGCTGTCAGGCAGCTGAAACGGTGCTGGGCTGTGGGGCAGCGCCTCGTGCCTTGCCCACAGCACCGACTGTCACTTACTGCCTTCTCCTTCGGCCACGGGAGCCCAGTTTCTCCTGGGTGTTTTACAGATCGTGCCTCACTCCCCGGCTGACATGACAGAAAACGTCAGAGCCCGAACTTGCACCTGATTTCAAACAGCCATTTATGCCGTAAGAACAAGAATTAAAGCTGGTCAGGCAGACAGTGCTTCTTACAATAATCTAATCAGATCTCATCAAGAGAGAACAGGAAATTTCTCTTCCTCCTCAGGCACAATTTTGCCAATCTTCATTTTGGGCTTGGAATCCAGCAGCTGACAGATCTGCTGGAATTAAGAGAAAACCTGTCTACGGTGAGGTCAACGGGCACACGGAGCGGATTTAGCTAAGGCCACAATCTCACCCTAATAATAAGAACTACACAAGGGAAATAAAATAACACCGGTGATATTGCTTCCATCTTCCCAGCGGCCTGGAGAGCTGTAACTCCATATTCATAAAGCGACTCCAGAGCCTTTGATTCAGTCAGTATGCTATGAAAGCAGCAGATAATATGCCACCTATTCTCTACATGGGAATGTTATGCTGATCCAATTCCCTTTCTGCAATTTCAGAAGACAATGTCAGGCAAGACAGCTGAACCTCTCCTCTCAAACACACAATACAATGCTGCAGTTGGTGTGCGAACACAAATTATCTGGGTATACAAGCTTTATGGTTTCCAAAGACTGCACCATGATGAGCCAATGCTTCCCAAGAGAGGGAAAAAACACAAAGGATAGTTAAGCCTTGAAAATAAAGCTGCTTCTGCAAGACACAACAGAAATGAAGACCACGGGATGGACCAACAGAGAGCAGCTGGCTGGTTGTGTGAGCACACACTGAAAGGTGGGAAGAAAAGGACACAGAGGATGAGTCAAAGGGGTTCTCTGCATAACAAAGTAGGTGAAAGGATGAAAGCAAGGGAAATAACTCAGGAAAATTGTAATCCTCTATACTGGAAGCATCAGCTGCTCCTGCTGCTGGGACTCGGTGCTCTCTGAGAGATTAAGGTAGCTCGTGAGGCAGTGGGATCTGTGTGTTTGCACAGCACCTTCTCACACACCAGTACAGCCCCTCCTCACTGTCTGGAGCGTTTGAGAGTAATGACAGCACTTTCTAATAATCACATTTCAGGGAGTGGAGGGGAGCACTTCCCTGCTGCTGCTTGGTGGGCGGCTGCTCAGGAACCTGAACCAAGCAGAGGGTGAACAGAGGCAAAAAATTCAAGTCAGTGGTCTGAAACTGATCTGTGCATCACCAGATAGGAAGGGAGAAAGAAGCCACCCTTGTAGTGCAGCTGAGAGCCTTAGGAATTAAGCAGCATGAGCTGGCTAAAAAAAAACAACAAAACCCACCAAAAAAGCAGCAGAATGCCCGGCCTGTTCCAGTGTGGGCAAATGTGAGCTGCTGGAAAGTGGCGTGAGTATGTGCCTGGAATAAGCAGTGCAGGCTCACAATCGGCACTGACTCCAGCAACACAAGCAGCAATGCTGTCAGGAGGGATCCCTTGGCAGCTGCACCCCAACTACGCACCTGCCAGGGCCCAGGGGCAAAATGGGAATCAGGAATGTGCTGCTGGCACGGGGCAAAGGAGATGCAGGCGTTAGACACGCGAAGAGGAGATACGCGGCACTTGGATTTGTTGGAAAACATGGAACATGTTTTGTGCTGTGGAAATCAGAAGCAATCCATGTCGATGGTTTGGGAAAAGGATCTGGAAAGATGCAGTGACCTACAATCACCAGAATAAGTGCAACGGCTCTTTTCCTATTGCTGAAGCAAGAAGTGAAGACCACAAGTACTGCCCAGCTCTTTTATCTCCCCTTTAAAGTGTTCTTTCCAGGGCAACCGTCAATCTGGCTTGTTTGCCCCCGAGCCCTTTGCATTTTATGAAGGCTTTCCAATCTTCAAATTACAAGACAAATGTTTCTAAAACTGAAATGATTTATCATCTAGCGAGGGATGTTCTGGATTCTCATTCTTCGCTCTTCAAGTACAGTGTGCAATTAAAGGACTGGGAACTACACCACTCAGATCAGAGATATAAAGTACATCTATATTTATGCTCATACAAGTCAAGAGACATCCCTTTTTACTCTTCTGTTTCCCCATAACCAAAAAAATCAGAGACTATATATTTATGGAAGAGAGGCATGAAGCAGTTTAGTGAAGATTATGTAAGCCAAACAGAATAGAAGCCACAAAAATACTGGAAAAGAGGCAACAGCATCTCAAATAAAACTGAGCTTAGATAAGTGCTGTACAAAGTAGCACTTGCAGGAAGGAACAGTTTAAATGCTTCACACATACTGCTCCAAATTAAATACATTTATGTCAAAAAAAAAAAGAATTGGTTACGTAGGCAGCTATTAAATTGTGTTTAGGAGAGGAAAGGCCCACTGTAACTTTGGGTAAAGCATTCAGTTTTGTTCACACAATCAGAAAGATAAAGAAGACCAGGAAAAACTGTAAGAGAGGAGATATGTCGAAGTGACTCCAAAAAAAGCAAAAAGCCCCATCTCAATGAAGTCCTCTGAGCAGAGGAACCACGAGGCAGCAGAAAGGAAAGGTGACAAATGCCCCGCAGAGACAGCTGTGAATGTTTGTTTACCCTCTTCCCAGAAGACAAGAACACACTCCAAGGTCAGCAGCTGGGAATTCACCTGTAGCTATCACTGGAGGCTGTGATCTGCCTGTCGTGTGTGGGGTGACCTGAAACAGGCACACCCTGACCTGCAGCAGCGCTGCCTTAGAGGCACTGAGCTGCTCTGGATATACACAAGGCAAGAGAAGGAAGCAGTTTTCTGCTTGAATATGGAATGGATAGATCAACTCCTTCGTTTCTAAACTAGATATTTTTGTTTTAAGGGATTGGTAAGACCCAGAAAATTACAAACCAGCAGTTAAGGTTAGAAAGTTCACCTAAATTTTTTTTTGTTCCTCCTACATGCAATGTTTCCTAGTGGTGTTTGATGTACATGTTTCATACAAGGTACAAGGCTTCTAGAGTTTGATCCACCCTCTAGCTAAATGTTTTTTGAGGTGTTAAACACTGATGGCTTTCTCTGTTGGCTTGCTTGAAAATTTCTGCTCAGAAGGAAGCAGAGCCAGCTGATAACAGAAATATGTATGATTTCCAAAAAGAAAGGCAAGAGGCTCCTAAATAAACTTGTTTATTTCCAGTCTCTCAGCAACAGAGCCCTGGATTTTAAAATAAAGGCAAAACCAGCAAAGCACAGTCCATGAATGGCCAAAAAAAGAATATGCTTAAGGAAAAAAAACAACCTCCAAAACACAAAATAACCCCCCAAAAAGCCCTGTACTCCTGGTGAGGCTCGAGATCCAATGCAATGGATCACAGACCAGCAGTACAGAAGAGCACCTGTCCCCACAACACCCAGGGACAGGAATGGATTCTTTGTTAAAGCTGGACTGTAAATCTGGCATGTTTAGAATCTGAATTCCCATGAGATAATAAATAATGTGAAAGCGGGTACCCCACGCCTAGAGCCAGAGCTTTAAATTATTTGACAGTGCACCTTTAACTACAAAATCTCAGTCTGCTTCTAAAGGTAAAAATGTAGCTCTAAGCTCGCCAGGAAATGCCATAGCTTCATAAATTCTATGAACAAACCTTCTATTCTTGCAATTCCAGCAGAATTATTAAATCTATCAGCCACAGATGAATGTATCAATTTATCTTAATTTCTGAAAATACACTGAGCCTCTTTCAGTGAAAACTTCATTTTTCTGTTGCACAATGAAAGAAAAAAGGGGGTCTTTGCAGAGATTAATTAAAGCAAATTTATCCCTCCATAAATTACCATCTCCGGACTGAAATAAAACACAGCGTGTTTCAGAGGGGATAAGCAAACAGATGAATGAAGCAGTCTTATTTCCTGCAGATCAAGCAGTGTGACTGTCTGCTGTGGCACTGGAGACAAAGGGCTTGCCCAGCCACTGTCATCACTCCTGGAAACCAGCATTTTCAGAGAGGAAGAGGCTGAATGCTGCCCCTGCCCCTCCCGCAGAGAATGAGCGCCTTACACGATTTCATCACAGGCAACACGAGGATGAAATGGCTCTGACAACAGTGACACCCCCAGAGAGGGTGCCCTCGCCCCTCCCTTCCTGCCACCACTACAGAGGACAAGGGACATCCGAGGTGACTTAGGGGTTCTTGTGAGGAGGTGATGGAAGGAAAGATTGCCTCAAAACCGGTGTCTTGTCTCCCACTGTTTGCTGGCCAGTAGCACACGGGGTGTGTGTGTGGCAGCAGGGCTTGCTGAGGACTGATCTCCTTTGAATTGCACAGAGGCGTGGAGATTCAGGAATCTGGTTTGTAACAGATCAGCCGTGACTTGTCAGGGGAGATGTGCAGAATTTTAGCTGCTGAAGCCAAACTGTGTACTACAGTAGCACCCCTGCCATCTTTTAGCCCCGTGCTGAGGTCAGCTGGCTTAGATCAGTGGCATCCAGACACCTGTAAAATTAAATATTCAACCTCTGAAAGAAACCTCAAGCAGAGTTTAATGTAGAAATCTTTACTCAGTTTGGTCCAGGCTATGGGAAGGATTCCCCCCACTGAAGAGAAGACTGGCCACCTGCCTTCGGGGGTTTGGGACATTCTGGTGGGTTTCCCAAACGGTATTTCAGATTGCCATATTCAACATAACACAGGGACCAGCAGTCTTGGTGGAGTACAGTGACTTGTTACTCTTAGTATGCATTTTTAGTCAGCTGGCTAACTCTTAAAGCCCTCAACTGACCAGCTCAGTCAATCAGTCAGTAGCAGAACTGTCCCCAGGCCAGGCAGATAATGACCCAAAGTCATTGCCAGCAACAGTTATTACTCCAGCTGTTGAAGATTTCTTCCCAGGTAAGTATCAGCCTGAGTTCCTCACAGCCAGGAGTCAGCTGCATCGACTACAGACAAAGTTGTTCTCTCTGGGAACTCAAGCTGAGGGCTGAGGTCCTCCTGGAACTGGAATCCTTCCCTCAAGGAGGAGAGTATTTCACCATCCTTCCAGGGTGAGCACTAAGCAGCCTGAGAGCTCCAGGCAAGCTGACTTACCCTTGCTGGGAAGAGCTCATGCATCGGGAGCTGCGGCCACAGAACGGGGACACCCCAGCTAACCCTGCTCCAAAACTGACCCCCAAAAGTGACTGCTCACAGCAGCGCTGCTTCTTCTGTGCACTACCCTACTGCTCCCAGCTCTTTCACCTTCAGTCACACGCAAAAGCAAGGACAAGATAGATCATTCACATTCTGCGCCTCAGAACAAATTCTTACTTTTCAAAACAAAAGTAATTTCCAGAGAACGTGGCTCACCTTAAAGGATATTTCATACTGCTCTCCTCCCCATATCTCCAGACCTGCATCATACCCTCCCAGCTCCCAGAACCACTTTCTATCGACTGCAAACAGTCCTCCAGCCATTACAGGAGACCTTAAGGAAAAACCAGACTCCATATTACAAACACATTCAAAGACACAGATCTCTAGCTAAACATTTAAAAAACAAAGCAAGATTTGACAAATATTCTTTTCGCCACCCGGTGTTCCCGGTGCCTTTACAGCCCTGTCAGAGCATCAGAAAGTTGTTTTGGTGTTATCTACTGATTTCCCATTTGCAAACGAGGAGGACCAGACCAGGCTCCCTTCGGAACCAGCCAGTGCCTCTCCTCCAAATAGGCAGGAGTTGACCATTAAGCGTCAGGACACCACCTCTCCCCAAGGGACCCATATGCTGCACACACATGGTGCTCTGCCTCAGTTGTAGGATTGAGTCTTTGAGTTTGACCTCAAAAAGTGGTTTGTTGGTTTGGCTTTTTTTGTTTTCTTGTTGTTTTTTTTTTTTTTTTTTTTTAAACACTGCAGAAGTATAAAAGACAGCAGAACTGTCTCAATGTTGGCAAGCACAGCAACAGCAGAGCACAACTTGATCACAGATTTACTTCTGCAGTTCACTGTAATCATCAAAATTGCTGTAATTATTCTGCTAGGTTTTCTTCTTCCCCCACCTGGGAATGACACATAACCCACCATTGGTTTGTTGTTTTTGGCAGAGCATTAGGGATACTAAGTTATGTTTGAAAGATCCCAGTAATAAATGACCACATTAATTGTTACACATTAGAGTTTTCAATGAAATGTTAACTTCTGCAGGAATTAACGTGGCAAAAAAACAGCAATGAAAAGGAGAGTGTTCACAGCTATACAATGCATTTCTTTTAAACCAACAAAGCAAACAGCTGCCAAAAAAGCAAGTAGCTTAACACCAGCTTCTGGCTTTTGCTATGCTGAGGTGTAAACCAAGCCTGCAGCAGGGTGTTATTTCACTAGCTGGCTCTTAGCACGCTGCGTTCCAGTAACTTACTCAAAGGGATCACTGGGATCAGGTTTCTGTAACTCAGGAGGAATAGGGATCCTCTTGTAATACATCTCCCAGTCAAATGCCCCTCGCATTGCGTCTCCAGCCTGAGTCTCATATCCAAAGTGGTCATGATCAATAACATCAATCATAGGGCAAACGATAGTCTTGCGGTTTCGGGCAATGCGATCTGAAGATTGGAGAAACACGTTAGAAAATCTGCACCGGTTGGTTCTCTTGACCATGAAATTACAAAAAAAAGAGCATCAAAATGTGAAGTTGTCCAAGAACGACACAGCTTTCTTCCTGTTCCTTCTCTCGTGAGCAGACGCACCAATTTATATCAATTTATCTGCTGCTTCTGCAATCACTGAGAGAAAAACGCCAGGCACCCGTCACCCAGAGGCGGAATGGGAAGACACAGCCACACTACCACAGATAACTGACTGCCAGGCTAAAACCAGACCTCTTGTACTCAGTGAGCAATCCCCATTTCCACAACTGACCAGGATGTGAACCCTTTCTGTGCAGATCCAAATCCAGGGAATAACCCACTGCACCACCCAGCCCTAATTGCCACACCAGAATCTGGCAGGAAACATTTCAGACTAAATGGCATAAATACTCTCAGCAGGCTCAAGCAATGCAAGTGTTACCTCCTCCCCTCCAACCTTTTCTTCCAACCAAATAACACAACACAGGATTAATTCCTGCATAAACATCTGGAATTTTTAAAATATTCTATTACTGAGATGGTCTCTTGTTGGAAATTAGCTCTCAGAGCAGAGGCGATAGAATGATGTTTCAGCTTCCAAAACACATCTCACAGAAATCCTTCCTGTGCTTTAAAAATCAAAGCATCCTTTTCGTGTTCTCATTTAAATGGCATTGGAGCTAATTCTGTCCTCCCTCCCCGGGGCTCATAAAACTGCAAATGTTTCAAACTATTGCCAGATATAAACTGTAGTGAAAGCAACAGGATAACCATCCATCAATCCTGAGGGAAAGTCTGACTCTTTCTCAAACCTCCACTTCGCTATTGTTGCCACAGCCTATTTGAGAAAGTCACACCTCAGAGAGCTCTGACAGGTCACCCACAGTTGGGCTGGGAAGGAGTTTGGTACCGGCCAGAGGCAGACAGGTACCAGCAACAGACGTCAATAAATCATCCTTGAAAAGAACTGACACCTCCTCAAAGATGAAGTGCTGCCTTGGAAAAGGGTGCCCGTGTTCTACAAATACACACCAGCAGCTCTCATTCACGAGAAGCATTTTTCACAGGCTCGCAGACTATGAAGTTAAATATAGTTATATAGGAGATAAAACCCCTAAAAGCTACGCAAAAAGCGTACGCAAAGAGCTTTTCTGCATCATAAAGCCATTCCTCTCTGCAAGCTGTTGAATGACCATGTGATACTCTTCTAGCAAGCTGTAAATTATTTAAGATTTCATTTAATGAGGAAACAGAAGAATATGATTTCTGCTCTTTAATTAACAAAAGCATATGGCAGGGTTACTGCACAGCGCAGGACTCCGGAACAGAAAAAAATCTTCTATTAAACACTACAAGTCGCCTACAATTCACTTGAATCTCGTGGTCGGTTTGTTCTCCCTTTTATGACATTCCATGTCTCTTTTATCCACTCACAGCATGAGGGGAAAACAGCAGGTGGGAATCATTTCAGCAACTCCCCACTCACCTAAGAGAGGTGGCAGCCAGTTGACGTTGGCCTCGCAGTGGGAATCCAGGAAGGTGATGACGTCCCCGATGGCCACCGAGGCTCCCAGCATGCGAGTCCTGATCAGCCCTTCCCTCTTCTTGGTCCTCAGGATCCGCACGTTGGGGAACTGGGCCATGTAATCTTCCAGGCGTTTCTTCAGGTGCTCTGAATGAAAAGGAGACGTTGGGACACTGTAACAACAGATTTCTTAAAAATGCAGCTCTGTCTTTATCAGGAGGAGATGTCTTTGGAAGCACGGCCTCAACAGGTAACAAATGCAGTAACAGGAAAAAGGAAGTAAAAATGACTTCTTTTAAAGGTCTAAAAATAACTGCCTAAGCAAGACTTTTTGAAGATGTTCCAAAATCTTAGAAGCAATTAAACAGAGGAGGAAAATAAAAGGAACAAAGAGTATAGGATGAGAAAGAAAGCAGCAGAGGAAGAGGAAAAGGAACAAAAAGACAGCTGGCAGACCCTGAGCCAGGATTCTTGGACACTTGTGGAAAACCACTGTTAACTTAGAAGAGACACAGGGGAAATCATTTTCAGAAGTGAACCACACTCAGGGCATTTAAGTTGTGTTTGGTTTCTTCAAAACACACAACATAACCATCCACTCATGCATAAATAAAACCTGGGAAAAAGCCTAGTCAGACACCCCTCCAAGCTGCGAGGCAGGCACAGCCACAGCGTGTATGGGGATGGCTTCGTTAAATGCTTATCAGAGGAGATTTGCATTTAAATATGGAAATATTTACGCTGCTGAACATGGACTGGAGCCACATCTGAATTAACACAGACACTGGCAGTCACCACGATTAACAAGAACTCAAACAGGAGTGCTGCAGAGAAAGATCACTGAGCGATCAAAACAATGGACAGCTTGTTCCAAAGTGGAGATAAAAAGTTTGGTCTGCATAAAGAGCGAGGGGAACACAGCTGTCTTTACATCAAAGAGCGAAGCAGCAAAGAAAAACCTAAAAATAGGCTGAGCTGACGCTGGCCTCATCACTAATGGGTTGATCTTTTAGGCATCTGAAGTTTTGACAGCAAAGCCCATTCAGAGGGTGCCAGGGATTGTTCATTAATGCCCCACAGCACCCACTGCCATCAGCAACCGATGCAGGAAAGAAGCCTCACCAGGCAAAACTCAGTCTGTTACATCTAAGCAAGTAACTCTTCTTAAAATCTCACACAACAAACCTGGACCAGAGGCAATCACTGAAATACAAATAACCTCACAGGGTTATTTGCCTTCTGTAGGAAACACATCCTCTCCACTCTGTACAGCACATCTTCCTCAGCTTCCAAAAGAGGCATGAAAGGCAGGGGCTGGAAAGGCCAGCAGCAGGAAAGTGTCCCTGAACAGGGCACCAGGGAGGCTGGGCATTGGAACAGCTCACTGAAAAGAGCAAAGGAGCAAATAAACTTAACCTAGTTATGAGCTCTCCCCCTTGTGCTGACCTGGCAGCTGTGAAGATGGTCAGAAGCCCTGTGATAACACACATTCTGTGCCTGCTCTTTGAAGCAGCCATCGTGTGCTTTCCTTCAGAGATCACCCAAATATACCTCCTTGCCTTTGAGGTATTCCCAGCAAGCTCTTTGCCCAGTTCAAAGCTTTGTTTAACATTCCCCAGGATTTTTTTTTTCCACAGATCCATTTTAGTGTTTTGCCTGACGAGTGTAATTGTCCCACAATATCTACATAGGTTTCCCTGCTCAATAGAGCCCTTAGGACTTCTTGATGTCTAGTGTGCTTTTCCCTCATCCTTTTCAGGTCTCCTCTGAATAGATCCTCTCACGCAACCAGAAATTTTGTCCACTCAATTACAGATTTTTCAAATAAGGGCCTTCCACAGAGACTAGACATATTATTAGTGCAGCTGCCTTCCTCCTGAGGCAGTGGGGAGACTTAAAACGAGAAGGAAAAAAAAAAAAAAAAAAAGGAAAGAAAAGCAAAGCTACCACTGTTTAACATCAGAGCTCATCCCTTGCCATTGTTAGTCTGTCACAAAAGATTGTTTCATCGCACAGAACAAACAATCCTCACTTCAAGCATAAATCAGCTAAGCCCAAACCAGGATGCAGACTTTACTTAATGTACCCAAGACAAGATAAACACGAGAATGGCTGCTGGTGCTCGTTATAATAAAGGAGGGAACCATCACACAGACACTCTCACAGTCTGACTTCCCTAACAATAGCCAGAGATTGATAATAGCAGAGGACACTTTGAAGATCAGACCCCACAATACTTACATTATCCAAGCCAAACCCATAAAGCACTGGAAAGTCTTAAAAAATCCAAAGCTCCAAACCAATGGAAAATATAGCGAGACTTTCTTCAGCTCTTTATTTTGTTTAAAATGAGATGATGAGACTGTGAAAGATCCCAGAGGTTTGTCTTCCACGTGCGTGCTCATCATTTCCATTTTAGCATCACCTACCTTTCTGAACTGTTCTGGTTCGTGGTGCAATTTCATCTGTGGTGACCCCTGAAGGCAGCTGAAGTGACTCCTCCAGGGGTAAGAGCACAGCACCCTCAGCCTGCTACCAAACACGAGAGTGTGCTGGGATCTGCTCTCACTCACACCCCAGAAGGTGAATGGGATCTGCTCTCACACACACCCCAGAAGGTGAATGGGATCTGCTCTCACACACACCCCAGAAGGTGAATGGGATCTGCTCTCACACACACCCCAGAAGGTGAATGGGATCTGCTCTCACACACACCCCAGAAGGTGAATTCAGAGTCACTGGCCTTGGCCATATCAGTTGTGATGATGACAGCTGCTCTGCTACACTGACTGAGCACAGGGTGATCTGTACCTACTGATGAACAAGCAGCTAAAAACTGAGATTTCCCCATGTTTACAGTGTAGCAGGGCAAAGGAAGGCATAGCAGCCATGGAGTTTTCTCAGGCAAGTACTCTGCACAGAGACAGCAAAGAGCCTACTCCAGACTCCTCACTGCATTCCCAAAAGCTGGGTTTGGCTCTTTGGTGCTTCTTTACTACATTTCCATAGTAGGAAAACACCAAAGCATTCCACGCTCGCCGTGAGGAGCCTGCTGTTCACTGCACTGGTCAGAAGTGCCTCACACATCAGGAATCGTGTCCCTGCTGCCTGGGAGAACAAGGAAAAGCTGCAGGTGCTCCATGGGCACCGCTGCAGGGGACACGCCTGCTGAGGGCTGTCCTGCAGCCAGAGGGACGATGCTCAGGTAAGCTGCTCCTCCCAGCTGCTGCAGAAAAATCCACGTTTGATCACTGCATTTTGTAAGATTAAGACTTCCCTACCATAAACTGCAGGTGGGCAGAGTTTATTGCATCTGCTTTCCTTAACTGAAGAGTCACAGACTTCTGAGCAACCTCACAAGATACAAAACTCAGTAAAAATGTGCTTTTCAAGGAGATTTCTTATTTCCTTATCCTCGTGCTATTCCTGCCACACAGCCTGGCTTCTATGCACCCAGATAGAAAATAGTTATTTCGTTCTATTTCAAATATTGTTCCAATTAAGCCAAATTTTTTCTTTTAAAAGAAAATTAAAAAAACCCAAACAAGTGGCATTAACCGCCACAAAATTTTATGAAGCTTTAAAAAAATACATTATGGAATCTTGTCACACTGAGTAATTTTTATTACAAGGGCTATTTTCTTTAATGAAAGTTGTTAGGTGAACTGGATGGATTCCAATGGCTGTGCCTATGCTGGGCAAAGAAAGTAACACAGCCCAAAAATATAAATGAGAGTAAGATTATCTGCAGATTAAAAACTAGGCTGGTAGTTTGCTAACACACTCGGCAATAAACTTGATGTACAGAGTATACATTAACAGTACCAGTCAAGAACTGCCACTTTTACTTTGAGCTGTAAATAAAGCTGTGTGAAGAGAGCAGAGAAGCTTCAACAGGCAGCCTGCTTTACAGAAGCAGCCCTAAACTTTCCAAAATAGGGCTTTTTTTTCCCCCTAGGTCAAATTTCCGTGGTGGTCTTACTGTACTTCTTCCTGCTGGCCTCATCCAAGCAGAGCGGCTCTCAGGTGCCACTCGTCTGGTGACCACCTGCAGCATGGCAAGGACTTTCCAAGACTGGAATTCCAGGAACTCTGCCACCTGAACAGGCACCTAAGAAATTCAAAACCAAGCATATACAGAAGCTGGAGGAAGACACAAGTGTCCAAGGATTTTTTTTTTTTTTAAACAGCTTATAGCCCCTGTAATATCGCTGCAGTTTTTGACAGGGAAGGGAGTACCAAGATTTGCCAAAAAAAGAGAAACCAACTCATTTTAAGTACCAGCCATGACTCGAAACTATTACAGAGATTTATGTCCTGAGAAAAAACTTGTGAGTGAAACACTTCCCCTGTCCTACCAGTGCAACATTTCATGGTTCATATGATACCATCGACTCTGGTTTCTGAATTTCACACTGTACAGCACATCTGCAGCTCCAGTGCCCTTGCCATTTGTGTATCATCAACCCAATCCAGAAGGAACAGAGCTCCAGAAATCACAAACATTCCCAGACACCTTCCAAAGGTCCCTCTGCCCTACAGGATCCTGGCACCTGCTGAGGTGCTTGGCTTTAGTTTGCACTCAGAAGCTTGGAGATGTGAAGACGGGAGAGCCACTGCACTCTGAAAATCCAGGGAACTTCTCCCCTCCCGCTGAAGGGCTCAGGAGGACAGGACTGGAGGATCTGCAGAATTCCATTTTTGGCAGAAAAGGACCGTTCCTCTTCTCTGCAGGTTATTTTGGCTACTTTCCAACACCGAAGCCTGAAGTGCCACTGTGCATCTGGCATTTGTTTACAGGTTACCCCAGCCTGCCATCCCTACCCTCCCACATGCAGACACGCTTGTTTAAGATTACAAATGAATCCATTCATTTTTACTTGGATACTTGGCCCTAACGTGCTGTTTAACAATTTAAGAACGAATTATACTTCTTCCTGAATCCATCATAACGTGCAAGCCATGCCTCCCTGAAACAGAAGATTCTAAATCATTGAAATTAACTTTTCTCCCTGTTTTGGTGCAGATGAGTAATCCTTTGAAACAGCAAAATGTGCTGTTATCCAAACAGGCAGCACTTCCACTAGTTTTAATTTTCTTTCAATGTTTTCACGCTCTGATCACTGAAGTTGGTTGGGAGGATAATAAATTGATTTAACAAATCGTACTATGAGCACCAGTCTCAGTAATAGAAAACTGATTAGGCTGATCACAGCTTTCCAAGCTGAGTCTTCTTACAAAGAGGAAAAGACCTGGGAAGGGAGAGAATTAATATTTGTTGCTTCACTGATTACAGTTCTGGGGTGGACTCCAAAAGGGGAGGGGGCCCAGTTTCCACTGCCCATTCTGCATCAGCGTTGGGTCTCAGCACTTTACAAAGAAAAACTGGGGAGAGGGGGGAAGGGTTTCTGTGCATGGGAAAATAGCTGAATGTGTACCACCCCACTTGATAATATACCCTGGTTTAGACTTTAACGAAGATTGAAAGGGTTTGCTGAAAACCATGCTGGTTCTGTTCTCTTTCTAAATAGTTTAAACCCAAGCTTCTGTTTCAGGTACAATAAAGGGCACGGAAGTGGAAGTGTGGAGCCCAAGAAATAAGCCAGATTGTGAGTTAGTGGGGCAAAGACCACTGGTGTGAGCCTGTGCTGTGATAAACTCAGGTGCAGAAATTGCTGTCCTGCCTGTACCCTCCTGCTTCTTCAGTTTGCAGAGGGAACTTTCTCATCCCAACCCTGCTCAGGTATCCTTCAGGAGATACTAGTACTGCATGCAGAGACAAAGGTCTAATTTTAAAATGGGAAAATTCACACTTACTGGCACTAGCACATAAATACACCCAGACCCCAAACAAAGTTTAGTAGGCTGCATTTCCAAGCAGGAAAATACACAGGGAGCAATCATCTTAGTGACAGCACAACCTCTCAATCTCTCAGGAAAGTTTCATTTGTAAAGGAGTCTATTCCAACTGCTGCTTTCCAAGGGAATCCAGAAAAATCCACTCACTTATCTTTCCCTCATGCTGCAAAGGTTTAAACACCTTTTGTTCCTCGGGAGCAGTGCAGCCAACCTGTGGTGTATACATCACTTCTTAATTCCTGCACACTGACCTCCTGGCCAACCCACAAGATCAGTTTTTCCCCCTCTGCCAGAATCCATCTCTCCCAGGGGAAACAGTCAAGTCATTCTCATTAGTTTCCTCTTCTCCCTTCCCATTTCATTAAATATGTATCAAGATTAAAGCACCCACTTAGGTTCTTCCCTCTTCTGTTGACTACATCTCATCTAAAGAGGGTATTTTGTGACTCTCAGTCATTTCCTGGTGATTGCTTTTAACCTCAGAGCTGCTGTGCTGGCACACACACACACTGGAGAGCTGCAGGTTTTGGCCTACACAGCCTTTGTAGCTGCAAACCAGGGGTGAATTCCTTGCAGTACACTTAATATTCAGCTCAAGTTTGATGTAGCCATGGTGACTGGCAAGGAAGGGCATTACTGTCCCAAATACTGCCTTCAACCCGAGGAATCTCTGAGCTCTTCTTAAGGCCACATCAGGAGCTTTGACTATCCAGTTGTTTAACCGAGGGAATGCCTGCACTCCAAAAATCTTTAATTGCCTTGAACCTATACCATCAACTGCTTTCTGGGCACTGGAGAGACAAGGAGGGGTGCAAAAGCATCTCAGAAGTTTGTTCCAAAGCCTGCTCCGTGCCCAGGGATCTCTGTGTCAGGATACAGCCACTGCTGCCAGCGACGTTCTGCATGGTGTGTCCTGACATGAACCCAAAGCCTACGACCAACAGCAAGGCAAAAGTTGCCATCATTTGAAGAGATGCAGGCAAATGAAGTGTTAAGACAGTTCTTACTGAAACATTTTGGATCATATCAAAGCTGCGAGATTAAAGCCTTAAAAGTCACTGAGATTTGCTGGGGAAAACAAGAAAAGAAAACAAGATGCCAAAACAAACCAGTTCTCGGAGAGTTGGCTTTGTACATGAACAGTGCTGATAGAGGCAAAGAACTTCTTGGCCTGAAAGTATTTGTTCTGTTCAAACCACCAGAAAAGGAAATATTCCAGAAAGAGCACAAGGATTTTCACAGAAATGTGCCCCAGACTTTTGTCTTGTTAGAGAACAGTCCGCCAGGCCCGAGATGTAACTCACTTGAAAGTGGCTTTGATTTGGTAGCAATGCACCCCTTTGGATCCCGCAGGCTCTGATCTCGAGTGTCTAAGTGAGGAAGAACAACTATGAAGCCTAAAATTAAGAGCAGAGAACTACAGAGTTTTTGCTTTGGGATTGCAGCCAAGTTGGAATATTGGAAAACTAACTGATAATCCTTCAGTCCTACAATGATGCTCAAACAGTAATAGCCACGAATGACAAAGCAGAAGGAGGCTTATCTTGTAATCTGTGTGTCAGAGAACAGAAAACAATGTGTTTGGCAAATGAAAAAATTACCAACGCAGCTGCAGGGAGAACACACACAACTGACTCGCAGCAACAAAGTCTGCTATGCCAGAAGTATATTTTATAAACTCACACTTTACTCTTCTTCTAGACCTCTTCACCATCAGTTCCCAACACTCCGGTTTACTTTACTCACAAGAAATGCAGCTATCACAGTAAGTCAGTGACATCTGCTAGAAAGGTCAATAAATCTATTAAATCCTGAAGCACAAATCCAGGCCTGTTCACAGCTGTACTGATACCAAAACTAAGCTATCTTGTGGGCAACACCATTCTCAAGTAACACATTAATTTTATCTGGATGACAGAGGACAGGGGCAGGACTGATAGCTGAAGGTACCTGCTTTTAAATCTGGAGCTTTGGCTTCCCCCTGCTCAGCACAGTTAAACTGCTGTGTTCATCAGTGCGTCCCTGTTGTGGGTAACAGGCAACAGAGGTCCTCGGGAACTGATGCTACACTGAGAGAATGGCATCTCCTTACTAAGAAAATATCACTGCAATTAAAACTACAAAAGGAATGTGGTTTGGTTTATCCACTTTGATTTTTCAGTTGAAGCAGCATTTAGCTTCCAATTTCCTCAAAGTGAAGAAGTTTCCACCTTTCTCAAAGTCCCTGTGTGGAACAGCTGCTTTGTTAATACCACCCCAAATGCAGGTTTAAATAGCAGAAACCATGATTACCAGTAATAGATATCATATATGGGCAGAGGGTGTTCGAATCACATTCCTAATTAACTTCTATAGAGAAGCAGCTGTAAAGCATTAAAATGCTGATTTGCACTGCAGCTGGCAGATATCTAGATTTTTGACTCCTAGCAGATGAGGACATGTACTTCAAGGTGAGGAGAATAAAATTAAAGCTGTTTTCCTGCAAAGTTCCTCTAACAGAAGCTACATGCACAGGGTTTCTTAGTAGCAAGCAACGCGCTGAGATTTACTTAATGAGCTGTAATGGAAACTCTGCTTCTCAATTATTTATTTTTTTTTAAACTTTAGACTGCCAGACATCCTTCACTACACAATAATTAGCTGAGAAAGAGGTCACGGTAAACCCGACCTTTTAAAGCCACCTCATCTCCTTTCCAGAAGGATCTTTCGGCCGCAGCAACCGATCTTAGAGAAATAAATACAGGATGATGAGAAGTAAACTGGTTAGTTAATTTAGGCTGTCACAAACAAAGCTGTAGTAAACAACTACAACAGGCCCTCACGGCTCTTAAAACACCAGAGAATAAACTTTTAATGCTCCCCAGCCATTGCCTAATGAACAGTGCAGGTTTTAGACATCCCTTTATGAAGGGAACACATGAGTACAGACATTAAAGACACATTAAAAATGAATATTCAAAAAAAGGGAAAACATCAAATTGAATCTCATCCACATCTCACTCTGATGCAAAGCAGATGCTGTCACTGTTATCTAAAGTATCTCACACCCACAAGACACTGCCAGAAATGGAGAATAACAAATTACTCTCTTCTCATAAACTAAAACGGGACGTCTGCACCAGCTTTTATTTTATTGCTCCCCTTGGTGCTCACTACGGAAAAGTGTTGGTGAGTTCACAAATTCACTCCTACACCCACATCCCTGCTCTGCTGTGCTGCCTGGGAGTCACGCTGCACCTGGGGAAGAAACTTCCCCTCTCTCCACCTCGAAGAACCAACCCTCTCTCCCTTACCCAAAGGGAGATCTGTCTCACTGACTTGTCCTTCAAAGAAATTATTTATGAGTCTGAACAGAACTGAGATGGCCTGCAATGAATTCTAACAATAAGGAAATACCCTCTTTATTCTGACTTAATTTACAAAAATCATCTTTTTATCAGTTGTTTGGGACAGTAGTTACCACAACTTCTGTGAGAGAGCTTGAAAGCAACACTTAAAAAAAGGTTGTGGAAAAGCACAGTTGGCCCAAAAGAGCTTGGCTTTTTCTTCTTTTCTCCATACTTTATGATAAAAAGCTTTAAGATAAACATATTGATAATTCAGCAAGAAAGGCTGTCATCACTTTGTCCTAAGCACAGCCACTCCACATTCTGAGATGTACTAACCAGATGCACTTTAGTGCATTTAAGAGAAGGAAAAAATTACTTTTACATTGCATGTGCCTAAAGATGAAAAGATAATCTCTTTAGCTGCATAAATCCGTTACTGTTCCATTTAAAGATCAAAAAGAATTCAAGTATTAAACCTTTTTTCTGTTTCAGATACTAAGAACATGATTTCTTTCAATTAAGGCCTGGCAGATGTGGTTAATGGAACAGAGCTGTATTTGCTATATACCTGCTGCTGCACCAAATGATACATTAATCACCCCCTGCCTTCTCCCTCACTCCACTACTTGGTGACTTCTGCCCTCCAGACCAAATTATGCTGCTCATGGTTCAGCCAAGTTGCCTCACTCACATTTGGTTTTTTCATTCAGATTATCCCGTACCTCCAGAATTACTTGTACTGCAATATAAAGAGAGGTTTAAAACGTCACGGGGATTTATCGTCGAGGGGAAAAAAAAGCAGGATTTGGTTGTGTCTCTCCTCTGATTTGGGAAAGGATGGGTTCCAAGAGTGTGTAAATGCAACTCCAGGGTGGTGTGATGGCACAACGCTGCGTGAGGAGAGAGGGCAAACGATGCTGGCCAAAACCCAGGGCTGAGGTGACACTCCCTGGGGAAAACACTCCTTGGACTCCTCTATGACAAGGCCTAAAAGTCCCTTGCTGCCTTGCCAAGATGAGCAGTGGCCCCACACCACACTCCAGGCTCACGGTGCTTCACTGCCTCCCAAACGCCAAAGAGCAGCAGCTCCAAGGCTGAGTGCACGAAGTCCTGCTGAGCACACACAGCTAAGGAAAAAGGGAGTGATAACGAGGAAGGAGTAAGAAAAGTTTTTAAATGGTTGAACAAATAAATAGAATAGAATCCTAAAAAAAGTTTTCACAAATTAAGATGAGGTTCGAGGTAACTGGGTAGTCTCGGAAGACGAAGCTGAAATCCATAACCTCCATAATGACCACTCAGGGGAAAATGAGTTCCCATTCACGTTCCCTCAGAACAAAACTGTCTCCTTGAAATGCACTGCAGCCAAGGATGTGTTTACACAGCCTCCTGGATAACCACTCCCTAAACCAGACCGTGCTTAATGCAAAAGCCACAAGGTTCACTTTGCAAATGTCACTGTCATATTGGGTTAAATATATTCAAATACTCGGGCTGAAAGCTGCTGTTGCCTCCCAGTGACAGGTGCAGATTTTGACTGGCTACTCTGAGAAGGATGCTCAGTTGTCACATCTTGCCACTGTGCAGACATGCAGCACCATAAGGCAGAGAGCCCAGCTGGGTTAACACTTCCAGAACAATCCTGATGTTTGGAGACTGCAGTATTTTCAGTGCTGCCACATCCAGCTTTATTATTGTACCAACACAGTGCTTTGCATGTAACTCATGCTTTGGAGATGACTGATGCTGTAGTTCTCTTCTTCAACAAGGGACAACATTTGTTCTAAAACACTGTCATTTATACCAAAGTAATCTTAAAAACAAGTAAGAACAGGCTGTCACTCAATATGCAAATAATTGAATGCTGAAACCTGAGTTTTATGTGAAATTTAAGCACTTAGCCACAATCACTGATTTCTGTCGAGCTCAGCCATAAAATAAGACAAACCCCGTGTGGTGTGTACCCTTTCCTCTGTGCACACAGCCAGCCCCAAGTACACCACGAAATGTTTCTTTTAAATGACATCCAGCAATTAAGTCACAGCCTCCTGCACACAGTGAGCTTCAAATGTCTTGAAGAATTTTTAAATTTCCATTGCTGCAGAGAGTGAAAAGGTAAAAAATCCTACCATGTCTGACATTAAGGGGAAGGCTGAAAAATCCATGCTATCGGTTTGTTCCAGAAGCACATAAATGCAAACAATTAGTTTGTTTTAGAGGTATTCTTTTACAGGTGTTTCCTAGATAAGTTATAGGAGCTCTGCAGAAAAGGACCTGGGAGTCCTTGAGCACAAATTGAAGCACAGGAAATGCTGTTTAAGCATAAGGGGTTTTTTTAATTGCTTTTTTTTTAAACTAGGTCACTGACAGAGTGACTGAACGGCAGAACAGGTTCCCCAGAGACATTATGGAGTCTCCATCCTTGAAGATTTTCAAATTTTGAGTGAATAAATAAGGTCTGGAGAAACCTGCTGTAGCTGAGCAGAGGGGTTGGGTTAGATGATCTCCAGATATCCCTTCCAAACTCAACTATTTGGGATTCTGTAGCTGTTCCAGTCCCACCTGCACCTGTAAGAGACCTCTCCTCCAGAACAAAGAGCTTGCCTTCTGCCTTTCACCAGGTGTGTTTGATGTTCCACTGCTGTGCTGGGCTACCAAATATGTACCAGGTGAAAAGCAAAGAACATTCTGACAAGCATCCTACAAAGGGATGTGCCATCCTCTGTTCCTCCAGCTTAAGGCTGATCATTTATTAGTGAGAGACAGAGGACAGCTTTACATCTGTTCATGCAGACACAGAGACAGCTTTTACAGCAGAGGTGTCCACAAGCTACAAGAATTAGGTGGAGACCAACAATTCATTTCGTACAAGACAGACACGAGAGAGCTGAACAGCTCCATTTCTCACCACAGCAATTCAGGCTGCAGGCCCAGGGGCTGAAGCAGACCCTGAAGAACCATGAACTGCCTGCTTGTGACTCGCTGCCTGCTATCAATAACAAAATGCCATCGGAGCTGATAGAAAAACCTGCAGTGTTACAAACTGACCTGCAATTCCACTTCTCCTCCTCCCATTTCTATGACAGAATAGAACCAAATTCCCACTCAGCAGCATGGTAATTAGATACTCAAAAAGCAAACAAATTTCACATGACAGTCCCCAGGAGAAAACTGATATACATGGAAAAAACATTTTAGTTTACTTAGGGCCATTCTGGTAACAACAGGCTCAGAGGGATGTAATTAGTACCCTGCAAGCCAGCATATGAAAAGGCTTAATTTAACTGCGATCAGACCTAAAGAATAGCTATAGAAATTAAAAGTGAAGCCACAAATCCACACAGGACTGCCACAGCTAGGAGTTTTTACGATCGGGAATTCTAGAGTGGTAATTCACATGTGTTGCATTCCGATTTCTGCTTATCCAGAAGGGCAGGCATTATTTTGGACCACCCCTGCAATAGCTGAGGTTAATCAAACCCATGGAGGTCAGTCTGTGGCTCTCTAGCAGTTCTCTGTGCCATGCAGGAAGAAGCAGCCACTGCTGGGAAGGTTAATTCTTATTCTCCAACAACAATTTGCTGAATTGGTGTCTCCCTCTCCAATACAACCGATATTCTTCTGCACAGAAAAATCTCTACAAGTGTTTTGAACTGGGAAGAAAGTTCTTACGTCAGGTATCTCAACCAAGTTTGTGGGGAAAAAAGCATTACAGCAGTCTTAATGAAGTGCTACACTGATAGCAGAGAATAGAGATTACCAATAGAGAAAGTAAAAAACAGCCCTGCAATATTTACTCTGTTGTGACCAATGGCACATGATGGAAAGCAGCTCCTTTCAAAGCAACCCAGCCTACCAAGGGAATCCCCACAGAGGAAGATTCAAGTGTCAGGAAGGAGCTGCTGGAGGCAACAACATGGTCTGCACCTCAAGGCAAAGGGGATGGAACCACCACGCCGACTGACCCCGCTGGCAGGCAGCCTTTCCCACAGCAATCTGGCTGACATGGCATCCAGCACAAAATCTGGCTGAGGTAAGGCTCTAGCCTTTTTTTAGATTTGGACCATTTGCATTATACTGCAGGCATACCAAAAAAAAAAAAAAATAAATCCAGACAGCAAGTTGTTCCAGCACGTTTTGACTTTCCAAGTACAAAGCAAAGGAAACATTTAAAAAACATGACTCGTAAAGCTTTTGCTGCTCCCTGTTAAGATTTGCTGTCATCAGGACAGCATTTTTTGGATGAAAAATGTTTATTGCTAAAGGTCACAGAGTTGTCTCTTTCAAACAAATTAAGAAATAAATGGCTGCTGACACTTCCAGATGATGATTCATCTGTCCGGGAGCTCCAATAACACAGGGCCACAGCTGCCCCTCAGGTTTGCTGCAGACCACAGCAGCCACCAACTAACCCAGAAATCTGTCTTCACTCTCCTGTCACTCCCTTAGCCAACTTTTCAGCCCTCTTCGTAGACACACTAAAAATTCCTTACTCTCAAGCTTAAAACCAGATGAAAAACATATGAAAATAACATCTGTCAGGAAAAAAAACTGTTTGCAGTAGCCAGGTTTCCACACTTACTATTTCTATTATTACCAAAGTCCTCTTTACTTCACGTGCAGCAAAGATTCTCCATGTATGAGACATAGGGATGAAAGAGGCCGATGGATCAGCACCAATATCACCATTCCCAGAAACCAGTGAAACAGCAGAACAGGAGAGAAACCTTAGCAGCACCTCAAGGGCAGCTGGCAAACCCCAGCACATTTAACCCCAGCACAGGTCAGCACACAAGAAATGCTGGAGAGAGAGAGAGAGGGAGAATGAGCCTCCTTGCCAGGGAAGGTCAAACTATTGAATATTATTCTTTAAAGAGTTATTAAAGTTCTAGAGGTCTGTTTAGACAACCCTCGAGTGAAAGGCCAGCACGAAGTACAGCAGAGATATCCAATGTTTTATCCTGTCAGAGTAACCTCTTGATAAAAAAAAAAAAACCAAATAATAGATTTTTATTGAGCGATTATCCTTTCCATCTTTGGCTTTTCACTGGAGTTTATGGCAACTATTTACTGATCTCTTCAGGGGAGGAGATGACATTTACTGTTCATACTATGCCCCTCTGATCTCAAATGTGGCCTCTACCGTCACTACATCCAGCAGTGATTCCCTAACTTTAAAAGAAAGATGCTGCTACATATGTGGGGGACTATTATTTCAAACAGAAGCACAGAATTCTTGCAAACAATACAGAATACTTGCAGACAATGCAGAGGACCAATCATTTATGATTTGCAAAGAAAAATCAAGAAATTCCTTCTCATTCTTTTTACTGCTCTCCAGTTCCGTGGCGCAGCTGTGACGATCATCAGCTTGGACACAGAGTTCTTATCTGCCCAATTTAATCATAAAAAACAGATAACCAGAGCAGTTGCCTAACAGTCCAAACCCAAGAATGTTTCAAACATAAAACACGTGAAGCGAAAGTTTTCCTGGAACTTCTGCCTCTTCATGCATTTCAGTTTGATGTATTAAACTATCAATTCTCAGTTACTGGGTTGAAGTGTTTGTTGTTTAGGTTTTGGGTTTTTTGTTGGTTTTTTTTTTTTTTTTTTTTTTTTAAGCAATGGATAAATTACAACCAGAAATTTGTAACCATCAGCCCTTCAAGCCAAGATCGTGTGATTAAGACTTAAGAGCTTCCTAAGACTAAGGATCTATTTAAGCCCATTGAGGGATGTGGAAGCCAACCCCAGTGTGGTTAAGGAAGAAAAGTGCAGATACAGAACTGACAGCACTGAAGGAAAGATGCTTCATCCTAACCAGTAATTGTCCCAGTGTGCAGAAATCAACTGTGCTGGCAGGAAAATACTGGTTTAAAAAAAAAAATAACCAAGAAAAATCCCCCCCCCAAACAAAGAGAACCCCCACACCAGTTTTTACTAACACACTCTCTTTGCATGAGTGTTGTTCTCTTCCCTTGACAATTCAGCTCACTGTCCAGCACCTGGAGTCTTTTACATCCATTTATAAATAGATGCTGCACACAAATCAATCTCAGGTACATCTTGCAACCTTTGTATGGAAGACGGATGACCAAGGGAGAAAAGTTTCTGTCTTAACAGAGGCAGGTGGAACAGAGAAGAGCAAGCTGGACAAACAGCACAGGTACAGACTGAGGAGCAGGGGAGGAGCCAGGAGGGCTCTCTTTCACCTGGTCAGGATACATCTAAAGAACAAGGAAAATAGATCCACTGGAAAGCAGATTTCATTACTTCCACTCCTCTGAAAGGGAACCCATTTGTACAAATCACTTGTGGTTACAGCAGGAGCTTGTCTAATTTGCTTCTAGACTGAGTAGAAATAAAAAGACCTTGTCAGGAGGGTGGGTTTTCCTTCTCTTCACCTTAGCCTGAAAATCCTCTGAAGAAATACTTATTACATGTAACATTGATTTGTTCAATGCAGCATGCCTTGCTTGCAAACTAATGAGAGAAGAACTTTAGACCAAGTGCTACAGCTGTTGGGTAGTGCCTATTTGGAAGCCAGTATAGGTCAGAACACTAAATATTCACAAGCTTGTTTCCAAGCTCATTTAGGAGCTTCCTATATGTCAGGTTTCTGGAGATGTATCCTTTAGTATCTGTACAGAAAGCTCTTTTGCCTCACTTGAGTAATATCAGTGGCTTGAACTCTGCAGCTCATAAAGCTAAATAGTCTTAATAACTATAAAGGACAAAACAGTTGCTAGAACTGACCATAACCCCTCAAAGTCACTGTGCCCTCTTCAACACCAGTCAGAGGACTTTCCACGGGATCTCTCCAGCTATGCAACATCTACATGATGGGGCATCCATTCCTCCTTCACTTGCCTTTTCCACCACAGCAAGGGTGCAAAACACAAGGCAAAGCGTAGCTTAATTTGCATCAGGCAGCACTTAAATTGTTCAGAGGAAAAGATCTCAGAGACTACGTGCACACATTGCTGCTGCAATGACAAGTGGCTGGTCCATTCGTGGTGATGTGAGGGGCCAGTGACTCCACACCTCTGCACAGAGCACTTCAACCCAATCCAAAGTGACTACTCCAGGCAATGCAGTACAAAATCAGGAGAGAAGTTCCCAGCAAGAGAGAGCAAAGGTTTGGATGCTGCACATTTACTTTCCAGGAGCAAAAAATTCATGAGAAAGGCAAGCCAAATCATAGGCAGTCCCAGGTGGAAACCTCCTATCAAGGATTCTTTTACATGTTCTGTGTCCAGGAAATAAAAAAAAGCAAGCAGAATGTAAGGAGTGAGCTATTCCCCTCTCTTGGCTTTTTTTTTGTAATTTCAAGAGTCAACATTTAACATTTTATGTTAAGGGCTACACAGACCCTTAGCTGAATATTAAAACCAGCTTCCCTGGCTTTTCACATTGCCCAGAACGCAGGACAGTCCACGTCAGCAGCAGCTAAACCAGCACACCCTGAATATGGAACATGAGTTTTTTTTGCTTTCCAATGTACTAAAAACAAGATACCCCTGAGCTCTGCTGCTGGCAAGCAAAAAACCTCAGGTCATTATACACATATTTGCAAGTGCACCGATCCCTCAGGTAGGGAAACGTGGTGGGGATGTCACATACAAACCATCCTACCTCTGTCACTGAAGTCATCCACCAGCACGATCTCTGCCACCAGCTCGGGAGGGGAGCGGTTCAGGACGCTGTGCACTGTCCGCAGCAGGGAGGACCATCCTTCGTTGTGGAAGGGAATGATCACACTGGTGTTTGGGAGCTTCTCCAGGTACAGCTTGTTCTTGCAGCTGGACACAGACAGAGCAAGTCAAAAGGTGCTGCCAGAACACACCAGCGCTTCAGTATTAATTACCAGCAAGCAACTTAGTTCATTCTTTACTCCTCAAAATGATACAAAGTGCATTAATTTTCTTAATTTTGAAATAGGGGGTAACGAACTCTTGCCTTGTAGGGTTGGTTTCAAAGTAGTTTAAGAAAGAAAATTCTGCAGTATGAAGTGCAGTGTTTACTTTCCTGCAGGTGTGGCCATAAGTGGACTTTAAACCTTGTTAAACAGGTAACCTCTGAGGACACACAGTGACCCAATGTAGTTAAAAAAACACCCATCAGCTCTTCAGTAGGGGTCAAAAATCCATCCCATTTCTGGAGCCCCCCGTGTCCAGAGCAAACCAGTGGAGGCTGTGTGAATGGAGGTGTGTGGAGGGTACAGTGACAGTGCTAGCAGGACAAGCTGCCCTGTGCCCAGGAGCAGGGGAGGGAGGTCCCACGCTGCTCCCTGCCCCTCGCACAGCCCCCAGGCTGGCCCCAGGCTGTGCCCTGCCAGGCCCCCAGCAGGCTGTCCCTCTGTGCACAATTCCATGCACGCAGGCAGTAATTCCTTCCCCTGGCCCCCGGAAGGGCAGGCGGGAATGAAAGCGCCTCTGGCAGCGGCAGCTTTGTCCCGGTACCTTTCCCAGGGCATGGAGAAGGATGCACCTATGTTATATACAAGCTCAATACATCTGTGGCTACAGGAAGTTGCTCCGGTGCCTGTGTGAGAGGACAGTAACTTATTCTGGGTGTAATGAATTGTCCTGGGGTGCTGCCAAGAGCCTGCAGGCTGTGGCTGCAATGCACAGATGCAAGATGCAAACTGAAGCTGCAGGGACTGCTTTCATCCAGCCCTTGGCATTGCCACCCTAACCTTCTTCCAACAGTCTTAGCTACAGTCCTGTTCCAACATGAACCAAGAGCTCCTGAATCTTTTCTAACTCTTCTTAAGCTGGAATTCTCATTTTTTGACTAGCTCTAACAAGTGGGAAACTTTAGCTATTAAGTTTAACCATTAAGCATGGAGAGAAATTGCTTCCCTCCAGCTACTGTATCTACAATTGCTTTACAAGACCTGCAAAATTAGTATTTAATATTAAAAATCCTAGAGGCACTTAAAGAAAATGTTATCAGGGAAGACATGACTGTTGAAACAAACAATTGTATGCGTGCACCAGGCAGAGCCAGTGCATGCTGTGCCCCAGCTCCTCGGGTCCCACAATTAACAGAAAGCAGAGGTGACACACTGTTTGGTATATTAAAGTCCACACAAACCATCTCACACATCAACTGCTTCTTTGTCCTTCCCCAGCCAGGGCAGCAGTTGGGGAGAAGCCCAGCTGTGGCCCCAAAGCTTAGGGCAAGGCAGATGATGCATTTTTCCCCAGTGCACCTTCTCCTCACGCTCCCTGCTGTCTGCGGGCACATCTCCAAAGTCTCTATTACCTCACTGGATGCAAGAGGCTCTAAACCACAGCTCTGTTCTTTCTGGAATACTCTTTAGGGACTTGTGACTTTATGACTAGGTCTCAGCCTTTGTTATAAACTGCCCTCATCAACCTCTCAAGTAACACAAACCGTACCATTCCATGAATATCTTTTTTAACGGGCACAGTGAATGCACAGCAGATCTTTCCAGTTGTGAATTCCTTCTCTGCACATCCCCACTATGGGGAACCCTGCTCCCTGCCCAGCTAATCCCAGCACCCATTAGGCACACGCTGTTTATCCTCTCCTCGAGGCCCCCAAAACTACAGCTTGCCGTGCTGGGGGAAAGGATGTGTCAAGCAACAAGCAAACCACAGCAGCAGCACCACTAATCACAGCTTAAGTTGTTGGTGTCCCAGACACTTCACTTATTAATTTTGACTGGGGCTGGAGTTAGAAGTCTCACATTTTAAATAAGTTTAAATAGCAGAATTAGCAACACAGAGTTGGCAATTTCAGGAAACACTGAGGCATGTGAGGTAACACATTAAACCCTCAGATAACGAAATACTGGCACTGTCTGATGTTTAAGTTCTCAGAGCCCAAGACAGCCCCTGTAAATGGAGGACAGGTGGAATTTAGATTAGTAAACTCCAACTGTATTTCCTAGAACTTGAGCACGGGCTGATCCACAAACATCTTCAGTTACCTGATTTATCTCTATGTTTAAACATTTCAGCTGCATGCCTAAAATATTTATGGAGCTACACTCACTACTTTGTTTTACGTGTATATATTGAGAAAGGGTGTCAAACCAGTGTATTTGATTAGTTTGCTGTGACAGCTGAAGAGGTAATATCTCAATTGTGCAGTTAACGAATTATAAAACCTGACTTTTAGAACTTGCATCTCATGAATAAAGTAGATGTTGAATTCTGATTTACTAAATTGTGATAACACAGCTTTACACAAAAGAAGCTTGGATCCAAATGTCTAACGATGCTTTCAGATTAAGAACCTCACAAACAGTATTTAAAAACCTCTCAGCTTCGTATAAACAAAGGTTAAGTCCTAACTGAAGCACTTTTGCTAGTGAAAAACTTCCGGCTTGACCAAAATCCAGTTCAACACCATCCTACAGCATAATGTCCAAAACCAGATGAACTCTAAAGTCAGCATTCAATTGGAACTCACTTCTACTTGTAAGCCCTGATGAGGCTGTTTTTATGAGGAAGATGTCCACAAAAAAAAAAAATCCATAAACCTGCTAAAGCTCTTCATACATAGCTGAGTGAAGCTACTCACATCTTTTTCTGCTCCTGAGCATTCCATTGTCATTTCCAGCTAGTGGCCAACATAAGAACTGGAACCTCTGGGTTACTTTCAAGATCTCTTCTGAGCAAGGTTGCAAGGTTGTGGTAATTTTAAGTCTTTTGAAATCAAAAAATGATTTTTTTCTCCCCCAGATTTGATCTATTTCCCACTGAAATTACTATACACCATCCTTTACTAAGGAACTATCAGGACAAAGCTGTGAAAGGATTGTATTTGATGAGCAAAGGTACAGGAGTCCATAATAAAAAAGAACACATTCCTGTAGATGTGGTAATTTAGGGCTTGCAAACCTTCACTCGTAGAAATGCAAACTGTATACTCACTTTGGATGCCTGATGTCTGGAAGGGAACGATTCAGAGAAATTTTATCACTCACAAAGATATTAAAGCCATTTTCCCTGTATGCCTGGTCCACTCGCTCTGCGTCAGTCATTGGGTAAGGTTTTCCCTGCTCTCCATTTCCTGTGGATGGACAGAAAGTAAATACAGATCATTACTGCTAATTAGTGCTTAACGGGCCAGAAACGAATCCATATAGCAAAAAAGGAGCATCTTATAGTCCTTTGAACATTCTTTTATTAGTTTTGTGCTCTGTGTCATATTCAGCACCGGGTCAACCACATCAATTTAACGATTTTATCTGATAAGCAGTTCTGCTACGAACCACTCAGCTGTGCAAATCGAAGGTAAAAGTCTTCCTCTGTTTCTGGTGTTAGAAGGAAGGGGTTTTGGCAATGCTGTGGAGCATCTACAGAATGCCTTTTGTTTCACAGTGGGAAGAATCCATATGGTTTGAATATCTCAGCACTGCTGGAATTCCCAGCACAGATGGATTTGTGCATTTACAACCCGAGCTCTTGCACCGAGGGGCAGAGCCCTTGCAAACACACCAGTGGAAAGCTGTGACAATCAAAATGGGCCCTCATTTACAATGCAAGACAAACCCCAGAACTATGGAATGGACTTGCACGAACGTTATAGTCCAGAACATTTTTCTTATTCTTCCTTTCTGGATCTCCCATTTCTGGGAGAGGTACATGCACACTTTTTGGGGAGGATTTTTTTAAAAAAAATCAATTTTCCACCTGTCATGAAAACACTGAGATTTAGCTGATACATTTGCACCTCAAAATGGTTATTGTGCAGTCGGGAAAAAAGGAATTAAATTGAGATTAACACAGGTAAAAGGTTAACAGATGGATTGGCTTTAATGCTGCACCATGTCATGAACATCACCTTGACCCTAAAGTTGAACATGTCGTTCTACACTCAGCCTACCAAATAACAGCAAAGAAAGTTACAATCTGTACTAAAACATTTTTATAGCAATTTTACATACCCACACGCTCAGAGTCCCTCCTTATGGCTTCTTTGTTATGCCAGTCCTTTTTCCTTTGTCCATCAGCAAAGTAAGGGTCTTTCTTTTGCCTCACGTATGATACCTTTTAAACAAAAAACTGGATATATAATACACACATAACAAATGAAACGTTTCCTTAGCAGCCTCCCCTTCCTGTAAGAGGAAATTAAACATCTCCCTTAAGGCAAGATCATCACAAGCAAGTGGCTTTTAGCCTGAAGGGGGTGAGGGAGGAAGTGAGTTTTGCTTGTTTCAGAACAGTCATAGATAAAGTACTGTTAAGTGATATTTTTCCAGGGCACCATCATGTATGCAGAACAGTATTTCTTAATCAGGGAATCTATTAAAAACTCCCATTTTCATTTTGAAAACATCCAATACATCTTACAGCCTTTTTGTTAATTAAATAGGATGTAATGGGAGACCTATTGCAGGATCATTATTAATGAGATGCTACCACACCTGAATAAAATCAAAATAAGATTTAAAAGGTCATTTATTAAGACTCTTGCTGCTGAACCCAATTAGAGCTTCTATTTCATTATGGTGTTCCTGAAATTCAAAAGCCACGGGTGCTTTGAAAAGAAGTCAGCAAATCAAGATCCCCAGTAATCCAACGTCTCCAGCTCACCTCTGACTGCACAGGATGGAGACTCACACTTGCTGAAGGAAAGAGGATTCATGAGAGGCACTGCAAAAGCCTTATTGATTCACATCATGCAGCAGAAGGCAAGTGCAGCCCCAGAGCAGCAGAGCTGGTGAAAAACCACACACTCCTGTCATGGAAGGGCTCACCTGAACTCACCAAACATAAATATCAAACTAATTTGCTTAGCCTGCCTTGTGGTTTTCCAGCTGTCCCATTAAACACCACTGTCCTCCTGCGAATTCCTACCTGGTGATAATGCCACCCTTCTAATCATTCCCACCAAATAACCCACACTAGAGCACGCTACCATCCTGTGAAATTTTTGCCTCTGTTTTACAAGAACAATTCTTTGCCAGGCCAGCTCACTGACCAGTCTCCTCTCCAGGATACTCCTCTGCCAAGAAAAGTCCTGGAAAGCTCTCGCAGACCAGAGCACCTCCTTGCCAGGAGAGTTTTGCCAACTTTCTGAGCACTAAGCTCGTGCACAAATATCATACTGGGCACAGGAACAACTGGCAAGTCTGAAATCTCAATATTTTAGGTCTCTTTTGTCTCTTTGTTTATAGCGCTCTGGACTGAACGCACGCATCAGGAGAATCGCTGGCAATGCCACTGCTCCTCCTGCCATTTGCCGTGAGTCAACACGTGAAAATCCCTTAAAAGCAGCTGCTCTGGAAACCCCACCCACCACTGCAGAGGAGTGCATGGCCAGGGTGTCCGGGGACACTCAGATCCAAGAGGAGGAATAGGCAGTGCAACTCTGAACCTCACAGCACCCACTGCGCACGTGGGAACCCAGCAGCCCACGTCAAACCCACGCAAAGTGAGTGGGGAATTCAGGCACCCCGGAGAAAAAAAGGAAAACTGAGACTCAGCAGCAAAAAGACATCCAATCTGTCTAACAGGGCATTGTTAAGAGTGCTTTAAATCCCACCTCTATTTTGGGATTTGGGCAACTGAAACTAGAACTGCAGAGGCACCTCCCTTCCCTCTGAACTCTGAAAACATCCCTTGGCAAACACCTGTCCATTGCTGCAGGTACCCATGGGGATTGCCCTCTGTGCTGGTTTTGGCTGGGGTAGAGTTAATTTTCTTCACAGTAGATGGTATGGGGCTGCTATTTGGCTTTGTGCTGGAAAATGTTGGTAAAACAGGGATGTTTTCCTTACTGCTGAACAGGGCTTACCCAGAGTCAAGGCCTTTTTGCTTTGCCCTCAGAGAGGAAGCTGGCAGTGCTTGGGAAGTCGGGAGGGGACACAGCCAGGACAGCTGACCCCAGATGACCCCAGGGACATCCCAGCCCATGTGGTGTCATGCTCAGTGCATGAAGCTGGGGGAAGGAGGAGGAAGCAGTGGTTGTTTGGAGTGATGGCATTTATCTTCCCTGCATTCCTGGGGCAGGCTGAACACCTGCCTGCCCGGGGTAAGCGGGGAATGGATTCCCTGGTTTGTTTTGCTTTGCGTGGTTTTTGCTTTACTTTTTAAACTCTCTATCTCAACCCATGGGTTTTCTCACTTCTACTCTTCCAGTTCTCACCCCCACCCCCCCACGGCGGGGGTGAGCGAGCGGCGTGGGGCTGAGCTGCCAGCTGGGATACAACCAGCACACATTCCTTCTGAAATACACTAACGGGATGGATTCTCAAGCTGTCCTCCACAACAGCTCCCAGGAGATGGGAGAGAAGTTTGAAATACACCCCAAAGGATTCACACCAACCTCTCCAGAGCCCTCTGAGGGAAGCCACGCTGGGCTGGCTCCGGAGGGGCATCTCTCACCATTACACGGCCGTCCCACCAAAGCAGCAGCCTAAAAGCCATTAAAAAGCAGCTGCAGCCATCCTTGCTCAGCGTGAGCACCCCCAGGCTCTGGGCTGGAGCGATCCTTGTGTTTGTGCGCTCAGTGTAGGATAATGCGTACAGGGAAGGAAATTTTCTGCACAGCTTGAAGCCATTCTTCAGAGGGGTCAGCAATGTGCATGTAAACATCCTCAGAGCAAGCAACAACCTAATGCAAGCAATTTAAACCCTGAGATAGAGGGAAAGCAGGCAGCAGCACACCATCCTCCAAGGCTGTTAAAATAAAGGAAAACAAAAAAGAAAAAAAAAAAATCACAGAGACTGCCTCTGTATTACACACGGTACCAATCAGGCAGATGGACAGTAGAAAGTCAAGCACATAGATGTATTATTTCTCTCAGTCCCAGATAAATTTACACACACAAGCATCTGTCAGCTGGGTTAAGCTAACCCTGTGAAGGCCACGCATGTCAGTAATTTGTAAACTTTAAATTAAGCAAGAGGGAAAACTATGAAGCACATGCATCAGTTATTCAGACCTCTCTGAACTGCAGTGGAGGAATTCAGAGGTACACAGAATAAGAGTTATCGATCCTAAAGTCCCGGGGAACAGGCTCTGTACAGCTCTCAGTCTTGGAGACTTACAAGGATCAACACTTCACGTTGGCATCGACAGAATGAGATGAGGACTGGGAGTCATTATCAGCTCCTCTGCCTGCAGGGCTCACGGTGTTTCTGCCCTGCACAACTAACCCCAAAAGAGATTCACACAGGACAAGCACAACATGCACCTCTGTTGGATCAACACAAACCTCCAAGTGGCTTTTAGATTCCTGAAGGGTACACACAGGTCAGGGCACACATGCTGCATCCTGGAGCTTTTTTTGGTCTTGGGCAGAGAAGTTACCTCAGTTCATCCAGCACTGGAGTTCCTCCATTACATTTAATTCAGCTTGGGTAAATGTTAGGAGGTTGGAATATTTCTCTGTATCCCTTGCAAGCAAACATACAATGCTTACACTGGTTTTGCAGGTCGCTATTAAAACAGCGTAACTGAAAAGTCTGCTGTGAGTCACTGACAAGTTCTGTCAACAGTGTCTAAACATTAATTTTGAAGTGACTTTCAGTGCTACAAAAGGAATATCAGTGTCTTTGCCTCGGTGACCTTGCCACACAGCCCTGGAGGGAAGGTGTAGCTGCAGCAGCCTGATCAGCATCGTATTTCTGCTTAAGAACCACACTTTCGAGACCAACCTAATTTCAGCAGACTACCAAAAAAAAGTCAGCGTGAACCATAAAACATTTGCCTTCCCCCTCCTCGACTGCAGTTTTTATCTCATGCCATCACTATCAGCAGAGCTGTGTGTAAGGTTGTGGGCATGATGCCACCACGGGCAGAGGGAGGATGCGTACATGTGTCCTCAAAGTCCCTCTCGCTGGGAAAATGGGCAGGTTGCTGACATTGATGTGATTTTGGAAGCTCTTTTCCTTCTTTCTTGCCTTTCCCCCCCCACTTTGTAAAAGATGTCTGAGCTCTAGAAATCCAGACACAGCATACAGGGACCAGAATGTTGCTTTTTTTAGTGGTTTCCTTCAGGGATGCTGCATGGGATTTGACTCAATTATGCAAATTACATAACTTGATGATACTCCTTCAACAAATGCTCTAGACTGTGATATCAGAGCAATCTGCACAACACAGCAACTTTCCCAGGACTGACTTTTGCTTTAACTCTTAAACAAGCATCTCATTTATGGGGAGCTATGTCACACGTGTAACGCTATATTTCATCTCAATTTTCACTCTGATCCTAATTTCTCATTAATTCTATCTGCATAGCAGGAAGTAGAACATTTTTGTCCAAACCCTCAATTTCCCCCCTTCTATGCATTTTATCTGTGAAATGCAGTGACCATTGCCTGAACACTGCAGCTGTCAATTCTGCACGGTTAGGGTAAATTGACATTATGGATCTGGATTTCTATCCCTATAGAAGAGGTCAGCAATTTTCACTTTTGCTCTGCGTTAGCTTGCCATTTTGCAAAAAATATAGCTGTTTTTTTTAAATGGTCAATTGTAAACAACATGCAAAAAGCACATTTTAAAGCGTGAAGGCTTCATTACGATCATCTAGTCAGGCTATGTAAGTGCACCAGCCATCGAATTCCATCCATTAACTCCTACAACAAGCCCATAAGTTCTATTTCAGCTCAAGCACATTTTCTTTTCCTTAAAGAACTGGAAGTTGTTTACCACTAAGGAGCGATTACTTCTCCAGCAATATCTTAAACTGTTCTTCTGCCTGTTTCCAGCCTTCATTTTTTAAAAACTGAAAATGAACTAAAGTAGAAAGGCATATTAAGCAATACATTGAGAATGGATTTAGACAGATTGCTGTAAATAAGCCCCTTCTGTTGTCTACCACGCTGTTACTTAACGCGCCGCCAAAGCAATTGATCAGCGTTCAAACGCCAAATGCACAAAAATGGAATTTTAATTTTTTGTTTAATCACTATTTAGTGTGCCTGGCTGCAGCCAAAAAAAAATAAAAAAAAAGTGCGGATGGAGACATAAGCCAAGAGTTTTCTACACACGAGGAAAAAGATTTGCTGAAGCATATATGTTAACCATAATGCTGTACAGATCTCAAACCCTCTTCAAACGTTTGTTTTGCTGATTTATTATTTTCTTTCAAACCAAGGAGCTATGATCAGACTCCATGATCTTTGGAGACAGTGTCAACCGGGGCATCTGTTCCACCTCAGACCTCTTCATTTATTCCAGCACCTCAGCAAGTCTATCCTGCACTTATATCCTACAACAAGATGTTGAAGATGCCAAAATAATTCAAGAAAAACAACAAGGAAAGGGAAAGCAGCAAATAGGAACCATTCCTCTATTTATTAAAGGAGCTTGCAACCCGAGGTGAACTCGGTGGAATACTCAAGAGTACACACTTGGGTACAACCCAGTTGTCACATTCTGTGACATGGCAAAGCAGAAATAGAAAACATCTATAGGCAGATTCTGTCCAGTCTTCCAAAACCTCCAGTACCCGAGCTGCTTCAGGAAGCAAAATGGGAGGGAAGCCAGGTCTAGCAGAAACCAGGAGGAATCCTCCCTCTCACTGCAGCAAGCTCAGGTTTTAATGATTGTGGGACCATCCACGCTAAATGTAAGTAACCCTTTCACAAATAAATAGACAGCGAGCGTTCCTGCACCGTGAAGAAATGCAATTCTTTTTTTGGTTTGTCAGAGCTCTATTAACATGTGTTGAACAACAAACTGGTACAGCACTCACGCAGCACAAACAGCCTCCATCCTTTTCACTGGCAGGAAAACAGCTGAGACTTTCAGATGAGCTAATGAAAAATAAAAATATCACCAACATCAGCTGGAGGCTGCTCCTGGGTCAGGAAGCTGAGCATAACCTCAGTCAATCAAAGCTCCTCATTTACTGGAACAGGAGGCAGCGCACTACTGGAAAAAAAAAGCTGCTAAAAGCCTGTTGTGTGATCTACCCAAGTGTTTTCAAAAGGTTAATTTTTGAAGCTATTTCAGTCCATAAAAAATTTAAAAGGTGCATTAACATAATCCATACCTTCAACATTTCAGGAACTATTAAAAGGCGACGCAGGACTAAATGGCACCACATCATGCAGAATTTTTAAGTGCTTTCAAAGACAAAAAAGCCGAGTTCATCTTCACAGCTTGTTGGGATTCACATCCAAGCAACAGGTTTGAACCAGACCTGAACGTTTCCTGCAGAATGCTATCCCCTGGCCATCATTTTCTTTCCTACCTGTAACACCAGTAACACTGAAATTCCGATTTCTGCTTTGTTTTTGAGGAGGCCAGGCTTCGGAGTATGGGAATATCCTGCCTGATTCCTTCAGAAGCAGAGCCCCAGGTAACTGTGGGCGCTCCTGGGTCAGTCCTTACCCCGTATCAGAGAATGAAACCACAGCTGGACCAGAACCAGCTGAAGGGATCAATGCAGACAGGCACAAAGCAGAGCCTTTTGTGCAGAATGCCCAGGGACATTTGGGAGCTGTAGAGCTATTAAAGAAATATGTTCCTTGCAGAACGCCAGCTCCTTGGTGGATGGGGCAGCCTGCTGCTTTTAGCTGACTCTGCTTTTTAATGCAGAAAGCTTTTCATATCAAGTGCTAGTACAGTACTTGTTTGAACTGAAACTCCCCCCATCCCTTGAAATTCCTTCAGTTAACAAGTTTTATTCAACATCAGTTGCTGAAAACCCCTTAGCACAAAGGAAAATTTCATCTCGCAAAACGTCCTGGATCATCGGTGGATTAAAGTCTGCAGACTTCAGCTGAGGACAGTGATGTGACATCCAGCTTAGTCATCTCTCTCTCCCAAACACCTCACACTTTGTTCTTTGCTTACTTTTAGATACAATATGATGGTTTTGTGATGTCTGCTGTTCGGAACTTACTGTTTGACTAACTCAGCCCAGGCCTGCAGAGGCACAGCACCTTCCAAGGTCAGCACAGAGCACCAAGCAGCAAGTTCCTCCCTGAATTCATGCACATCTTGTGATAGCACAGCAGTTTTCAGTCTCAGACTTTCCTTTCAGCTGTTAAAACCCCAGCTGGCCTAGTTTTAGAATTCATTTGCCCACAACAGCTTTCTCATCTTTTCTGTTCACTAAAACGTTTACAGCCCTTTCCATCTCCAGAACTGCTCCACCTCCCACACTGAGCCCGTCTCGGGAGTCTGCTGAACACTGTGGAATCAGCTCCTGCAGGCATTTAGCTGGGGTGAACCACCTTGTTTTCCCCTCAAGCAATAAGAACATTTCTTTGACCTTGCTCTAAGACACGGCAGCACTTACAAAATTCCCAAAGAATACATCACGCCCTGGGCTAGCCTCTGGTTGAGATGGAGACAACCCCGTTACTCACCTCGCCTGAGGTGCAGCAGCCAGGAGGGGCTCGGACAGCAAACACACAAAACGCAGATGCAGACAAAAGGAATCTCTGAGCTGCCACTCCAAATAAGATTACAGACTTCACATCCCTCCCACCTTCCCCTTCTGCTTTACAGCTTGCTGGAAACTTAAAACTAGATGAGCTCTCCCAAGGAACTGGGGTACATTTAGTGTTTTATCACATCCTCGAGCTGGTTTTGGACTGCAACTCCTGGCAGAAGCTACGAGCATGAAATCCAGAGAGATGCACGTTGTTTTCCACAGAATGTAGTGCTAGCTGAAGCTGTCTTAAATACAGCCTTACATTCAAAGGAGGAGGGAGCAAGCTGGTTTGGAGATCAGTTTGAGAAGTGGCCATGTGAGGCAGAACCTGGCACGTGTCTGCAGATACCCACACTCCATTTAACACAACTGAACAGCCCACAAGATGCAGTGGCTTCCTATAAGGACACACTTTGGAGCGCTGTTTCTGAAATCTGACTTTACAGATTATGGTGCATATGCAGAAATAGCTGAATAATCTGCATTACGATTTAATAAAAACGCAGGATACAAAGCCTATTAATTCCATCATTTTGGTGAATTCCCTGTACTCGAGCTATAAACTCCAGATCAGATTATAGGAATGTTAAGCCCATCAAGGACTGCTCAGATGAACACAACTTCCAAATATTTTATACACAAGCACAGAAGCAAACCCTGTATAGTATTAGCAGAAATCTCGTTAAAAATACATCACAATGAGCATCCGGAATATCCTCAACACAGAAATACTACACAGAGGTGAAATTCCCAGCACTCAACCAATACACGATGACAACTCGGGTAGTGCTGCACGTAGGTAGACCTGGCAAACGTGTGACTGCAAATTTGACTTTGCTCAATTTACAGGAAAAAATGTATGGGATTTATAACTCTTTGAATGATGAAACGATGGCAATTTGTGCCTTTCATACAATGGAATCCACCTGACTGGGTACCAGGTCCTTGGGAAACCCTGGTATAAATCCTGGTATAAACTGGCATAACTGGTAGAAAGAAAAATCAAACAAACAAAAACATAAGGCTGCTAATGCTCCAATAATCTTTGAAGCAAGGACAGGACAAAATCTACCTGGCTAGACATGCAAAGGAAGAATTCTAAGTACTTTTCATAGAGACAGGCATTTCAAGAGAAAAACACTTAATTTGGGGACTTACCAAGGTGCAAAGTACACTACCAGGATGCCCTGCACTTTGTGATAAAGGCACAAGCAAGACTGCACTAGAACATGTTTTCTGAGGTAGGATGAGCGAGGCAGTTTGAAAGCTTGCCAACAGTTATAGTTCATAATAGTAAACAGAAATGCTCAGGATTTTGCCCAAAAAAGCAGGCAGAGCACCATAAGGCATCCATAAGCCTGACAGAGCTGCTGCAGTCTGCAACAGCTGACAGTGTAGATCAGATATTTACCTTTCCTCATGGAAACTGGGCTGCTGCCAAACTTACACAAACAAAATTCAAGGGCACATTACGGAAGGCTTGATGCCTGGTGAGGGGCAAAGATTTGTCAGCATGCAGAGTACACTGGCTTCAGAAAGGTTAATACTGCTCTTCTGAAATCTCCAAAAAGGTAAAAAAAAAGACCCAACGTTCAGTGCTATGGAAAAATATATTCAATCCATACAAAACCTACATGACAGATATGACTCAAAAACTGGAATAAGAACTGTAGCTGCCACTTTGTTGTGTGCCAGGTACTGAGAATGTGTTTTATGTCAGCACAGTGCTTCCCACAGCAAGCTGCATATCATGCTTAGAAACTGTTTCTTCCCTGATCTATTTTGAAAGCTACTAGGAAGAAAAAAAAAAAAAAATCTGCATTTTAGGGGTTTTTTTTTCTTGAGCCTTCACCCATCATTAGGAGTTACACATAAAATTAATGAAGTATCTCCAATCAGATTATTTGAGAGGAGGCACAATCTGACTGTCATTGGTGGAAGACTCAGACCCAAAAACCAGAGGATGTCACACCACCTAAGAGCAGGGAATGATCCCCAGACATGCTGTGCCAGCTCACCTTGCTCAGCAGACCATGACTGCAGCTTAACCCTAAACTGTCCCTGGAAATGCAGACAGGTGACACAATAAACACTCAGCCAAAAGGATTTCAGGGAGAACTTAAGCCATCAAGAGGCCTACAGATATTTTCAGAGTGTATCTCCCGCTACCAGGAACAATTATCCTGCCTACATAATACTTACACACATCTTGAACCAAATAGTTCCTGCTAACTCCAATAAAGCAAAAAGAATCCCAAGCGTTTTTCTGTTTTATTTTCCACGCTCTTCAGGCAATACTCTCAGTGCTGACACTGCTCACTTGCCTTGCAGACAGTGGGACATCAACAACCACTGTGACAGCTTTAGTTTGGGGGGGAAAAAAAAAAAAATCATTGTTTTCAATAAACTTTTACTATTACTTCAGGTAGTGCTCCAAAACAGGTTTGCTGCCTGATTCCCACCAACAGCATCGGTCTCAGCACAGCTTTTTCTTAGCAGCAATGCAGCAAAACCTTAATTTTCTGGTTTTCACCAACAGAATATACCCCTATTTCCCTTTTAGCTGTTTAAAGATTTTAAAGTGAATTTCCTACCAACTTCCTGGCAAACTTGATGCTTCTTTGACAGTGTTATGTTAAACTGAAAACATCAGCACTAAAAAGCAACATTTACCAGGGCTCTTCTTCCCAAGGAGTTATTGAACTGTTGCTCAGACAACTAGTATGCTGCACCCAGCAAATGCACAAAAATCCCACATTCAGTAGTCAACCTCTTCTAGGAGACCAAGTCACCACTGATGGGTGGCAAAAGTGACTCGGAGAACACACACATCACACAGTTACGGATTAAAAACCCACCAGGAACCACTCAGGGAAGGTGATCCCATGGACAAGTTCTGGGCACCTTAAAAATAAACTTGCATTTACAGTGATGTTTAGAGGCTTCTCTCAGCAGTTAAAAGCTGAGGTGCCAAGCACATGTACCCAGCAAGGGAGAGCGTCTGCCACCCTTTCCTCACTCCTCCCTGCTCAGGGAAAGCACTGGCAGAGCTCCCTGCAGCACTCCCGTTCCTGGGCACCGTCTGTGCATCATCTCATCACACTTCCCAAGTTTAATACTCCTCTCCCCAGCAAGCTGCTCACGAGGCTTCACTCTACTCCTTTCAAACGCAGCATGAAATGGTGAATATCACACATCTTTACGCCACCCCAAGACTTTGAACTGTCCGTGCCTCCACCCTGGGGTGAGGCGGGGCTGACCCAAGGCCAGGAAAGGATCAAGTAATCCACGCTGGAATGCTGAATCTAGAGGCTAGACCTAGTGTGGGTACACTGATTCCTTCTAGAGATGCCCTCTAGCAGTGACCACTGAGCCTGCTTTGGGTGCAACAGGGGGAAAGAGAGGCTGGGAAAATAAATTGGTTGGGTCTGGGAAGAAGCTGGTTGGCAGTGTTAGGCTGCCTGTGGAAGGCAGATAATATTTCCAATAACTGAAAGATGCTGAACACTTCTGGGGAATTGAGGAGGAGCAGGGCTGGGGATGCAGACACCAAAACATTGTGTATGTCTAAAAGGTGACAAATCACTTTTGGATGTCATCTTAAAAGTGACAAACAGCTGCTAACTACAGCAGTGTCAGGATTAAAAAGGAAGAAACAAGCAGCTTCTTCGTGGGACAGGTAACAACCAGGCAGACAGGAGAGAAAAGAGAGGTGTCACTCAGTGACATAAAACTGAGCATACTGAGCCTTGTTATTGTTAATATCCAAATTGGAATTCACTCAGATCTAATCAAAACTTACACATTCTGAGGCAAACATTCAGGTCATGTGTCAAAACAATCTTTGCCAGAATCTTTCCAGACCCTGTAAAATTATCTATCGATTTCAATACTGGAATGGAAAACAGGCTTGTTAAATCTGCTGATGTTGCTAACTGGAGAATGGGATTAAAATTCAAAAGCAGTCCCAACCACAGAAAAAAGCATCAAAAATTTAGGATACAATTCAAAGGGTAAAGAAGGCATTAACTGTACAAATGTGAGACTTCAATGATTTTTTATGCAGCTGTTCAGCAGCTGTTCTGTCATTATGACTGTACGGAACTCTGTCCTGCTGTTTGAAAAAAGCTAATTTCATCCCGAGATATTTACAAAAACATCACACGCAGAAAAATGCCAAATAATGGATGCTGATGAGGGCAGAGAAGGGCAGAAGAGGATGGGCACGCATTCCAAATAGCCCTCACGCTTTTCCACACTGCTGCAAAGAAGAAAAGGCCAAGACACGAAATTAAAAGTACCACACATGAAATTATGGAAAAGGCTTTTTAACTATGCGAGAAATTAATATATTCCATCGTGGGCCAAGAGGCAATTAGACTTTGAGGAGTCTCATTTCACCACAAGGATCTTAAGGGAGGTCTTTCCCTTGAGAACACACTGAAAACACCGAATTCCTGAAATTTTCAGCGTCCACTCCCTGGATAGGGTTATGGCAGCCAAACATCCTCATGAGCAACCCTCGGGCATCCCATTAAAACATACCACAATATTTTCTATTTTCCTAGATCTATTCTAGCTCCTATAGCACGGTAGAACTAAATTCCAAAGAAGCTGAATTATTTAGAGCATTTACTGTCCTTCAGGGTCATTACAAGAGCATAGAAGTTAGCCCTATGATAAAATATAAATTCTCTTCTCTACGGCATAGTCTGACCTCGCTATAATGAAGCTCCGTGGGACTGAGAAAAATTGCTGTACAGCAGGACATTCTCTGAAATACAGTTTTTGTAGCTTCTCGTACCAGAATAAAGAAGTACCCAATTTGACTCGAACGTGTTATATCTGGTATTTTTATGAGTCTTGCTTCATATTGAAAGAACACTGCTTAAGCATCGACAAAAAAAGAAAAAAAAAATCAATAAAGAAATAAAACGCATGGTTATACATGAGATGCGGCAGAGAATGACAGCTACAAACTCCTCAGATTTGCTTAGGTGTTTGCTCTACCAAGTCTCATTAAACAGGAAAAAAGAATTAAGCTCCCACTGCTGGGACTGTTTCAGAGAGGGCAGGCTATTAGCAGGTCGTGTTAGAGAGCGCCTGACTAATTCATTGTGTGTTCATCTCTCTCGAGCCCTCTGAAAATTTATGGTGTAACACCTCATGGCAAAAACAGCGCTGGCAAAACAGTGCTGGCTGCTCAGCTCACACAGGGAGCTCCATTTCACCTCTTTGGAGGAATTCTGAAGGTGAATCTCTGCTCAGCCTTGTACAGAGCAGCATAAACTATTTGAAAGCCTCCTTTTAATGGGGAGTGAGACACAACTTGTATCCTAGATTTTGTGTGCTCCCTGGACTCAAGGACAGTTGTTCTGGGAGTATTCAGGCAGTGCTCTGATGTTCCTTTTAAGAGCCACGTTCACTGGCTTTCAGCACAGACAAGGAGGATAACTCTGCTGAAAGGGGTTAAGGCTGTTCTGCACAATGTGAACGAAGGAAGAAGGGCCACAGCCTCTGGAGAATGATGTCCTACAGAAAAGCAGTGGGAAGATCATGGGTGTAACACACGGCATTTTAAAGAGGTTTTCAGAGCAGCCTTTGTGACATTGGCAATTTTTTCCCCTCCCTGAAGCAGCACAGATGTTTTGAGAACGGAGCACTCCGGGCCTTAAGCGGCATTTCCAACTGCGGTGGGCAGGGAGGAGAGGCTCCCTCTGCTCTGACGTCTGCCTGCACTCCCAGTTAACATCAGTCAGACCTCCTGAATTCTGTGACGTGGTTAACTGCAATCAAACAGAACTGCTTCAACAAAAACTTCATCTACTTCAAGCTCTGTGCTTTTAAACGCTCTGTCACACTTGCACATCTGTTGAGTGAGGAAGTGACCTTGGAGGAGAGTAAGAAGGCTGAAGGAACTGCCGGGAATGAAGAGATGCAATTAGTGATGATGAACTGGTCTTATTACCATAGAAGACTGAAGTTCAAGTCTTGATCTGTGTCATAAGTAAAGAATCAATCTGATTAATTTTGCCAATAGCCATTCTTCGGAAACCATTTTTCATTACTGCCCAAGAAAGAGCTCTGACCTGAGGAGTGGGAGCATTAACCAGAGCATTTTGGGGCAGCCAGCACTACCTGAGAGTGATTGCCCTTCAGACCCATCTCCTGACCACAGAAAGCTTTCACAGAGATCCCTTTTGCTCATGACAACAGCCCGTTTCACACACACTTCATGCAGAGAATCTTAAAAACCCTGCCAATGCTGGAGTATTACTAGATAATAATTCAAGACTAAGGTAATGGGTATGAGTGTTCCTTCTCTTCCTGCAAGTCAAAAAAATAGTTTTCCATTCAAGAATGATTTTGAAGGAACTACACCACATATACAGATGTAGCAACACTGCCTATCAGAAGTTTTTATCAGAAGTGACAAGCTCAAGGCGTGAACATTACAACATCTTAAAACCTTTCAGCACGAAAGAACAGCTAAAATGTCCTGAATGACTTTGCTCAGGAGACGGACATCGTGTGTGCTCCAGCTGACCTTACTAATGATCATTCAAGCTTCAAATCTGCTACTAAAGTCTCCGTTGTAAGCAATTATTTGCCTCTGTGCAAAAATGTTCATTTCATGCTCTGTAAACACATCTCCTTGTGAAAGACCAGCCTGCCCATAAAGATTGCTTCTGACAGCCTGCTGACCATCTCCTGCAGCAAGTGCCTGGAGCATCTTTTGGAGGCAGAAACATCTGTTCTCCCTCCCAGAGAAGGGGACACGTTTACAGGTGAGCCACGTAACACGACCTCGACAAAAGGCAGCTGGAGAGTGCTGGCACTTAAGTAAGACAGAGTAACTTGACACTGCAAAATTAAAGACAGCAGCGACTGCTTTCAAGTAGCTGTAATAATTTGTCATAGCATTTAATCAACTAACCTCTTGTGGAAAACATCCCCTCTGCAGTGCTGCTCTCAGGGTAAGGATTCATGGATGTGGCAGGCTGTGGTAAGAAAGATGGCTTTTTAAATAAAGGTGGAACTGCAACAGGAAGGATGGTTGTGAAACTTCAGGGGAAAAAGCACCACACAGTAATAAGTGGGCAGATTATTTCGCCCAAACCACAGTCAGCCACACCTAATGCTGTGAGCAGTCTCTCCCCATGAGATCATGAAACATGATGCTACATGGCAAGCGATTTTTGCCCAAGAACATTAGCCTGAATCCCAAACTCATTACATACAGAGCTAGTTTTGGGTGTCAGCACATGCAAGACCACTGGGAGACAAGCTACGTATTTTAAGGTAATATGAAAAAAAAAAGGCAACTGCCTTCCCAAAATGCAAGCAAAACGTTAGCTGTGGAAGTTACCACCTTTGCTAGAAAGGCAAGAGAATCATAAATATGCCCGACATTTAATGCATGGAAACAAGTCAACTTTGAATAATTTTATGCCATTAAGAGATGCACACTGAATATGGACCCAGATCACTTCATAATTCATATCTAAGACATACTAAAAGTCAGCCTTGGTAATTCACAGCAAGTTGCCGACCAGAGGGGTCTTTCAGATGCATCTAAATTCACTTCACCACGCAGACAGAGCAAGGAAACACTTTCACCCCTCCTCAGTATCCACCTCAGAGAGAAGTGCCACTTGTCTCTCAGTACCTCTTCACAGATGACTTCAACCAGACCTATTTTCCCATGCCTCAAGTCATAAAACACTCTAGAGGCCACACATGAAGTGAATTAGTCTTTTTTATTCCCAAGAACAGCTCTTGAAACTTGAAGTAAGCAAAGAGACTTCAAGATTTAAGTGTCCACATGATGCTCCCAGATTAGGAAATATTTATGTATTTCCATAAATTTACCACTGTGCAAAGAGGCAAGACAAGTTCACCATCCCCAAAAGCATAAGCCAGAGCACTTGGCTATTATGAATTATAAAAGAAAAAGCTCAGACAAATGTCAGTGTTTCAGTAATCCCATTTAAGACAGCTGCTCAGAAGAGCCTACGTAGGGCTGGATTTTCACAAATTACATCGAGAGGAGGGAGGACCATGACACTTACTGTAATGATGAGATGTCAATCTTGCCAAAAAGTAAAAAGTAAGATTCTTAATACATGCAATTTAGTGGAATTAGTTTCCACTTCGCATAACAAAACAAAAATCAAGGCTGCTCTGTACTTTCAAGTAAAGCTAATCTCGGATTGATAAATCCTGACACTTTTGTCCATGGTCTGAAGTAAATCCTTGCAAATTCTTTGAAGAGGTGAGACCAACAGTCTTTTTGCTCTACACAGCTGAGCAAAAACAGTTTGCTGAATTACAGTGGTGTTCTACTCATCCTCTTCGGAAGCAGAGCTCAGTTTAAAGGCTTTTTTCTTGTCTCAAATCCAGCTTCTCTCATCGATCTGGTTGCAGTTAAGTTCCCATCCAGGGCTGTACCAGCGCAATGGAGGGGGAAGTAAGCTGGAAAATGGGGGCAAGATCATCAAATTGCCTCTATTCCTGAGACGACCCCTGCCAAAGCCCTCCTTAACACACCCTGGGGTTACTGGATCATTGTTTTTCAGGCAGCAGAGCACATTCAGGCAATTAATTTACTATTCTTCCTGCCATCTCTACCACTCTGAAAGTCAAATTCACACTTTCATACTTCCTCGTACAGGAACACGTATCAATCTCCACCTCCTCCTGACTTTCAGGCTTGTCTAACCAAAGAGGTTTTTAAAGCAGAAAGTGGCTTCTGTAAAAACAGAAGGGAAACCTCAGTGCCAGCCTTAAAGGAATCAATAAATAATTATTAGTAGGTGGGAAATTCCCCACATTTTTGTCTGCTTAGCACACCTATTTTAACATCTCCAAACAGTTGAATCTAATTAGAAGCTGCAATTTAAGCCACCTTCCCTATCTCAAACTTTAACCAGGCACTTGCTGTAGTCTCCAGGACTGCATCAAGCCTGTGCTAGCGTTTTAATCTCAGTGACAGCCAAAGAAGAGCCCGATTAAACAACAACTCCACAGTAACACCGTTCTGTTTAATCTTCTTTGCAAGCTTCAGAAAGATCATTGCGTAAAAAAAACCCAAAACCCCAAAAAAACAAAAACAACCCAATGCTCATGTAGTTATAAAAGCCTTCATCACTTAATCCTCTGTCCTCTGTAAGAACTCTCCTGACCCTCTGGAACACTTTCTGCAGCAGCTCTCACTGCAGTAAGCTCAACATTTCCACCAAGAAGGGGAAAGCACGAAGAAACTACAGTACATGATGGGTGACATGAGAAAATCAAATACTTTAACCTCCAAAATTCCTTTAAATGCATTTTAAAAAAGCAGCAGTTGTTTTGAACAAGCCCAGATATTCCACTTAGACCACAGAGATGAGAAACCACCCCAAACTCCTTTGAGTTAAATAGAAGCCAGCTTTCTGCTAGCTGCCATCAAAGGTAGGATCATTTTCTTTTCCTTAAGAAGATGCAAGCCAAAGTTCATAGCTTCTATGGATTTCAGAGTATTCAGATCAATCTTCCGAGAGCTGCATAAAAATATCGCATGCTTTTGACTGATGTTTCAGAAAATGAACTGTGGCTTGTCTTTTAATCAGAAATGTGAGGGATTCGGGCTCCACACACACTCGAGAAAAAGGACCTCTGAGCATAAGTACATTCAGACAGCTGCAGCTGAGGGGCACGTACTGTCTTTGAGATTTTTTTTTCTGATGAAGTTATGGCAAGAAACCAGAGCGAGCTCTAGAGATAGTGGAAATATCCTGGGTGACTGGGGAAAAAGCTTCTTCATGGCTCAGGTGATCAACCACTAAGAAAAGATACATAATATGAACATCAACCTTCAAGGTATAAACTTTCTTAGTAATAATTGTAAGCCAAGAAAACATGTCCAACTCAACACATGCAACCAGTAGCTCTGGACTCCGAACTCAGCAGAAGTTCTCCTCCTTGCCAAGGCTTTTATATACACATTCTATGATTTTCCAGAGTCACCACGCAACTGGCAAGTATCAAACGAAACCTCTGCCTGAATGTTTCATTTGTTATAGCACGTCGATACAAAGACCCATTTTATGCTCCTGTACAAACAGAATCAGACATGAAAACTTCTCCTCTTTGCCAGGCACCAGTGAGAGCCTTTGTTCAGCTGCACAAGAATTCAGTGTAACCAGTTCATACTTAAAAATCAGTGTGCAGCAGCGAATGCTCACCATCCCTGAGCATGGAGAGATTTGCTGGGGGGATTATATCTAAGCAGTTTTAAACACTAATGTGAAATAGCAAAATCCAAATCATTAGACCTGCATTTGCTGGGCTCGGCTCCCGCCCAGGGCACTGTGCCACGTCCCTCACAGCAAAGCACGCAGGTCCCTGCTCAGGCACTTACCCATTGATGCTTCCAGCCCTAATCTGCTCTTGGAATTGCTCCCCAGTGCCAGGCAGACTCCAGGGATTCCAATGAGCACAAGCTGGCTTATATTTAAACCAGGCCAAAGCTGGAGCAAGGCTCTTTAAGGGTAACACAAGCGGGCGAGGAGATTCCCTTTGTTCACCCTGTGTGGTGCAAACTGGATGCATCATTAAACCTTTTATGTATACAATAAATACATACCATGTTCTGAAATACCTTTTTACCAAAGCAGCTCTCATACACACACACAGAAAAAAGTTATTGATAAAACTTCAGCAATCCCCATTTTCCTTTAAAACTCCATAAAGATTTTTGGCGAGACTCCCAACAAAATTTCAAGCGATCAGGATCACCGTTACTTGGTGAACTGCTAACATATGAACAAGCCCTGTCAGATGTAGTGCCTGTTTGGCACATCCCTGCCTGAAGAGGGATTTCTACTAGCCAGTTTTCAGCCTGCAGCCTTTAGTCACTCAGCCTGTCCCCTCAGGACACCTCCTTCCTCTCCCGTATTGACCTGACTCACAGAGCTGCATTTGGAATCACATGTTAATGAGGTGTCTACAGCAAAGCACAGATATTTTCCCACTCCCTCCCAGGGTATGGAAAAATGAATGTGAATGGTTTATGCAGTGATGAATCAAGCTGTCTGAATTTTGCAAGTCAAGGACATCAGATGCAATTCCCATGTCAATATTCATACGGTCCCTCTCCCCCCACAAAGCCATACATCTGATACGCAAGCAACATTTTATATCCCATATATACGTGAAGATGTCCTTCTGGGTGATTCAAAGGATTCAAAGCTATGTAAAAAAGACAAGAAGTACAAAAAAAATCATCTTTACTTAAAACTATTTACTTTAATCTTGAACAGAGTAACTGAAATATCCCAACAGTTTCTGTAGCAGAGGGCCATGCCATGCTCGCTGATGCACAAAACACAACGTTTCCATATGTTTTAATAAATACTTCAATTTTTTTTTTTTTTTGCCTTAATGCTGAATAGTTGTACACCTGTTACAAATTCCAGGTCAGCATTTAGTTATATGTCAAAGTACCTTTTCAAGTGTCCACCTTCCAGTATTAGCAATAGGGGGCCAGTAAATAACACCATGCGAGACCATCTGTGGCAATATTTGTTCCAGTCTCCATGTGTATCTTGACTAACACCTGTGCCTGTCTCACAAAAGAATATTTTCAGCTAGCAAATCCCCCTGAGAAAGGCAGAAAGTAAATTTTCTTCATTCAGACACTGAACACTTAATTCCTAAAACTTTATTTTCAGCATTTCCTCGGAATACAGTGCATGTAATATTTAGAGCTGCTGGCTTCCAGGAGACATTTGTCAGAGCCCATTTAGAAGCGATAACGTCTAAAACATCTGCAGCTGGTTATAATGCATCAGGAAAATAAAGTTGTCTGGCCTTAGTACTGTGCCAGTGTTTAAAGGGGGGGAAAAAAAAATCAAAACCATATGTCTGCTCTTAGTTTAGTCTCCAGTGATCTATATTTCATAAGGTAAGTTACCATTAATTTTTAAACTCCTATGAATTGAATTCTACTAATTGGACTTCTTGGGTTTTTATAAAAATGCTTTAAAAAACAGCCCCTTAGAATTCCCCAAATCCAGCTGGTTTTGATTGTACCAGTCAAACATCCATAATCTTTCTGGTAAGAGGAGTAAGCTCCAGAAGTTATCATAAAAGTGCCATGGCTAAAACAGCTCCCTTGGCTTCTCCCCCAGAAATAAGTTTCCTGCAATTGTTTTATTAAGCTTATCACCATTATGGGTGCACGAAATGACATCCCTTCCCAAGTAATTTACATTGTGGGTTTTAAATTTAAACTTCATCTCAAATAAATAGTGACTTACTGCTTCAAACAAAGTACATGAGAGCCGGGATTTTAAATCAGTCAGGAACTCAGTTCTGGCCCAGGTCTTCCATTCCCTCGAAATGAAAGCCATTCAAACAAGGTGAGAGGATTTTCCTGCTGCAAAGGTTCTTGAGCTGCTGTTCCAATGGCCCAAACAGGCACTCCTGAATGGAAAGGCTGAAGCCAGCTGAAACAACCTGTGCTACGGGCAGGCAAAAATGTTCCATTTGAATAGCAAATGTTCGGCACAGCTTCGTGGCCTGTGAGCACAGCCCCACATCCCTGAGGACACTCCACCAGCCAGATCCAGAGCAAGAGCACTGGGAGAGTGATGTACTGCAAATGGAAATCCTCTACACAAACACACAACTTGTGCTTCAGATTGCAGTGAAGTGGTCCAAAAACTATGTGAACCTTCCCCAAAAACTGCATCTTCCCAATATTTGTTGTTTTGTGGGTCAGAGAGCAGCAACTGTTCACACAGCCGTGATGCTGCTCTGTCTTTTAAACGCAAGCAGCTCTAAACTTCATTTTACCTCTGCTGCCCTGGAGAAAGCACCTCTCACAAACCAGGCACATCTGCAAAACACTCTCAAGACCAGAGCAGGAACAGAGGAGCAAGGCTTGTGCTAAAAACCTGACCTCTCTGGGTAAGATGTTTTTACAAAGAAATTATCTAGCACCGTGATAGAAGAGGCTGAGCACAAACATATTTTGTGTTCATACCTCCTGGGAAACTTAAGGGAGATAAACAGCCCTGTCAAACTTTGTTATCTTAGGAAAAGAAACATTTTTCTCAGCCCCATGGATTAATGCACTCACTGCCTTCACTGCTTAGACTCTGATCTCAGTGCAAAGTTTGTAAGAGCTGCCTCCCATCCTTCTTTCAGAACACAAAAGGCACTTAAAGATTTGTCTTCTGCTTCCAAGTGCTCCATAGCTGCGTAGTTTTCCAGTAATGCTTCTGCTGACTGACCCCTCAGCAGGCTTTCCCATTACTTAACAGTAATTGCACAGCAAATATGGACACAGTCATCCATTCCCACTGCTGAACCTTTAATAAGGAAAGATAATTACACAGCTTTTGATACACCAGAAGATTGCAGAGCAAACAGAAAACAATTAACATTTCGCTTACTGTAAAAGATTTTGGGATGATGTACATGACGACAGTGCTCTCTATAACCACACATCTGTTTTCAGGCCAGGTTCTAACCTGACATGCCCTTCCAAATTCCAGTCAGAATTGGAACATCAACTTTATCAGCTCTCTCACAGCTGCTCATGGGTCCCAGCAGAAGCAACATAAACCGAAAAGGTTCTGATTTAATTTTTTTTTTTAAAACCTTTTGCAACTTCATAGAGCTGAGCAGCAAAACGCCAAAGCCAACTGCAAGCTCAGAAAGACACCTGTGCACTGACTTTATCTTGGAACCAGCAGTCAGGGTTTCCTAACACCGGCCGAGCCAAGGGGACACTGATTATCATCTTCTTGCAGAAGTGAACTGCACTCAACAGGAAAAGGTGACAACTCCACTGAAGCTCCTCTAAACTACCTGCAAAATGCAAGGGAGAGCATAATCTAAGCAGAACTTGGATACGCAAAGGAAGCAGAACCAGAGCTCTCTTACAAACACCTATTTTAAGCTAAGAACTCCACTTTACTGCTACAAAAATCCACTTGCCTCCAACACACAGCCTTTTCAATTTGACCCACAGAACACTTCTAGCTGCAGTGGGCCTTTAAAACGCTAAAAGCCTAATTAAAACCCAGAACAACAGCACTCAATCCATGTCAGTACATATATCTGAAGTCGGGACAGCGTTTGGCTTTGAGGTTCTAACCACTATTTTGGCGGCAAAGAACCACCCCTTCTCACAGAGCTGGGCAGGGACAGACCCAGGACAGCACAACTTCCCTTTTCTTTGGCACTTTGTCACCTTCAGATCACCTCAGCAGCACATTGAATACTCGCAGCACCACAGCTGGGTGAGCAAAGTTGCCACCCAGTGCAGTTTTTCTGTAGAATACAAAATCTATCATCTACGACCACCCAGCTTTTTAGAAGCAGACACAGGTTCTGCAAAAGAAAACAAAAGCATTTTAGATGGCTGTTAAGTTTATTGTCTTATGCAGCACTACCTGCTCTGACATATCCAAGGATTTTGGAAGTGCCCTCCCAGAAACATGAAGCTAAAGAACCACAACTGCACAATTGCAAAATCCCAAAGAGTGACTCAATGGCAGTGTCAGTTCACAAAAAGGCAAACCACTGCAAAAAAACCCGGATCATTTGTTTATTTGAACTTATCTGTAACCCACAAGCAGCACAATATTACTTTGTAACTCAGGCAGTAGATCAACTTTGAAAGGAATGCGCAGCCAGCTTTCCAAAGACTTCTAGAAAATGCCTGGAACATTTTAATAACTTAATTCTGACTTAGAGAAATCTTTAATTAAGAGAGCATTTAGAAAGCATTTTCAGAACAATCTGGAATCCTGTGGAATGTGTTAAGGCCTCCAAGGAAGCCTGTTCTGGCTGAGCTGAGATCAGTCATGACTTAGAAAGGGAAAGCAGCAGTCAGAAGCAGCCGGCATCATCCAAACCTGGACACACAACTTGTCTGCCGTGTCAATATTCGCCTCCAGGATCACCCCTGCCATTCTTCTATCACTTCATTTGAGGAGTCTGCCCTGCTTTTTCCACAAAGATGGCATTACCCAAATCACAGTCATACGGGACTTGACTTACAAGAATTAACTGCTGCTTACTTTTGCACCAGCAAGCCACTGCTAATCCATGCTCCAGCAAAAAAGCAAGTGAATTAGGTCAAGGGAGCTTAAGTGTTGCATAGCACCTTATATCCACAGCTCAGACAGCACTTCCTCACCCACGAGCAAGGGCAGACAACAGTAAGTCAAGTCCAGATGGCCAAAGGGTCTTTGTCTGGATACCAATGAACTTTCCTTTACTCTTTAGAGAAGGCTTATGTCTCGAAATGCCTTATCGAGTACGTACGTTCCCGAGAGATTACTTTGAGGAGATTATACCCTGCTGGGGTGCTGTTTTGTAACTTCTTTCAACTATAACCTTTACAAACTACAGCCAGTCCCCTTCTAGCAGTAGAAATGACGATAGAAATAGATGGAGCAGCAAAAGCGACAGCAGAGACACCTTTCTCTTTCTGAAAGCTGCCCATCCAACCAATGCCACTGTTTATAGATGGTGCCTTCCACTGTAAGACACCAAAACACCTCAGTGTTTACAGTTTGTTACATATACACAAAAATGTTTTCATGACAGACATTTCCTTTCAAGCTGTAGACCAGGAGAGAAACCAGAGCTGGTCTGACACATGAAGGCGAGAAAGGACACACAACCATCACCTCAGAGTGCTGCTTTAGTGCAACCACCTCCTGCATCAGCTGCTCGTTAACCTGCTGAGCCAGAATGCAGTTCCCACCTTGGAGCTGGGTGGGAGCCTTGGGAGCAAACATTCAACCCCACAGACTTGAAACATCTGCCTTGCTGACTCCACAGTGAAAAACCTAAGGCCACTCGGGCAGTTCCATTAGCACAGATTCAGAGTTATGTCAAGCACTGTGTCAGATCCACGGGATGCCAGCTTCTAGCACCACAGCCCATCAGCTTTCCTAGAGTCAGTGCCAAGTGTTTGCCCATTGCAGCCCACTCTGTCGGCTGGGTTTGGGATTAGGATGCTGCCTGAGGAGAAGATGAAGGGATGGACGTTTCTAAATCCCTCTGGAAAGCTGTTCTGCAGTATGTTTGCTAAAGAGCCTGTTTGATGCTTCCACTGTTCTGGCTGCAGATCACAGAAATCCCTTACACACTCACCATAGATCGCCTAAGCCACTCTGCAGAGCAGTAAAGAGAAAATTTTCATAACAAACTAAAGCCAAGATTACTTTGAACCACAAAGGACACTTAAAACTCAAAGAGCTTCAAGAAACCAGATGATATCTTTGCAACTGCTGTCTCTCCCTCTCTGCTTTTTCAAGTATTTCTTAATCTTAAGATCTTTTGGAGGTGGTCCACTGTTACACAAAGAGTTCAGCCCCATTAGGTACTAAGCAGAATTGCTAAAGTCAACATTAAATTCATAAACCCAGACATGCAATTAAAACCTTGGATTACATTTCATTCAATTTTAAGAGTACTCTACAACCAATCAGTTTTCAGGGTCTCCTCTGCCATCCTCTTTTGAGGAGTCACTGAGAGGTTTTAGAGGCTTTAGAAGCTTTTCACCCTGTGATTTCAAACAAGATCTAGGTGCACGAACTGATCTCGTTATCTAAATCCTGACTGGACACAGCACAGAACCAGAGCAGGTTGCACACACACTGAATGGTGATGTGTTACACGCTGCTCTGGTTTAGGAAGCCAGAACAGAATCCTAACTGCATCATCCAGCAGCACTGAGCATGTGCCCAAACTCGTTCATGTTAAGTTCCTAAGTAGGATGGAAGGAAATTTCCTTTGGTATTCTCTTCCACCTCCTTAGCAGAGCTCGCTGCAGCCGATGAAGTCCACGGTAACATCACAACACTTCACCAAGAGCCACAGCTTTCAGCAGCCCTCCAGCAGAAGAGAAAAAACCCCAGGCTCTATCTGCAGACACAGACAAACACCACGTGAATCCATTACAAATGGATCCAACTTCCATGAGCTTGAAAACATTTTGCTGGAGACACCCCGTCACTGTGAAGCTGTGACTCCCAAATGAGGTAAGCTGGTGCTCCTCTTAAATGTTAGACCTTTAACAGTTGTAAGGAAACAAAAAGATTAACTATAATCGAGTCAGTTCCTTTCACAGCTCTGACAAACTAGGGAAGAGGAAACTGGATCCATAAATCTCACGCCCGAGCCGGCAGAATCAAGTATGAAGCAATCACAGAAATGAGAGACACCACACATCACACTGAAAACACCAAGAGCTTTAAACACTGGGCTCAGTCACCAGTGAAAACCCAGATGTCCCTTTCAGAGATCCGTGCAGTGCTGGTGACACAGTACAAAATCTAATTATTGCACTGCTGAGAAGCTCTTTTTTTGGTACAAGTACCAGCAAACAATCTAATTTTTAAGACATTTTCTACAGAGCAACTTTAGGGAAAGAAAATAAATATATACCTTCAGTTTGGGTTACTTTATTGGAAGCAGTCTGCCTTTGGGTGTTTTACTTTCTCCTTGCAGACTTCTGACTAGGCCTCCTGTGTGCTATAGAAATACAAATCAAGCCTCATGAAGTCTTCACTTTTCCCTAAAGGGCCCAAATAATTTAATTCTGTTTTTCCATTATCTCAAGAGTTATTCAAAAGCAAGAACTTTACAGGGTAGCAAAAACCAGACCTAAAATAGCTTTAAAAACTCTTAAACATGAGGGAAAACTCTGCCAAAAAAGTCTAAGTCAGGTAAGTCACAGGTGCAGTGAGCTCAAGACAGGTATTTTATAACTTGCATTTAATTGAATATTGCTTGGCTTCTTGCATTATTTCTTTAAATATTGATAGCCAAATGTCTGCTTTGCAGTAGCAGTCTAATTTTGATACCAGCTGGGTAATTCTGTGTAGCAGTCTAACCTATCCTTTTTCTAGTTTTCAGGGATTCTCTAACCTCTTCTGACTTCCTCTAATCCAAGTTGTATTGAGCTGCTCTGACAAAACCATTTCAGAGGAGAAAACAAGCAGTTTTCATAAACAAATACTGGCAAAGTTCAAGTACAGGCATCAATTGTGATAAAGGGAACAAGGCATTTTCATTTCGCTCCCATTTATGTTGAATAGCAAAAATTTTGGAGCACTCCAACGTAAGTGACAAGATATGAAAAACAGGGTGAGGCAGCAGAACATTTTTACAGCACTTGACTGATGACTAACCTATGATGTCAAGGGCTAAATATACAAGAAACTTCAAAATCACAAGGCTGTGCATCTTGCAGCTCAACTTCCAGCTTTGTGCTTCCCACAGTGGGGTCTGTGTCCTTCAGTGAGGTCTGTGGGCACTTTTAGGATCACATTCAAAACAAACGGGTGTGACAGGCTTTTGACCTGATTTCTCCAGGTCCTGGTACGTGGCTTATGTACACTGGTGCCTCTATATGGCACATGAATCACTTGTACCTGTTGGCAGCTTTGGTGCCTGCAAGGAACACAGATATTTGTTATTTTGCATGGTCAAAGCAGGGAGGCAAAGTCAGCTGAGGGCTGTAGCTGCTGCACTGCAGCTCTCGAGGAAAAGCTGTCAGTGATCCTTGAGAAGGGAGGGTAGCAGGGCTCCATCCTCCTCCTCCTCCTCTTTCCTCCACCCCAGGACTTTGAGCACAAGTACCCCGAGTCCCACATGGCTCGTGCAGAACTTGGGGCCCAGAGCTGTGCTCTGACCTCAGCATCCTTTGCAAGGTGGCCGATGCCAAGGATGCCTCTGGGGGGAGGAGGAGGTGACAAAGGTCACCCCGAACCAAACTGTGAGCACACACCTCATGGTAAGAATTCTGGGCCCAGGATGCCAGGTCTGGAGAGACTCAGCTGGTTTGTGAGGATGATTCTCTGCCTCAGCCCTTAAATTCACAAATTCATAAAAGGAGTTGGGTGCCAAAGTCTCTCACTTCCTGAGGTTTTCGGTTCACCCTGAGCATACAAACACCTGCATCACGTAACACCTGCATAATACAAACAGTGATCAATTCAAAGGGAAAACAGTTTTCTACACGAAGAAGAAATTAAGGGGAGCACACAGAGAAAGGCACCAGTCGTCCTCGCAGTTAAACCTCAACGATTTGGAAGACAGCATGTCAGCTACATCCAGATATCCCTAAAAATAACTATTTTCCATTCCTACCCTAAACCCGACCCCATAAACCGCTACATTTCTCACGTTCTGTCCATTCAGCTTTTTCTTCACACAACCATATTTCTTCCACTTCATCCTGCAGCACTGGTCCCACTAATCACTGACATATGCTCCAGCACAGAGTATTTCCTCTGGCATGCTCTAAAAAGAAGCACTGTCACCAGAGCAATATAAGTGCTGGCAAATATGGTCTGTCAGGTTTTGTTTTCAAGGACTATAAAAATAGACTTCACTGCATTAGGCTTGAAAACTCATACCCTCTAGAAATAATTTCTAAACCAAGTTTTCACATGACTTGTTATTGTTTTCAAGTATCCAGAGAGAAAATCTGTTCTTTTCTATTTAATTTCACATTTTCAGGTTAAGCCAATATTTGAGTTCTTTTACACAACTGACAATTCCCAGCTTATTTATCAGCAATGCCAGTGCTCTCTGCTCACGTATGGCAATTCACAGCTTCTCAGATGCCTTTCTACTAGGAGCAGCCTCTTATTATAAAAATACCAGCACTTGAAAAGCCACAAACCATGGGTTGTTTCCACAGCTTAGGCCTTTCACCCATGGTGACCAGTATTAGTTTATGCTGATAACAGCTTTGGCCAAGATGCACGGAAAAGGATGTTGGCACAGACTGAGGTTCAAGACACTTTCTTGTTAGCTTGTAATCGCTTTGCCAAGGACTCTTTTGCTGTAATCAGCAGGCCCAAGTTCCTATTTGCAGAAAATATGACAGTACAATGAATCAAAACTTGTTATCTTTTATACACAGATTCTCTGCAGCAATCAAAATCAAGGACAACACAAGCAGGACCTTCACACATTGCAGATAAGACTTTTCCCATCTTCCACATCCCCACTGGCAGAGCACACAATTCACATCTGAAGATCAGAAACAATCTGGGGCACAACGGGTCAAGAATCACATTTCCAAAAATTAGCTGCAACAGCAACAGTGATAACCTGGACAGTTCTCTGGTGTCCATACACATAACCACATACACTTCTGCCAGTTTCTACATCAAAATCCCAGGCCTCCCAATACTTTGCAGATATTTTTGTAGTTTACTTCTACGCCTTCAGTACCAAGCAGGCAAAATAATTTTGAGAAATCTCATTCCAAACACTTCCACTGTACCGATATAACTTCTTCACTGCTGCAAATAAGACCTGTGAGCAGATGCTGTTTTTCTGAAGGGAGATTTTTTTTTCTTCCTCAGGCTAAATTAGTACCTTGAATCAGTTTCCAAAACAGCCACACATATTAAAAAAAAAACCAGGCAACATGCAGCAGCGAGATATCCATAGGAGTTTTAAATATTTCCGACACAGTAAGGCACAGCCTGAGAATCAAAGGGAAGTGGCAGCCCGGAGTGTATTTGGTGGATCAGCAAAATCAACATGCGCAGGAGTGGGAAAAAAAGAGTTATTCCTTCTTACTTGGCTATCACACACAAAACACTGGCAACAGGCCACCTGGGAGAGAAATGAGAAGACAGAAGATAATCACAGGGTTCACTTCTTTTTGAGATCCTGAATAAGCCTGGTACATAGTGGCTAACATGGACCGACAGGCTAAATTTAAGTGGCCTTCTGTAATGTTAGAGAAAATTACTTACTTGCCCAATGAAAGCCTTTTACAACATCATTATGTCTGTATTTATCTAGGGTCTGATTTTCTTCAGTGATGGAATATATTTTGCTTGTATTTATCGGAGTTGAAAGTACAGTCTCTAAAGAGAGCCACTTCCAAGGAAGCAGAGTTAAGATTAAAGTCAGTCTGAGCAGAAGTGAAGGAGCTGACTACCCTCTTAAAAATATTATAAAAACCCCCAGAAAACAAAAAAAAAAATCTTATGGGATGCCAGTCCTGGTTGTGGTTATTTTTATATCATACCCTAGATCAAAGTCACCAAGACTCTCATTTTTCAAAGGAACATCATACTCCAAGACATCTTTGAAAACTTTAGTCTCAGTGTTAAGAACACTCAAACTCTGTTTCACCTGTTTTATTTATTAAGAAACAGCTCGTGCTTACTAGTCCCTGTGAACATTTCTTCTTTGGACTTCATCTGAAAGCTGAGAAATGTTAGGGAAGCTCAAGAAAGAAAGAAAAAAATACCTCTTTGCCATCATGGAGAAAAATTGTTTCCTTGCTAGTGCCATCAGCTAGGTAAAAGCAACCCCTCAAATGAATCTGAACACAATAAAGGTAACTTAGAGAAAAAAAAGCCTATGTGGTCTTCCACTGACAAACCAAGACTGGCTACTAGGGGTTATAAATATTAGATCTTCTGAATAATCATATAAGCAGACAGAGAACAAAATGACTTTCCTTTGAAAAGTCACCTTAGCTTGCACACAGAGCTGCAAGCAAAGGATTTCAGGCTTTAGGGATCAAGCAGAGCAGAACTTTTCATAGCAACTTAAGCTTGTAAAAAAAACCCAAACAAACAAACAGCTGTTCAGGAGGGCTGAAGCAAGGCAGCTCTTCGTGGAGGAGGGAAAGCTGACAGTGTTTCCAGATAAGATCTGGTAAAGCCCCAAAACATCACAAGACCTTGACTAACAAAGACAAAACGCCAATCTAATCAGATTTTTTGAAAGGGAGAGTATTCAAACAAGAACATGTCATGCATCCAAAAAATTAAAATTCTTGCAGGAGACAGACTGATCTACTGTTACTCTGTGAATCCTTTATTTTTACAACCAAATAGCTCTACAGCAGGAAGACAGATTTCATTTACAGGCCTCCAAGTTAAAGACGTGAGTTCTTTTTGTTTGAAATTTAACCCCTTTGCTGGTCATTATTTCAGTAAACAGCTGCATTTTCTGTGTATTTAAAATAATATTCTGACATGCCTTTCGGAAGTTTCACTTCAGCAGTCGCCTTGTGATCTGCAACCACGAAGAACAGGACAAGTTCTCTCTTTGAAAGGTGTCAGGTCCCTGCTAGGTCAGCTACACATGGCACACACATGAAAAATACACATTAGTGGTGAGGGGAGATGCTTTGATCAGAAATTAGTTACCTCTGGGCAGAAGCAATTCTCAGCCTAACGGGGAAGGATGTCAGCGTTCACTGTTTTGAAAGACGGTTTTTAGAAGTCGCTTTCTGCTACTTGCGCTAATTGTGAAGGAAAAAAGTATTAAAGCCGAAACATTAATAAGAAGTTGAGACTGGAAGAAACAGTCACCTTATTCGGTGACATTAAAAGTGAATTTTTCCACCAAGCTGGGCAGCACAACACAGTCAAGCCTTCGTAGGTACTCCATCCTCCTTCCCTTCCTTTGCTTTCTATTTCTGGCCAAGGAAAGAATCAAAATATCCACATGAGTTACACGAGTTTGCTCAAAACAGGGTTTCCATTTTAAACCCTCGAGTTCTCTGAATGTACTCGTGAGGGACATGATTTGCAGTAGCTGGCAGCCTGTGTTTCCACAAAATGACAGGCGGACTAAATAAAACCTTTTTATTCCTGTGAGCTACAGAAGACGTGCCATTAATGGTCACCAGCCTTAGAAAGATAACTTGGCAAAGTGGGAAGGCACGAAGGAGTATCAGAGGAAACTCCACGAGTGGGAAAGGAGAGACTTTGGTTGTAATAAAATCAACAACTTTCCTAGTGAAGCAAGTTTCTCCCTTGGATATTGGCCGCACCAGAGCACCGCTGATGCTCCACTGTAACTGTGGTTAAAAAGCCTTAATTATAGATCTATGCTCTAGGGAGAGCTCTTCTAACCTAGAGCTAAGATGAGAGAAAATGGAGGAACTGCAAAAGGGCAGAGAAGAGAGGTAATTATTTAGAAAGAAAAGCAAATTTAAGGACCAAAAAATGGCAGACCTCCCTTCTTTGAAGCGGCAAGTTAAAGCTTTATCAAGTTTATACAAAGAACAATAAGGAGACATGTCAAACAGCCCATTTCTTGTATTTTAGGGGGTGCAGAGCTGCCAGCAGATCTCAGACACAGCAGAAGTTACTCTTCTACCCAGACATTTGAAAAGGAGGGCTGCCTGGCAACTCTTTGTGCTTGTATTGATTTACTGATCTGTAGCTTTCTCCAATCGTTTGCCAGACCCTGTAAATCTAACAAAAGAGGCAGAGTCTGACAAGTCAGCCATAATTTGATATCCGCTACTACTTATATTCTTAACAAAGCTGTGTAGATAAACACTCCATTCCTTGTTGCCTGTCCATCACCCATCCAGGATAACACAAATGCAGGAAATACCACCCCAGGTGTGGGTTACTCTGATAGAAAAGATACCATTGCCACGGAGAGGCCAGGCTTCATGTTGAATAGAGCAGGACCAGTAGCACTTACTGGATGCCTGAGCTGTAGGAAGTCATGACCTGAAGGGAAAACCACAAGCAGACTCTTGATAGAGAGTTGAAGAGATAACAGAGAATATGAAACTTTTTTTCACCACCGCCAAGACAAAAGGCAGTCTGAAAGCAGAACATGAATTTTTTAAATTAGAAAGTGGGGGCTATTATCCCTGGATTTGGAAATTAGGCATCACACTGTTACACTCTTGAAAGTGACTCAGGCACCAGAATTTGTTCAGGAGTCTGTGAAACATGATAAACAGATTCACACTATCCCTGAACTGCTAAAAATCCCCACCGACAGCTTTTGGTTCTGCAAACAATCTGGGGCCTGAAGGCAAGATAGAATTTCTTTTACACAGCTCTCTAGAAGCAGAAGAATCCCAGGCCAAGCTGTATCTAGAAGGAATATGCAAGTGGCCAAGCTGCACTAGGACTGACCAAAATCCTTCTGTCCAGGGACAGGAGATCAGGTTAAGGCAAAGTGCAAATGTCAGGCAGAAAGGCTACTCCTGATTTGATCCCAGAATAGGAACAGAGAGCAAATTAAATTAACAGAAAGTAACTATTCCCAATCTAGCTCAGTCTGATTGAAGCAACATTTAAATAATATTTAAATGAATGACTATTAAAATAATCACTAATGTCTGCTTGCCATCACAGTGTATCCCGTCACAGCAGACAGTTCTTAATCCATTCAGCCTTTCCAGTTTTCTAGACAAGGCGATCCAGGGAAAAAAAAAAAAATCTACAAATACACTCAGGTCAGTTGACCTGAGGGGACCTATTACTATTAAAAAATTTCATATGCACAAAGTCACTGCAGCCACCTCCTTCCCTGGGTGTGCACAGAATCGAGCGTTATTCACGCTGCTATCGAACAAAAGCACTGTTAACTCAGGTTGCTCCACAGAGTTAACAGGATGGAAGCACAACGCATGATGGGCACTAGAGAAAGAGAGTGTCCTCTGATGGCAAATACCACGGCAGCTTTGTTGACACGAGCATTTCCACCGTGCTGAAGTGCCACGGAGCTCGGCACGCTGCACTCCGGTTGAGGTGCACTCCGTAAAAACCTACCGCCGACAGCTCCACTAAAACCCACAGGATAACAAGCTCTCAGGTTGAAATGGCTGCTTTCACAGGGAATCAAAACAAATTCCTGCAGCACGAATTTTTTCTTCTACTGATATTTCCAGCACACAGCGGAATCCCTCCTACCAACTCTGAATGCACCCCACCAGCTCTGCACTTTCCAGAAGGAAGCTGAAGGCTGCCTGCCTGTGTCACCTGGCGCAGGAAGAGGCTGCAAAGAAACAGGAGCAGCATGCAGATTTGTTTTAACACCTGGAAACGATTTCCTCAGAGTTAGACAGGGTCTGTTCCTACACAATGGAAGCAAGGCTACAGCTGGCTCCACGAGGAAGCAAACACGGAGTGACAGGAAGGTAAACTGCAGTTCTTCATCTTTTTCTAGTGACGCCAGTACCTGTATTCAAACAGGGAGTGGAAAGTGGCTGTGTAGCAAAGTCTGGTTGACAATATTTTTCTGCCTAATTTCACCAACCCTCCTCGTTGGTAATAAGTAACTTTCTGTTAGTTTTTCCTCTTAAGTCAAATACCTGGCAGCTATCTGCCAGGATATTTATAACTGTGGTTGCTTGCTCTTAAATCAATTGTCTCTGGCAATTTGATTCATATTCTTACAGGAAAAACACACAGCTCTGGAGATCACCACAGGATTATGGTTTTCGCCAGTGACCTAAAGCATAGTCCAGATGCAAGGAGCCAAAAAGTTTTGCAGTAGAAATCTTCCTTCCATGAAGAAAGGTCACCATTGCAGCAATTAAATGCATGTGGAGCATGTTTGAACAGTGAAACAGAACCACTTTTCCAATAACAGAGGGACCTGCTCGACGACAAAGAACAGAAAGTGTAATAAACCTTTTATTTTCACACAGCACAGGAGACCTACAGTACAGCCCATTTGTTCCTTCAGCTCTGTGTTGCCATTACAGTGAGGATTACCACAATGAGACCTTGAGTAAAGGCCACTGAAAGCTCCAGTTTCCTTATAAACATATTTTCAAATTTTACTTTGCACTTTACAGCTGTGAGATGGTTTAGACACTTCACTTCAACTCACTTTGCCAATCAAGAGTGCAGGACACACTTATGCAGCTCAGGAAACCCTGCTCGTTTCACAATAGAGAAGAAGTGAGAAACTTCAGAGTAGCCCACATTGGGAATCGGTCACTCTTAAATTAAAACCAACTTGTTCAGCTGTAACACTTGCACATCAGTCCTTAGATGCCAATTGTTTTACACTACACTTACCAAAATAAGCTTTTCAAAGTTTCCCTTTACACCAGCTGATGAGCGCCTGGCAAACACAGCTGCCAACACAGCAGTGTCCAAGAGGTCTGAGAGGAGCCAGGCCCCAGAGAGGAGCAGCAGCAAGGTCTAGGACACAACCAGTCTACCTGCCAGAGGAATCTGCCTGTGAAGTACAGCAAGCTGGCTGTCCTATTTCCCTCTGGCTGGCAGAGAGCAGAAAAGGTTTTCCTCTAACTTTTCTCAAGCCCTTCTCCTCCCTCCTCAGCCCTGGCAGCACCAAGTCTGTCGTTTAACAAATATCCTCTTCCTTACTAGATTTTGCCAACCACACCGTGACACTGACAGACCTTGACAACGTCCCAGCTGCCCCCAGGTCAGAACAGCAAAGCCCATCCCCGTCCTCAGCTGAGGAGGACACGAGCAGCAGCAGCCTGGAAGGCAGAGCAGCATTGCTCCCCACTCAGATCATCACCAGGGAGGCATTTTCAGCACTGCTGGCTGGAAACTTTAGGCTCAATTGCACCAAAGCCAAAGTTTATCACCCCAAACTTTCCAACGGCAGCATCCTCCCAAGCCATTTTTCAATCCCAAGCCTGCAGTTGGTTTCTCACTGCCAAGGAAGCAGCAGGAGGGTATACCCCACATCACTCCAGCCGGCCGGCAGCAGAGGGCACCACACAATCACCGATGTGATTTATACACTTCCATCATGCTCCCGAGTTAATTTATAGAGCACAAATTACTGCTACAACAAGCTACAGGGCGACTCCATAAAGCATTCATCATATCAGATAAAAACGCACGGCCACCAAAGGCAGCTAATTTGCTACAGCGCTTTTAGCCAGCAATTCAAAGAAAAACCTTCAAGCTTAGTATCTCTCCGAGCTCAAACGCCACATTCCCAGAACAGCAGGTTTCACACAGAGTGCGGATCTCCAGCCTGACCACAGAGGTGCAGAGCAGCAGCTCTGCAGAGCATTGGAAGCCACGTAAATACTTGCATTAGCCCAAGCATAAACCACCAGCCCACAGCCTAACTCACGCACGGTTTACACGCTGCACGGCCACATCCACATCAATTAAACATTTCGGCTGAGGATGCTCGGCAGCCTCCGAGGCAGACAGCAGAGATCCAAGAGACAAAAGGAATAGCTGCATTCCTTTTGCTTCTTCCTACCCCCACACCCACAGATCGTATGTTTTTACTTATTGAATAGTTGTTAAAAAAAGAAAAAGATGAATCTACAGAAAAGTCAATCTGCATTCCGTGAGCACACCGAGACTCACGTAGCGGTGAGCAAACAGTACAGTCATGAAGTCAAGGCAGCTCCTCAGCTGTCAGCAGAAACACTTCAGTACCACGATGCCACCATCCCCATTTAAAGCCAGACCTGTTACACACCCCACGGAAAAAAGGACTTCCCAGATCATCTCCTCTGCCGAGCCACTGCACACAGTGACAGAGGCCACTTCTGAGCACACCGCGGTTAAGTGAGGACTAACTCAAAGCTTCAGCTTTTCTAAAGAGATCTGCAGCACGACCTTGAGGCCAAGACCTTGATGACTTCTCTCCATCTCTCCTCTGTGGAGCGAGAAGCACCCATGGAGCTGCAAAAGAACAAACCCAAAGGCAGGAGGGAAGAGCAGAGACCTCACCCTCCTTATTAAAGCAATACACTATTTTCAGCCTCCATAATGTTTCCCCTGAACATGTAAATACAGAAGCAATTAGCTGCCTAGGCACTTCCGCAGAAACCATTTAGAATAATCTTTCCTAGAATATATTTACATGGTTTCTGATTGCTTAATTTTCTGACACATTTGTTTCAGGCACTAGAAAGATTAAATAAAGCCAAATCACCTATAGTGATATATATTATTGCCATGTTACTGAAGGTAACATGCAGCACAGACAACAAAAACTCCCAGGTGGTTTTAAACTTCAAAATTTTAGCATCACAACTCGAGGTTCTAGGAATTGTTTTATAGCTTTAATTCAGCTGTTTCTTAAAACCTTTTCCCCCCTTCTGCTGTTACTCTGAGGGATAAAACTACTGACTGAAACAGCAGACACCATTTAAAGAGAAAGAATGAGCCTGGACAGAGATTTCATTGAAAAGCTCAATTCTGTAGTACATAGGAAATGTCCTCAATTCAAAGATTAGCCTGCACAAAAAGGCAAATTAAAGCCAGAAACAGAAGAAAATCTTTTCTGACTGCTCTGAATATATTTTTTCATTATATTCTCTCCTATCATCTGGAGTTTTTGTATTAAGAAGCCAGCTCTTTCGAAAGGCTTCAGGAACAAGCAGACAAACAGCATATTCATTTACAAGCTGGAAGTTGATTATTAAGTACAAAACCCATGAATGCTTGTCGGGACCAAGGAAGAAAGGCTGGAACGGTTGATTGTGAGGATGCCCAAAAAACTCTCTGCAGTCAGCTGGCAGATACCTCTATGACAACAGTAAAACAAACCCACACAACTAAACAGAAAAACAAAATCACATCTGAGTTGTTTTTATTCTGCTTCATCTGAAATTATTTTTACCAAGACAGCCTGTTGTCCTTTAGGCTATGTTTTCCCTTGCTCAGTGTAACTGGAGCTATCATTGCAGGGCCAAATCATTCAAAAAATAAGCACATAACACAAATATATCTTCACTCACAGACCCCCTGCAGCCCATAACTCCACGTTAATTAGACTGGAAGATGAAGCCTTCAGCCTAAAACCCGGCGACTCTGATTTACACAAGTGCAGGGAGGTTTTATTGCGAATTTTCCTGCGAGCTGCACAGGCGTTTCCTGCCCAGCTCCACACACCATCAAAACAAAAGCAGATCTCAATTCACTGACAGCTGCCATACTTTACAGAGACATAAAAGAAATATGGAGTAGGCATTGTGTACAACACGGGCAGCTCGGGATGTCTAAACACCGAGAACACTGCAAGGACACAGAGATCAGCAGAGAGGCACTGCCTGGCTTACACCTACCCAAAGCCCACAGAACAAGGACAATTTTGGAAGACCAAAACCATAAAAGTCAACTTGTCACTTTGAAGCCTCCTAAGAATAATTATCAACTTTCTCCTCTTTACCTCTGGAGGATACACGATTTTACAAAGGTCTTCATTTCGCCCTAACGCCACGTCACGTGAAGCTATGGAGCAGGGCTTGATTTTTACCAGTCATGCAAAATAGATTCCCTGCATCCCACAGAAATACAACCATAAGGCAGTAACATCAGGAACTCCAGGCATGTAATGATCACTGTGTGATCACGTCAGAAGGACTTCTGTGCAGATTTGAGGATCTGCTACAAATTTATGTTTTATGACAGGCAACAGCTGATCCCTTTCTCCAACAGCATGGGACATGAGCATGGCTATATCCAGACTTACGCTGAAAAGCTTGAATTGGAGAAAGCGTTTCTTGCAGGAAAGAGCTCAGTCCCAGTTTGAGAGCCTTCTCTCCCTCAGAGCAGAAACTGTCAGGTTTCTCCACCTTTACGGTGCAGTTACAGCAGGAAGTCTCCAAGGAGGGAAAGATTTAGACAACTAAGAGTTTTAAGTGGTTTTGAACAAGCAGAGCCTTTTAGAGTGGCAGCTGAACTGATAGTTACACAATGACATTTCAAGCTTTCAAGTCCCAATCATTCTTAATGGTACAAAGCTAAACCCAGAAGGGGACAAAGCAATTACACAGCCAAAAGTAAGTGCAGCTAAACCGTGCTTCCAAACGTCTAATTTGGGAGATCCAGCCTTCCTGACTCACACACTACGCAGACAGGTTTGGCTGTTAAATTTACTACTACACCAGTGGGACAAGAAAGGAATGCAGTCATGTGTTGCAACGTCCTCAGGCCACGTATCCAGCGGGCATCCTCTGCCTTTCAGGAAGAGTTATCCGCTTCTCTTTTCTCAAAGGAGCATCACTCCACTGACATAATCCTCCAGCCCCACCTGAAACTCTCTGCTAGCCCTCGCCCTAAGCTCTGCGGGGACGCAGAGTAACAGGTGATGTTTGCTTCCCACACCCTTCCAAGGCAGGTAAAGGGAAATGGCAGGAGGCACACCCTTGGGAAACGGAACTGCCGTTCTTCCCTGTGCACGGATGGGACAAGCTCCCCTTCCTCACTCCTTGGCGCAAGACCTTGCTTTATATTCCCTTACCAAGCTCAGCCAACAAAAGGCAAGCAGACCCTCCCGTCCCCGCACCCGTGAATTGCCAAGAAAGTACTCGCGCTCCCCCTCCAACGCAGGCACAGGATCCATAAAACAGCTCCTTCCTGGGGACCACACGAGCCCACCCAGGCTTCCCTCCCTTGCCCCCTCCTCTTATGGGGGCGGCTGCCGCTTCTCGCCCCCCTCCCGTGCCGAGCTCCCCTCTGTGACGGGGAGGGGTCGCGCCCATCCCCGCACACGCCCCGTGCGACAGCGGTTCCCACGGGAGCCCCCCCGACCCTCACCCA
>VZTA01022718.1:700795-755109 GCA_013398855.1 Mohoua ochrocephala | reverse complement strand
CGCTAATGACCCTCTGCTAATGACTCCCCGCTAATGACTCCCCGGTAATGACTCCCTGCTAATGACTCCCTAAGAACAGCGCTCCGAGGATGCTGCGGCACGGCGGGGTGTCTGGGCGGGCGCGGCGGGAGCGGGATTCGAAACGGCCGTCGAAGGGGGGGGGGGGCAAAGGGGGTAATTGGCTTAAAAACCATTAAAAGGGAGGGACCCCTTAGGTGGGACCTGGGAGTTGGGGGGAGCAGAGCAGTCTGAAGGTGAAGGGCTGTGAGTGCTCCCCAAAGGGTCCGGGTGGTCCCCAAAGGGCTGCACCTCGCCCCACGGACACGCGACAACCGGGGGATGAGGCAGTCGCCGCCAGCGCTCCGTGGATGGAGATGCCATCTCCGGCCGCGCCAACACTCAGGATCGCTCCAAATCCATCCCAATCCGTGGTTCGCAGTAAAAAACAAGGCTGTTTAGTCGGATATCAATTAAGTGGTTTCAACTATACTGTAAACGACATAATTTAGAGGCACAGGATGGTGTTTGAGCGGTTTTTCTAGGAAAAAAAACCACAATGGCAGCACGGCTTTCCCCAAAATGGGGAGCGGATCCGTTTCCTCAATGAGGAGCAGGCGGCCCCGGCGCTCAGGAAGATGCTCTGCCAGCACGACAGCCGTGAGGCTCGGCTGTGTCAACAGCAAAGCTGTGACAATCCGGTGCCCTGCTGGGCGTTGGTAAAATAAATATTAGTTCTGTTCCAGTGCAAACCCCCGCAGGGAAATATCTGATTTCCTAGAGCAACGAGAAAAAGTCTACGGAAACCATTGTGCACCCCGGCATTTGCAGCTCTTGCCACCCTTTTGCCCCACACCAGCAAGTGGATTTAAAGTTAAATAAACTTCCGTAACCCACTAGATGGCATCTTCCAGCAGATTTCAGTGCCTGCTGCGAGAGCCAAATTATCAAGGAAAGCATTTAATTTAGAGAGCAGGTTAGAGTTCCTGAGTCTAACTACACGTTAAGGCAGCTTGTACTTTCATTTTAATTATCGATGAGAGTTTGTCGCCAGCTGATTTCTTTACCAGAAGTGTTAACGCTTCCATTGTTTCTCCGTGGGTGGAGAAGATACCGACCCGTGAAATCCCTTCACTCCTGCCTTTAGAGCAAAGCGTATTCCCTTTATCATCACTGAATCACCTCCGGCAGTGCAGAGACTTCGGCTGCTCCTGAATAATGCATAGCCACTAAAATTGTACAACAATAAAGCTACATATACATTACCTGGTTCTGTGAGAATCCAGGCTGAAAAGCTACAATACCTCTGATTTAATACTGCAGTGCCAGTGTACTGCCATATGGACCCTTATAATAACATCCACATCCCCTTGCCTCTGCAAGAGCTCTTTGAAAAGTGGCTGTGAAATAGCAGGAGGTTTCGTAGGGATGCACACAGGCTTACAGGCTGCCCTTGGCAGAACATCCTCATTTATATAAAGAAATGACAGCCACAAAGTTTGAGAGTTAATTAAAACAAAGCCACTAGCTGGCTTGACATATGTTTAAATTTAGGATTGTGAGCCTGCTCGCTAAATTAAATGTTTGCTTCATAAATTGGTTTCAGCAGAGTTGCACAAGTTTTAACAGGGAACAGATTATGGCTGGTGCTGCAGGTAGATTGGTATTTTGTATATGTGAGAGCATCCTGAACGATCAAACCCTCTGAAGAGCCTCAAAGGAATTGAAGTCTGGCTGCTCCTTAGTGATCACTCTGGAAATGGATGTTCCAGGTCTTTCCTTTCTGCTTTAAGAGGGAGCGAGTCCTGTTGGGCTTATCAAATCAAGTAATTTATACTCCATGCATCTGCCTCGGTCCCAAATAAATAGATGTTTCTTCTAGTAAAGGTGGAGCATGTCTCCCTCTCCTCTTTCTCCTGAAGCGTTTTGGTGGAGACAGAGCTCTGATTTTGGCCTGTTGGATGCAATGCCTTGGGGATTAATCAGGTACATGCAAAATAAACATGGATTTACATTTCTGAGAAAGGAGAAAGCCTGTGGCTGTTAAAGCTCTAACTGGAAAGGGAAATGGTGTACCTTCCCCAGGCATCTTTTCAAAACAAATATAGGATAAATTAATAGCAGCTCAATCCCCGTCTGGAAGCTCTCTTTGCTAGCAAGCTGGGTTGCCTGGTTTGCAGCTCGTGTGCTGAGCTGCTGCAGGGCAGAGTGCAGCAAAAGTGGGTAACGGCATCATGAAAATTAAAAGCCTTGATGAAGGATGAGGAGCGGGGTTGACCAGAGGGACTCGGTCAGCAGATGCTGGGAAAGGGCAGGAGAGCATTGAAAAATGCTAATGGGAGTGGATGTGACAGGAGTTCCTGGGATAAAGCCCACAGATGGCATGACAGCATGGAGACGCGATGGCACAGACTTGGGGAATCAGTGTTCTCCTGCCTTCTGGTCTGCTCCGACTGCAGCTCCTCGGGGCAAGGGCTGACTCATGTGAAGGGCTGCATTTCGACCTTGGAACTTCTGCAGGGGTGGCTGAAGGAAAGCAGGGAGTCCTTTGGATCCCTGCGAGTGAGAGGAACGGTTATGGGATCCCCTCTCTCCTGCTAAATGGTCATAAGTGAGACAAGAGCTGGCTTTCCACGCTCCCAGCTGCTGCGCCAGCCTCACAGCATGGGTTAGGGGGAGAAAACGCTGCCAGAGGGGGAAATGGGGAGAAATATCACCCGAGAGCCTGTTGGGTTCTTGCCTTGGGTTCCCAGACGCTGCAGATACACGTTACCACTGTGGGGGATGGAGTGAGGGAGCTCCCATCCAGCTCTCTGTGTCCGCACCGTGTCCTGTGTCAGATGGCTGCACCCACAGGGAAAGTCAGCTCCTTTTTTCTTATGTGTTTGTATGCTGGTGATGCTTTCTCTTTTCTGAAAATCTCATTTTTAGCCAGGAGGAGAAAAGGAAAAACAATCTCTAAAAAATGAATGAACCTCAGCCGTGGCTGTTGTCACAACAGGACTTTTGTTTTCGCGGCATTTCTTTATCCTTCAGTGTTTATTAGTTGAAGTTCAGCTCAAATTTCATGTGAACAGAATTGATTTGCTGGGCTTTTTTTCTCCTCTTTCTTTCCTGGTAAAAGACAATGCCCAGGAACCTGCTCACCTGTGGGCAGGAGCACAGCCCTCCTCTGCTCAGTGTGGGGGTGCCTGTCAGCACAGCCCCCCACAGCGAGCCTGCTGCACTCCCCCAAACCCTGGAGCTGCTTCCAACCAGCACTCAAGATGCTGCAAAACAATGTAAATGCCTGAATAGCTCACAGAAGTGAGATGATTACAGGCTTTTAAAAAGAAATTGCAAACCTTGTCACCGCGGGAGAGCATCCAACCCTGTTCCCATCCCTCCCAAGAAATGAAGAGACGGCACCAACATCCATGAATCCTTGTGCCCTGGTTGGGAGTTATCTGTGGCATGACTGACCTGGGGTTTTATCTGCATAGAACAGACTTTTAGCAGAAAAATAAATAAAATAAAAATGGTGATCCATCTGAGCAAGCAAAATCCCCACGGTCAACAGGGAAATCTGCCTGCATTTACTTTGGACAAACAGAGCCCAGCAGTGCAGGGCAGGAGAGGGTGGCCGAAGCTGGATGCTGGTGGAGGAGGCTCAGGGTCCTGCTTGGAAAGCGGTGCCATCACCAGTGGTTGTTCCTCCAGCCTGGTGCAAAGTGGAAGAAGTGACTGGGTCCATCTGCACCCTGGAGAGGCGCAAAAGCAACGAAGCTGTGGAAATAGTTTTCCGAAGTGTAGCATTTTTGACTCCTCTGGCCTTAAATCAGGTAATTTCACTGATTGCCTGTGGCAGGGGAAATTGCTGATGTCTGAGTTGAAGCACAGTCCTGGAAGATGAGGCAGTGATGGCTTGCTGGGAGGATAAATACTGAGGCAGAGCGTGAAGTAAGGAGGGAGCCTCATGCGTTCCACACTGCAAACAGATGCACCTACACACCCGGAGATTTCCTTTGCACAGGAATATATTTTTCCTCAGGAGTAGCATGAATCCACGCCCCTCTTGGCCAGGCTGCCCAACCATCAGGAGCATTAGTGGCCGAGCGAAGAAGTTCTTGCCGCACTGTGCAGGGTCTGAATGGTCCCAGCTCTCGCCTCTGGACTTTGGTGGTCATCGAGGACACCACTTCTCCAGGCAAAGCCTTGCACAAAGCCACGTCAGGCTGCTTCAGTTCCAGAACTGCTTTTCCAAAGCGGCCCTGACAGTTTGTGCATAATTATCAGTGGGGCTCGGTTTAGGGATGAGGAGACAGAGGGTCTATTCCTGGCTGTCTGCTCAAGTAACCTTATTTTAAAGAAAAAAACGAAAACCACAAATGTTGTTGCAGTCTCTCTGGCTGGAATAGGCAGTGAGCCTTGTCTGCTCCCTCTGCTCTGAATTCAGAGCTGCTGCAATGAATCGGACTCATTCCAAGTCCGGTGGAGCCAGGCAGACAGACTGCAGTCAAGATGTCCCCAAAACTCCCTGGCTCCCTGGCTTCTCTGAGCACGCTGTGAATTTTGAGGCCAACGCTCTCTGTGCTTCTCAAGGGATTTGGAAGCTCACGCTCTAATAATTAAGGGAGCTTTGAACATCGTAGCCTTCAGCTTCACTTTTCTGTTGCCTGTAGCAGCCATTAGTGCTTGGAACAGGTACCAACTCTTAAAACAGGCTCGCCATGGGCTTGCATGGTTTCGACAAGGAGGAATTTAAAGAGACTCTCCAACTCATATGTGAGAGCAACAAAGAGCTGATTTCAGTGGAGGTTTGCAGCTTTCCTGTGAACAGGGTTGGTTTCTGCATCACTGAGCTGAACCTGGAGGATAGATCTGCTCTTCTTCCGGCTTGCTGGATGCATTCTAGGATGAGAGGAACATCACTTGGGTCCAAAGTCTTCTTTAGGGTGGATCTGTGGTGGATCAGAACACTTATATGCTCAAGCTCTCTTTTAACAGATTATTTGCTAAGTGTGATAAACTCTGTTTACACCACTGAAAAATAACCATGTGGAAAGGGAAAATCGGGATAAAGATGCTTAACCCAGCACTAAAAAAAATATATAGAAAGGGAAAAATAAAGCCGGTTATAAGAAAATTTAGGTGAAGTGATTAAAAGCTTAAGTGACATGGATAATATCATCAGAATTACCAAGGGGAGAGGAACAAGGGCTATAAAACCTAAATAAAGGAGAATCAAATTCAGAACAGATGTCAAAAAGCGCCTTCCCAAGCGGAGAATCAAAAAAGCAGGGAATGACCTGCCAGGCAAGGTTGGAGTGGACACATTGGGGCTTTCCAAGATGAGATGTGACCCTGGAGCACAAGCCTGGGGCTGCTTTAGTGGTGGATTAACGGTTGGACTCCATCATCTTAAAGGTCTTCTCCAACCTGAATGAGTCTACAGTTCTAAGCTCAGAACAAACTGTGCCAAGTGGCCTCTGCGGGATCCTGCCCTGCCTTCTGCGTCTGACATAAAATCAGCTTCAGGATTTTTCACACTGAGCGAAAAAGGATTGCCTTCGGCGAGGGGAGCCTGGACAGCCCTTCCCATGGGAGTCTTCTGCTTCTTCAGCCCTCTGGATTGAGAGCATGACGTGTTCAGCCTTGGAGGGGGCCTGAACCACCCAGCAGGTGCCTTTGCCCACCCCAGGGAAAAGGTGGCATTGCTGCCACCCGTGCCATGAGCCAGTGCAGGAGGTCTGCAGTGGGGGCTTCACCTTCCCTGCTCTTCCCCACGGATGCTGCCAGAGCTTGTCTTGCAGACACTGATTTCAGCCACTGCTGGAGGAGCATTTGGCAGCTGGAGTGGCTGTTAGCAGGTGTCTCAAGTGCCCGACTGGAGGGCACGGCACTGAGCCTGCCCTTGCTGAGCCGCTTTTCCAGCAGTGGGAAGGCTCTCCTCTCTTAAAATAGGTCCTCTCCAAGGGCTCTTGTGTTCAAGAGCTAGAAGGAAACCAGGACCTCTGTCCTTTATATTCTGTCTCTAAAAAGAAAGGCAGGAAAAGCTGTGTTTGAGAAGCAGAGAAGGAAGACAGACGTGGTGTGGGATGGGATGAGAGGATGAGGCTGGGAGGGCAGGTGCTCGCTGGAGTCGTGGTGCTGATCCATGGCGATGAACAGGGAGAGCCAAGAGCTCTGTGGCACCAGGAGGGATGACTTCTACTGGGTCAGGTCAGACCTTCAGCTGTGTCTCAAAGTCATTGCCCTCCACATCTTCAAGGAGCCTCACTCCTCCAGGCTGCCCTGTGGCCACAGGTAGCCATCAGCCAGGGGTGGAGCTGCTCAGCTGCTCAGTGTGTTTTACCAATTTTTTATCTTTTAGACATGAATTCGTATCTTAACATCAGAGGTTTGGATACCTCACGTTTTCTTTTTCACATCCCCAGGGTTGCTCTCGTTCTTTCTATTTCTTCAGAGCCTGATAAAGCTTCTGGCCTCTGAGACACACAAAGACATTGTGGAAGGAACTGTACAGCTCCCATCAGCTGAATCTTGTAATTCAAACGAAATTCTGTTATCTTTTAACTCTGTTATACAGAAGTACACAGAGACTATCTGGAGGTCAATGAAGAGGCAGTTGTCTCCCTGGAAGGCCCTGTCCCAACAGGCATTTTGAACAGGCAGCATCTCCTTTGGAGGAATTTTTCCCTTCTTTGACAGAGATGATGCTACAGTGACTTCCTTAGACCAGACGTTTGCACTTGGAGAGGTGAAGTTCAGTGCTGCCTTCATCCTGAAGATCCCAAACGTCCTTTCTTCTCCTCCCCCTGTAGTCTGCTGTTCATCCCTCCCATCCTCCTCCTTCCTCTCCTTCTGCCCTGTGAGGCAGCCAGTAATGAGTCTCCTGGGGCAGCAAACAACAACCTTAAGTGGCTGCATGCGTGAGAGGCAGTGATTAACCTGGGACCATCAGGAAAACTCACTGTGACAGGCTCTCAGCGCTCCCTGGGCTCCTTCTGCAGGGAGGGCAACATGGGAGGACCGACGTTGGGCTGGGGTGGGAGTGGGAACAGAGGAGGGATGATGCTGCCTTTGGAGGAAGCCTGGAAAGCAAAATCCTGCATGTCCCATATCCATGTTGCTTAGAAGGTGAGTCTGCAGGGCTGACACAAGGCACCAGAGACATCCCAGGCTGTGGCTGTCACATCCCATTGCTGTTACTGTTGCTGAGGATTGTTAATTCAGCAGCCCCGTGTTAAAGACTTGAGCCTACTGAGCAAAGCCCCGTGCAGAGCTTTCTGCCTTATTCCCGGGGGATGCAGCAGGATGAAAGATAACTGACAGCTGCTTTGAGCGTGCTAATAACCATCCTCTTGCAGTACACAGCGCCGTAAGACAAAGCACTTCCCATGGGATTCCCCCAGACTTGCCCTCCTGGGAAACACATCAAAAAGTTTCGGAGGAGACAGGAAAATTCATCCACCCAGGAAGACCTCAGGCTGAACCCTGTCCATATCGCAGAGAGGCTACAGAGGGGAAATAGCAGGCAGAAAAGTGCCTTGGCCTGAGCTGTGTGGTCACTGTCATGGTCAGGGCCAGGGTTGGAGGGGTGGAATTGGGGGTCCCCCTATTACCAGGGCAAGGGGGAAGGGGTTCATGTTCCTCTGTGCCCCAGAACACTCCTGTGCAGTCCTGGTGTTTGCTTGCTTAATTTGTTGGAAACTGAGCAAGAGAGTCAGTTCTGGGACTCTTGGATTTCAGCCCGAAGCTGACGCATAGATTTGCCCAGGAAAGCAAGCAAGGGAGGAACCGGGTGAACCGGAGTCGAGAGAGCAACATCTTGCTTTGCTGCTGGGCTGTCTGAGAAGGGAGAAGGGAAGGAAAACACAGTAAATGTGTCCAACGCTGGAGAAGAGATGCTCTCATCTGGAAAATCACATTTCCCTGCTCCTTGCACAGGGATTGCAAAAGCGTGGACTCTCCTATGGGAATAGTTCCACATGGACTGCTTCTCCAGCCACCATCATGCCTAGCTCCCCCTTTCCTCCCTGAAATAAATACAGACAGACCAAGGAAGAGCACTGAGACTGCAAATCTTCTAGAGAGCTGTGTCAGAGCCACAGAGAGTCTCATAACTGTGTAATGGGGTATGCAATAAGCCTAATGAACCTCCATCACCAACCCACGGGTGTGTCCTGGCTGTGCATGTTGTCCTCTGGCACCCTGAAGGCAGCCATCAAATAATCAAATTAGGACAATCCCAGATTGGTTGGGGATGGCTCTGCCAGCTCCTGGCACAGTGGCTGTCAGGGCAAGCAAGCCCTCCCCACACCATCCTGCTTCCCATGGGACCCTGTCCCTCCCTGGGCTTGGACAGGACCGGTCCCTGCCGTGGGCATCAGGGGCTGCATGGGGAAGGCTGTCCACTTGCACATTCCTGGAAATGCTGAGTGGCAGAGTAAGTAACAGTGGTGATGGACAGCAGTGGGGAATTGTGCTGGAAATGAGCTGGAGATGCAAGGCAGGGAGAGGCCACCCCGGGGGACTGCGCAGGGGTTGTGCATCTCTGCCAGCACATCAGCTCTTGAAAGAAAAATACAGTGACCACAGAGCTGGTTGGAAATGCTTCAACAGAACAGGTTTTTTTTTTTCCCCTCGGAAATTGCCAATTTGTTAAATCCCAGTTGTTTTGCACAAGCAGACTTCAAGGACGCTGTGACAAACCTCAGGCAGGTCTCGGCGCCCAGCTCTCCGGCTGACAGACCTGAGACCTCACATGAGGGCTCAGCCCTGGTGCTGTTCCTGTGGGAAGGAGGGGGAAGCACAGAAAATGTGACACACTGAAGCTGCAAACCCCACCACGGTTGTTGAGAGCTGAGCACAGAGGCAGGGAGGCTCCTGGTGTGTGTCACCCTGCTGACCTGCTCAAGATGTGCTGACACTCTGGTGCACCCCCAGACCCACAACCACCTCCCCCTTCCGAGCTGTATTGCTGGAAGCACTCAGTTATTTCACTGCTGCCATTCCCTGGTGACTTTCCAGAGTTGTCTGTGTGCTCTGCTGGGATGCAGACTGGGCAGACTGGGCAGACTGGGCAGAGTGCAGGGGACATCGGCTGTGTGGTTACAACAGGCTGTGCCTGACATTCCCACATGGGGATCACAGGGATTCTCAGCACAGAAAGCTGCTCCTGCCTGTGGCATTTTCCCTGGCTAGCACATATTTCAGGTTGGGCCAACATGGTGAGGGTGGATTTTGAACTCGCTAAAAACATGCGCCTTCCCATCCCTCCTGTCTGCTGGAGAAATCGCCCACCCCGACACGAGGTTCCGTGCTGGGGAGAGCAGGACGCTCCAATCTGCAGACAGACAGCACGGAGAGCAGCTCTTCTGCTGGTGCAGAGCCTCTGGGAACATTTCTAGAAGCATTTCTGCCATTCCAGGCACAGGGATGCAAACGATCCTGGAGCGTTTCTCAGCTCCGGGCTGACATGTGACAGAGCCAGGGCAATCGGTGAACTTCTTGCCCAGCTGAGACAGCTTGGCTGTGGGCTGGGAGGACCGGGGAGTTGTTTCCCCGAATCAAATTCCCTGCAGCAGTTTGACTTTGCTAGAAGTGGCATTTCCCACCTTCTCATAGGACTGATACTTCCTAAATTCGTGCCTCTTAGTACCTGGCTTTAGGTAAGCACAGACACACGTGGCTGCTGAGCTTTGTGTGCTGCCCTTGAGCTGGGCCCTTTTCCTCAGAGGGAAAAGCAGCCAGAGGAGAAGAGAACATGGGAGAATCTGAGGGGGAACCCAAAGGGCCCTGCTGGGCTTGGAGAGTGTGGGTGGTACCGTATCTGGGCGAGATGTGAGACTGGAGACCATCTGAGTTTTTACAAGCTAAAGGGAGCTCAGGCTACCTCTGCTAAAGAAGAAATGAATACATTTACAGAGCTCCACTGGGAAGACACAGCTTGTGAGACTGGCAGAGCTTTCTCAGCAGCGAGCAAGGGGGCCTGGACTTGGCCAGGTATAAACAGTCCCAACCATTCAAAGCAAATAGTCCTGAGAGAAACTGAGATGTAAGAGGCAGGTGCCATAGTCTAAGGTTTGGGAAAACGTTCAAAAGAGCAGATTCCTCTTTTAGGCTCCAGACAACCCTTCCACTCAGCATTTATATAGAGTCTCATTGGTGTGGGGTCAGCCAAAAGAAATCTGTGTGTGCTGGTGGATGGGTGGTGTGGCCCTCGAGCCACTTAGAGTCAGGCTTCAGGGACATCTGGTGCTTTATATTTAACACATGCATCTTAAATGGGCTTTTTCTTTCACAGACCTGAGATGTGTGCTAACAGCTTTCTCCTGTCCTGTGGGGCTCTCAAGGCACTTTATGGAAATGCTAAGAGTTTCCTTCTCGGTGTGGTGCCAGGGGACTTGCTAATCCCTGTGGAGCTGTTCGGTGGCAGACAGGCTGAGAAGGAGCCTCAGTGCCCATTCCCTGAGCTCCTGCACCCGGAGCCCGAGGGGAATGGCCCCAGCTGCATCCTCTGGCAGGTACTGTGCTCTAGCTCAGGGCTGCCAGGCTGCCACTGCCTCCCTGTGAGCTTTGGGGACTCCCTAAGTCCCTGAAGTACAGGGCAGTGACTTAATGGGCGATGCTGTGAGGAGGTAGATAATGCTGGACAAGAGGAAAGAAATTAAAACAATAAAAAATGAGCTGACATCATTCCTTTGAGCTGCCCCAGACGTAAACCCTCTGCTCTACAGGCACCTGGGTATATCTCATCAGCTCGGATTGGTTTGTTCCTCCACATATTTTAGTTGTGTGGATGAAGAGAAAAGAAATGTTGTGGCAGAGAAGAAGAAAGACTGGAGAAGACTACAAAAAGATGTGAGCTGCCAGTGCGTTTTGAGTTGCTTTATTCTGAATCAATATTGAACTGAAGAGGAATTATAAATCTAACAGATTACAGCTGAAGCAATGCCAGGGCATCTGTTTCCAGATATTCTTTTTTTTTTTTTCTTTTACTGGCTGGAGCAGCTGTTTTTACAAGAATCCACAGTAAAAGAGTTATTAAAACAAAGGGGGGAAAGAAATAACAATAAACGGAAGATATATGGCAGACAAGGAGCAGCAGAGATGAGGGGCTGGGAAATAAATGGAAGAGGAAGAATTTGACAACCAACAGTTTGTAACCAGCGTCAGGTGCTACAAAATCTGGAAGATGTTTGTTTTACAAGACAGTGATCCCCAGCTCCAGGGCTGTGCTGGGTGATTTATGGCTCCTGGCAGCTGTTGCAGAGGTTGAACTAAGAGCAACGGAGACAGAAAAGTGTAAACCACCCCTGGCGCTTGCCTGTTGTTTCCTAATGGAAGGGGATTTATTAGGAGGAAGCTCGTGGGGGTGGCTGGGGGCACCTGTGGGCAGGTTCCCAGCTCCATTTCTCCCCGTGTCTAGGATCAAACTGACTTCTGATGAAATTCAGGTTGTAATTAAGGCCAGGGGCACAGAACTGAGGTCATTCGTGTGGCTTAAAGCCTCGCTGTGCTTCAGCCAAGAGGATGCAGTCAGCAAAAGCACGCTGGTAGCCTGGCTGAGGATGGGATAATGTGTCAGAGTCAGGTCATGAAGCCCTGTGAGGTCATGAAGCCCCTTGCCACAGTCCTGGCTGGCCACCACAGCTCACTGGGAAGGTGTGAACCTGCTCGGCCTGGGGTACACTGGCCTCCCGTGAGTTACACAGCCTTTACTTTCCCAAACCTTTGTGTAACGTAGCAGATTTCTCCAGAAACTGTCCTAAAACAGGTAAAATTAACCAAAATCTGGCATCCCTCCCATAGTTTGACCTTTCCTTGCACACCACCTTTTCAAAGTCTCCAGCTCTCCAAAGGGTGGCTCAAACCCCTTGAAAAGCCTTTTACAGTGGCGTTTTGCAGGATTTGCAGGTGACTGTGGTGCACCCCCCTGGTTACACGGTCCCCGATTCTTGGGAGCTCTGCCACATTTAGGTGCTGTATCCCAGCATCCCCTTGATATGTGCTTGGAATCCCCAAACCAAGCAAAGACCCCTTTTCCAAGCACAGCTTATCTCCACAAGCGAGGGTTCGTATTCACCTCATTCCTTTACCAGCACTGATCACGGTGGCTGCCAAAACTAAACCCAGGATTTTGACTTGGATCTGAAGTTGCTCAGAAGCCAGAAAAGAAAATCATCTGTCAGTAACCCACGTGCTTAACTTTCTGTCCCAGGAATGACCCCTGTGCTTGCGAACAGCACCCGCCTGGGAGGCTCAGGGGGGGATGTGGGAGGCAGCCCCTGCTGCAGCTGACACGAAACCATTCAGGTTGTTGAGGATTTGGCCTTGTGCTTGCTTCAGGTTTATTGATTCATTTTGCAATGCACCGTAAATAGATTTACTCTTACAGTTATAATTGAGCCGATGAGAGCTTGGGAAGTGGGGGCTGAAAGCAAGCAGAGCAGAAATCAAGCCCGAAAGGAGACACTGGTGGAATGAGCACATCTCCCAGATGGTGGGAAAGAGGAATTGAGGTTTCTCTCTCTGGACACGGCACTGGAATGGCCCTGCATGCCCAGATCCAGCACTGGTCTCCTTTGGGGCCAGCTCCACTTGCCCGTGGGGACCCCACTTGTGCCCACAGCTCATTCCATGCCATCACCAAGCACCCACATCCTGTGCTCTGCTGTGTCCTTGGAGGCTTCCATAAGCCCTGTCCCTCCCTCCCTCCCTCCTTCTGGCAGTGCCCTGTCTGCAAACCTAATTTTTAATGCTTTTCTAACCTCAGCCCTCTCCATTAAATGAGGAGAAGCAGAATTCTCTTCTTTCCCTTTCTTTTTCTAGCTTGTGTTTTTAATTGCTGGATCTTTCATCTCTTCCAAAGCATCCGAGGAGCACAGAGAGCAGTGGCCCTCCAGCCACTGCTGCAGCTCCAGGATGTGACCCGAAGAGAAAATATTCAAATAAATTTGCAGTCACCTCACAAGCAGCTGCTGAGCAGGAAGGCAGGAATCTTCCCCTAGTCCACAATTTGATGCAGATTATTCACATGGTGCTGCTGAGGAGTTAATATACTTGGCTGGGACAGGACAGAGATGATGCCTGCTTAATATGACAGAAAATAAATAGAATCTGCTTTCAAAGGATGCATTGACCGAGCTGTCGTGCCTGATGCTGGGGAGACAAGTGTCTACAAGCTTCAGCTTAATGTGGCATGGAAATGTATTGGGTTGTATTTATGGCCATATACAATACTTAACTGGCTATTGTGCTGATTAAATATTTAATTGACTGTCTGTGAGGAGAAATGCACCATTAGTCTATAGGGAATTACACTGTTCCTTGTGCCTGCTCTTAAATGAAATGTGTAATTCGTTGTCACTTAAGCATAATGTTAACTGCCCGTTAAGGACATATTTTCAAGGGAGATAAATACAAAACTTGCCTGCTGGCATTGCCCCAGGTGAACTCTCACGTGCCTCAGTGTGGGCACAGCCCTCAGGGGCACCCCAGGGCTTAGGGGATGGTGGGGAAGGGCAGCCACGGAAGGGATTTTGGGGTTCCTGCACTGCCAGGTGGTTTTTGGAGGTGCCGCTTGAGGCTGATTTCAATCTCTTTTCCGCTAGTCTTTTGTGCTGTGGCTGTCCAGATCCTGGAAGGGGAGAGAGAAAGCCCAGCAGGATGCTCCTAAAATACCTCTCCTTGCTGCAGCGAGCTCAGAGACCGCCAGGGGAGTTTCTTTGCCTAGTTTTGTTTGGGAATCCGAATTCAATAGGGAAAATAGAAGGAGGAAAGAGGCAGGGAGGAGGACTCGTGAAAGCAATTGTTTCTTCCCTTCCTCAGGGGTACCCTGGGGTACAGCAAAACCGAAGTTACACGGAGCAGAGCTCTCTTGCCTTGCAGGCTGCGCTGCGCTGAGCACCTGCAAGAGAAAAACCGGGAATGTGCTGAGTTTTATTCCTTATCATTATCATTTAATGTAAACCCTGCAGCTTGTGATGCAAAAGCTGGTGGTATTGTATTGGAACCCACCCTGCTCTTGGTGCTCGGCACCACGCTGAGAGCTTCCAGCAGCACAGACCCCGCCGGCTGCACAGCTTCTGCCGGGCAGAGTTCCCCCACCACGGCTGCCACGGCTCTGTGATTCATCCCAGCAATGAAACTGCCATCTCTGTTGAATAACTGATCCTTCAGCAGTGTAACTCTTGTTCCATTGACAGTTTGGCAGGCTTCGACAACTGGCTCCTTCTCTTCAGCAGATTTTCGTGTCCCTGCCCGCGTGCCGGCTGCAGAAGCAGCTCCAGGGCAGCATCCTGACTTGCAGCGAGATGCCCGCTGTGTTTGATGCTTAAAAGCACTGGCCAGCTATTGACATTCAATAGCTAAACCTCATATTCTGAATACTGCAGCTTTATCTGTGTCTTTAGAGCCAACATCGATTGGGCTGAACTGTCTGATAAGCGCAGCTCCGTGCCGCTCTCCCACGCTCCCTGAGCTCAGGGGGGTTTTAACTTCGTGGTGAATGGTCCTGAGCTCCAAAGCTTCTCCTCACAGGATTGACCTGAAGACGCAGCTGTCCTAGGGCACGTAACGAGGGAAGCCCTGCCAGGAGCGGGGCAGGGAAAGCACAGTGTTAATTTTAGCCAGGATCGATATCCTCGTTGGGGCAGGCAAAGCATGATGTTCCCCTGGCCGGCATGGGCAGCTCGGCCTGCCTGGCACCAAGGCTTCGTGCCCGTGATGTGCTGCACTGCCCCCAGGCAGGATCACATCTCCTACAAGAGCCCCAATTCAGCTCTACCACTGTGGTTGCTCTGCTCTCTTCCCTCAGCCTGTGCTGGAGCTGGGAACTCTCCAGGGCATCCAGCCTTGAAAGGAGCTGGCTCGGAACCGGGGAATTCCCTGGGGATGACGAGGTGGTGGCACCAGTCATGCAGGACCAAGAGCAGAGCTGCATGCAGCAGCATCCATCCTCCCAGTGTTGGCTGAGAAAGCTGCTTTGCCTTGAGGGAAGTGGAATATATGAGTGTCAGCAGCCAGGGCTGCCTCTCTGCTCTGCTCTGCTCTGCCCTGCCCTGATGGTAGGGGACACACATGTGGCTGGGACAAGCTCTGCCTGTGCTGCCCCAGGGACATTGTGGTGATGGTCTGTAGGGAGCTTCACTCGACCCCAATCAGCAAAATCCAGAAAATCCAGCCTGGGTTTGCTGCAAACAGCTCCAGGACAAGGGACACTGCTGGGAATGAAGGATGCACCTCGTGGTGTTTTTGAATGTCTGAGTCCCTGATAGCTGTGCTGGGAAGTGAAGAGCAGAGGGAGGGGCCTGTCCTCCAACTCCAGTGGTGTCACCTGCTGCCAGCACCCCCACATCCATCCCTCAGATCCCCTTGCTCTGTGCTTTGAGGTGTGACAAGCCAGAGCTGCCACCATCCCCGTGGGGACCAGTGCTGCCACGTCTGGGAGCACCAGGGAGATGTCACCATGGCTCCCTGGAGGTATCTCAGCTCTGAAATACCACAAGTGCCAGGCCCCCACCTCCCAGCTCCAGGACCTTTGGGGAGGCGAATGCAGATTGTCTTAGGATGGCTGGCTTTTCTTTATTTTTCTCCTGTTTTCCTTTTTTTTTTTTCCCCATGGCTTTCACACCTCCCCTCACTCTCTATTTTTAATCAACTGAGTCAACCCTGGTTTCAGTGCTTGAGGAGTGGAAAGGTGATCCCACTCCATCAGCAGGGCACAGCCCACACATCTCCCCTCTGTGCTGCTCCCCAGCCCACATGGTTCTGCACTGTCACGTGCGTATCCCTGCCAAGATACCACTCCAATACCTTTTTGCCTCCATGGAGGTGGGCTTAAGGGGCTGAGGATCTGAAAGCCCTGGTTTGGAGCTGCATCAGCCCTGGGGTGATGCAGAAGAGCATCCTACCAGCTCTGCAGACCACAGCCTTACCAGTGGGACATCAGCTGCCCTGAGCGGGGGACAAGGACTGATGAAAGTGAGAGGCTGGTGGAGAGTTTGAGTGAAGCTGATTTGGGGTCAAAAGCCCCCTCCCAGTCCAGGGATACATCTGGGTGAGCAGCTCCTGGGAATTGCATGCCTGTGTCAGCCCTTCCCCATGCCAGAAGCACATCTGGCTTGCCTGTCCTCGCTCCAAGCCTGGAGGTTTGAGCCATGCAGGATGTGTGTAGGTCCAGTTTTGGACTTTATTTGGCCACCAGCAGAGATTTGGGTAGGAACCCATTGTCCCTGTCATGGGCCCATGCCCTGCAGCCTGGGGAGAGGGGGCAAGAAGAGGCATGGGGTTTTAGCTTTTCTTTAGAACATTAATCACACTTTAATTATATTGAAACCTGGAGACATGGCAAAGGATTAAGTGGATTATCTTCAAAGTAATTTGTTATCAAATATTTATTCTTCTGGGAAGGGAGATGCAGCCTGAGAAATTCTGTTATCCGTGCTGCCAGCCAAGGACGTGCCGTGTCCTTCATGCCTCCCCCTGCCCTCACCCCACCCTGACCCCTTGGTGCAGGCTTGAAATGCAGAGCACGATCCCTCGTCCCTGGGGTCCCCCGTCCCCCGAGGCTGGCGGCTTTGAAGCCAGCGCTGTGTCGGGGATTTGCCACCGCGGGAGGGGGGATTCCAGTGCCTTACTGGTGGTCTCTGCTGCTCCGCGAGGTGACAAGGCGGGAGCAGCCAGCACCACTCACCAGCTCTGGCAGCGGGATGGATGCTCCCGGCCCCGCTCCTTGCCAGCTCCTGGCTGCTGCCCGCATCCAGAGTGGGAAGGGGCCGGGGGCTGCAGCAGGCGGCAGCTCCATCGCTGCCAGAGGAGCCGGCGAGATGCGTGGTAAATCGGATTCAGCCTGAGCTCTTTATCCGTTCGGCAGACTGTGGGTTTAGTGCTTGGATGCTTCATTAACTAATAATAATGAGTCATTGTATTTGCCTCCTGGGCACTGTAAATGATCCAGTGTCAGGAGACGCCGCGAGGACATGGAATCGCAATGAGGCTGAAACGGGCTGAGCCTCGGAGCGCAGATAAAGCTGCTGCAGACGGACCTCGGTGCTCCCCACCTGGGGACACGGTGCCCGGGGAGGGGACAGCTGAACGAGGATGTGCGGCTCATGGCCAGCCAGGCTTACGGCACCAGAGTGCACCAGGGTGCTGGGGTATCCACGGTGCTTCCCTCTTCCCTCTGCTCACGTGCCTGGTGCAGAAGCTGTTCTCTCCATTTCCTTCCCATTGATAAAGAGACTTCTCAAGCCCGCGCTGCCCTGCAAGCAGCTCTCGCAGTCCCCCTCTGGTGCTGCACCTCAAGGTGAGGTGACAGGTGCTTGGGGACCAGCCTTTGTAGAACATCTTTGTATTTCTTGTGAGGATAATTCCTCCTCAGGAATGAAAGCAGAGGGATGTGCAGAATGAGAGAAATGTGAATGATAAACCCCCTGCCCCTGGCACTTGAACGATGCCTGCCCCATGCCTGTCAGAGCCCCGCGTGCCCTCGCACTGTGCTGGGGGTGAAGGCCGATCACCAGATGTGCAGGGCACTACTGGACAGGACACAGAAGGCTGTCCCCTTCCCTGTGCCTTGTCTGTGGGTCTAATTTGTGTGTGTGTGTGTGCTGGCAGGGCAGGGAGAGCGGAGGGATTGACCGCTCCTCATGGACAGACCTCCCCTGCCTCCGCTATCAGAGCCTTCGTCCCTGCAGACAGCATCTGTTTGCACCTCAGCCCCACATCCGGAGAAGGGGAGCACCCCTCCAGCACCCAAAATCCTCCTGTGCACCCCAGTGAGTGCAGGGAAGCATCCTTCTGGCCTCAATAAACACATTCCCCTTCCCTTGGGACGGGCAACTGCAATACATAGTTTGCCTCCAAAATCTCATCCCTGATTAAAACAAAGGGGGGAAAAGTAATCAAGGTGAAAGCAACAGGGGAATAATGAAAAAAAAAAAAGAAAAAGAGGGAAAGCAGCTGATGGGCTGACTGTACAGTGAGCAGGAGTTGAGGTGAGGTCATTTCACCTCACACATCGTCAAGTGGAACAGCTGGAGTACCTCCTGCAGGAGAGGAAGCCACCAAGGGTCTTCTTCTGCCTCAGGTAACACAGGAAACCCCAACCATTAGGAGCTGAGAAGGTGGTGGCAGGGTCCCTGTGCGTGTCACCACAGCCCCAGTCTGCCAGCGGGGCAGGAGCTGGGGTGAGCCTGTGCAGGGGGAGAGTTCCTGCAATGCTGTGAGCTGCTCGTACCCCACATTTCACCCCAGCTGCACATCCTTTGCTAACCTCAGTCTGCTAACCTCAGTTTTGGGGACCAGGCACCCTCCAGTTCAGAGCCAGACCCCACAAAGTGTGGGTTGGTGCAGCATTGCAGTCACCTCCGTTTACCCAGCATCACCCACCACGGAACGAGCCAGCTTTGTTTGACAAGACATTGTTTTCCATAAACCATGTGGACTGGCATTAATTAGATTTCTATCCTTTAATTCTTTATTAATTGAATCTTACATCAGCTTGTCTTTTACTTTGCGTAGGATTAAAGCCAGGCTGAGCAGGCAGCACCGATCTGGGTCATCCCTTGTTTCCTCTCCAGGAGCCAACTCACCTTTACCTCCTGCAGCATCCCTGGCTCTGGGCTTCACTCCAGGATCTGGCTTAGGCAGGGCACGGAGCTGAGGCACCGTGGCCTACCACTTCTCCAGTGTTTATTCCTGGCAGATGATATTTAATAAGGCCACATCATTAATGAACTAGAAAGTGCTTCAGCAGCTTGACGTGAGACAAATATAGCTGCCTGCTCATTTCCAAATACCAAACAGAAATATTTGCTGCCTGTTTCTGCCTGTTATGTATCATTAGCAATTTTGCCATCTCTATTAAGCATTTGTCTGCAACAGTACAAATACAATTTTAAAAACTCCATTCTTATTGCCCTTAGCCCTTCTGGGTGTGCTTTTTCCCTGGTATTTTCATTGCTTTTTGAATTCCTACCATCTCATATCTTCCACAACATAAGTACCACTGTTTGGTTTTCCTTGGCCATATATGTAGATTACATTTTCCCATTGTAATCGCTGCTTTCATTTCACCACTGGCCCACGAGCTTCCTTCTCTGACTCTGTTACCAGTCTTTTTGTCCCTTTGTTGACTCTAAGAGATCCCTCCTAATTCCCAGCCGTGTATTTCTCTGTCAGATCTTTTCCCCCTCGCAGCCAGCCAGAACACAGAAGCCTTCCCGGGGCTGTGATGGCTGTTTGCAGATCCTCCTGTCTCGCCCCGGGCAGGTTCATTCCCCACCATGGCAACGACTTCTGCTGCAGGGAGGCCCCCGCTGTGCCTGAGCCCCCATCCCAGGCGGGCTCCTCTGGCCATGGAGCCCCAGGTGAGCTGGACTCACTCACTGCCCTCCCTTGTCCCCCCTCCAGTGACCCCGACCCGCCCTGCTGTGACTCAGTTTCCCTTCCCGAGGACTCCCGTTACACAACATCCCACCTTCGCTTGGCTGTGGGAGGTGGAGCAGCAGGAAAACTCCCACTGCCGGAGGTGGGAAAGTGGGGAAGAGGGAAAATGTGTCAGCACGGTTTCTCCAGGCAGCAGCACGAAGACACTCGTGTGACTCTGGCTGTGTTCCCTCCTGTGTGAGGTGCTCCACAGCCCAGAACCCGGGGCAGGGAGGGATGCTGCCAGTGCAAATGGGCAGAAGCTGCTGCGGGGAGTCAAAGGCAGGCAGAGACCTGGAGGAAACACCCCCTGGGACTCTGTGTCTGCTGCAGCTGCACTTGGGAGGTGTCAGCTGGGAAAGGGGACAATGCCTCTGCTGGGGCTGGGGCAAACGTGGCAGGGTGTGGGACAGAAATGGATATGGTGATGTCCACCTGGGCCCCATGATGGGAGCCCTGTGGGACTGACCCACAGAGAGCTTCCAGCAGCTCCCAGCATTGTCCTGGAACCAGTTTCGGGGTTCACTGCCGGACTCTCCATCTTTGAAACAGTTGTTTCCACCCATCTGCCAGCAGGGGTTTATGTCTGCCTTCCTCTGATGATGGGAGGGGAAGAAGACTCAGGAACAGGTCCCAGCTAAGCCGGTCCTGCCTGTAGGATGTTTCCTTGTGTATGGATTAAAAGAGAAACAAAGTGGATTAAAGTCTCTGCAGCACAGTTCTTCCCTGAACCTCCAGGCATTTCCACCCCTGCAGATGCTTGTGCCGGTGCTTGAGCAGCCCTTTGGCTGGAGGCAGAAGAGGGAAAAACCATGTGGGATGAATTTCTGGGAGCAGAGGAGCCGATGAGGCTGGACTCTCAGAAAGCAGCTTCCCCAATGCTCAGGGTGGAGACGGCTCAGCACTGCCCTGACAAAGCAAGGCAGAGATCTTCTCTCCTCTCTCAAGCTGAACACACCATGGCTTTCTACATTTTATCCACATTTTCTGTGATCTCAGTATTCTCCTTTGGGTTGCTGAGCTTTCGTGCCTGTTTGCATCATCATTTCCAGGCCTCCTCCTGGAGTATGAAATCTCCAAAGGTGCTCCCGGTACAAAGGAAAGCTGCAAGGCAAGGAACAACCAGCACTGGGGAACGGGGCAGCAGAAACCACGAGGCTGGTGGGAATCAGCAATTTCACAAACTGGGGCTTGTGATCAAATGCCCTGCTGGGAGCTGGCTGCAGCTCTCCCCGAGGCAGCTGCCTGCCCAGCCTGGGCAAGCACACACACAAATGTCTGAGCTCACCTGGGCCAACCCTTGGCTCTGGAGCCCCATCTGGGCTCTGCAGGAGCTGGCTGCTGAAATGCTGCCCTGAGCCCGGTGAGGAACCCCTCCCCAGCACTGCCTTCCTTGATGCTGTGGGTTTTTTACCAGCAAAGCCCCATCATTACACTCCTGCCCCATCCAGGGTGCAGCAGGTTTGGGTTGATGGTCCCGTGGCAATCAGGAGGAGCACACAGTCTGTCCTGAGGGAGCATGTCGCTTTGCTTGCTCACAGCCAAATAGGTGGATCAAAGGGAAAATATCAAGCTGTGATGGCTGGGAGCTGAAGTTGTGTCACTGCACCTCTTTGCCGTGTGCGAGACTTCCTGAAATGAGGAAAAGCTACAGTGGGATGGGATGTTCCAGAACAGGGGGGACCCCACTTTGTGCCTGGGGTGAAGGTGAGAGAGCTGTGCCCTGGGCACACAGACACTGTTGCTGTGCTGGGAATAGGGTCCATATCTCCGTGCAGGACAGACCACACTTCCTTGGGTGGCAAAATATCATCCAGGCTCCAAACGGGCAGCCCCTCGTCACTCATGGGGCAGGTGGGTGCATGGGGCTCAGGGACAGGCCAGGGGAAAGGGCAGGAGAGGGAATCGAGGCCCTAAAGTGAAGCAGAAACACAAAGGAAGTTTTCCCTTCCGTCATTCAGCTGGCAGAAGGTGACACTGGGCTTGTCACCCGCTTTCATTACGTCTCCAGGGCTTTTCATGCAAATTCAGGCAAACAATTTCTCGGTTCCCTTTTAGCACTCTGGGAGGGCCAATTTCATTTCAGGAGCAGTGGGGAACAATAATCATCTTGAAGTGTCTTCCATCCTGAGAGACGCAGATAAGAGCTGCGCAGTGGACTAACAGCACTAATTTGACGTTTTCAGCTGATAGCTTTGCAGATGACAAAAATCAGACACCATAAAAAGCTGGTGAACTCCATAGCAGCAGGGTTACCCCCTCCTGCACACCCCTCCTCCACCCCAGAGGGAGATGAAACCCTGTCCCCGAGGTCACTGCTGCTCATTGCCGTGGGGAGGGGGGTTTGCTGTGCTTGGGGCAGGTTTGGCTGGTGGCTGGGCCCTGGGAAAGGAGCAGGACGTGGCTGTGGCAGGCAGGGAGATGCAGGTCAGTCTGGTAGATGCAGTCTAGCCCATTTGTGCTGCACTTCTTCTTGGGAAAAAGAATATTACCTCTCTTCTACCTTTTTGGAGAAGTCTCTGATCGTGCATCCAAAAGGAAAGAGATCACTTTAGTGCTCTGAGACACCAGTTGAGGTTCCTGATCCAGTTCATGGAGCCAAGCAAGAAAAATCCCACTTCAGCACACCTTTCTGAGGTATTTTCCCAATCCCCTCTGCTGTCTGAGCCCATGAAAAATTTTGAGGCAGTTGTCCTTGTCCCCCTGCCATGCACACTGCCCGCCCCTTGGCTCACCCAGGGATGCACAGGTTTGTCTTGCAGCTCAGTAAATCCAGCTCCCTTCACGGGATCCCAGCTGGGTGCCCGAGCCCTGGGTGGGTGCTGCTGCTGTTTGGGAAATCAAGTGGCAAAGTGACAAAAAGTGGCTGTAAATGTATCCCCCAGGGAGTCAGGCAGGGGCTGGCCCTGGGCTGGCCCAGTGGAAAATGGAGCCATGGAAACCTCAGCAATTTGTCTGGTCCAGAGCCGTGTGTCCAGCCAGGATCGGCTCCCTCTGCTCTGCCCCGAGACAGCGAGTGCAGCTGGGCTGTTCCCCACAGTGACAGCCTCTGCCTTGTCCCCAGCCAGCCTGCCCCACGTTTAGCTGCTGTCCTGGAAGGGTTTCCCTGATGTCCAGCCCCAAATGTTCTTGCTGCTGCTTCAGTCCATCCTGCCTTGTCCCAACCAGCAGAGGATGAAGAACGGGCACCTCCCTTTCTTGACATCACTTTTCCCATTATCTCCTTATTACAACCTGCTCTTTTTGAGCCTGAAGCCCGGTTTTGCCAGCCAGTCTTCATGGTTTTTGCCCCATGTGGCCCTCCTGGTCCCTCTCTGTCCCCTCCTGCATCTGGTGAGGGTGCTCTTCCCTCCGTGAGTCCCTGTGATGGGCATTAATCCCACTCCCAGGCAGACACCAGCAGCCTGGAAAGCTGCACATCAAGGCTCAGCGGAGGATTCATTTCCCTCAGGTCCTTTTTTTTTCTATTTTCCTCCTTAGATGAAAGACAAGATTGAGTGACCAAGCCATATATGAATCCAACTGGGCCCAGTTTCTGAGTTTTAATCTCTGCCAGGCATGAAGTCTAGGGGAAAAAACAGACAAAGGCACTGATTTGTCCCTGGTGCAAGCAGGAGTCCAGCTTGTGGAGCACAGCAGGGTCTGTTCACATGGAGTTAAGCTGAGCCACAGGCACTGGGAACAGCAGCTAATTAAACTGGTGACACTGGGGCAGGCTGGGCAGGGCATGCTGCAGAGAGCAGAGGTCTTGCTGACAGAAGGCATCTGCTGCCAGCTGGGAAATGAAACCCCACACCCAGACTCAAGAATGTGATTTTGAAGCCTTTTTTTTACCTGAATTGGGGTGAAATGTAGTATCAGATTTTTTTTTTTTCCATGGCAGGAGATATTCAGCACAGCTTTAGGAGAGCTCAGTGGGGTTTCTCAGCTCAACATGTGACTGCTCAACTGGTGCCCATTAATTTTATTTTCTCCCTGAAGGCAGAAATGGGACTAGGCGAATGTCTCTGGCTCTCCCACCCTTTCTCCCAGAGGAAACTCATATTTTTTCATCAATCTTGAAATATTCCCAAGGAAAAAATGTTCATTTTTATGAGAGTGGCATTAGAGCCAGCAAACTGTAACCATGGGAAATTCCTACCTGATATGAAATTCACCTCACTCACCTGAGCTTCGATTGCTTTCTGCCTCTTGTTTTAATTATTATTTTGACCACAAGCTGCTGAGGACAGGCACTGCTCCTCCTGGAGCTGCTGTGACTCTCCTGTGGGATGAAGGACAGAGATGCCCAGCCCAGACTGAATCCTCCAGCAGTTTGGGAAAGATGAATGAATACCAAGTGGAAGTTTCTTTTAGCAGCACCTGCAGCTCTGCTTCTATCCCACATCCTTGCCCCCTTTTTTTTTGATTGCTGATAGCAAAGACCCCTTTGAAATTTCCCTCCAAGTCTCTGCTAAAGCTGGAAGTGTCATTTTCCTGATATAATTTTTGAGTTGCACTGCACCGGGCCGGCTTGGCTTTGGTCCTGCAGCAGCTGTGTCCTGCAGACACCTGGCGTGGGGAGGAGATGGCCTCGGCTGTGCTCCATCAGCATCCCTCGCTCCCACCTCACATTGCCCAGTGCCTGCAAAGGCTGGCTCCCTCCTCCTCTGGCATTTGTTGTGGCTCTGCCAGAAAAAAAACCAGCCCTACTTGCTTTGTCCCCTTGCAAGATCTCTCATCTTGCTCCCAAATATAAAGGAATAATGTCTTGCTGGCCAGGCTGGTTGCAGTTCTGGGGAGGGAGACTTTGTAATGTGGTGGTAACGCCTTGCTGGTGTAGGTTATGTGTTGTCTGTGAATCTCAGGTGGGTGTCACTAGTTTTATTTTCCACAGGCAGATTTCATAGGAAGGGACTACTGGAGATCACCCCTCTCAGCTCTGGGGCAGGACCAGCTCTCTCAGTACCATTGCTGATCAATATTGCCTCCCCTGTTCTTAATCCTTCCCATTTACCCTGCTCTTGGAGCTGGGATTAACATCCCAGAATCTCCCCTCAACCTCCTCTGCTCCAAAATGAGCCTTTTTGCTTTTCCCTGGCTTAGGGGCTCTGGGAATGTGTGTCCAGCCCACTGAGGCTGTGGTGTCCCTGCAGTGGCTCCTAGCAGCCTGCTGCTGCACAGGACCCCTGGGAATTAGCATGGAATGGACAGGGCACTCAGACATGGGTGATAACGCTGCTGAGATATTTACACTGCCCACTGAACAATTTCTCATCTTGCCAGAGGGCAGACTCGGCCCTGCCATGCGAGGAGGAGAGCTCCTGCTGTGGGAAAGGCTTTCCATGCCTCTGCAATTGGATCGTCTGAAAAATTCCTCCTTTCTTTATGTGGTTTTTATTTTTTTTAGTGCTGAGGAGGGGGATGTTGGTGAGAGAAGTGGCACTGGAGGGAGCAGAGCTTGGGGAAGCCCACGAGGAGGTTGAGCAAGGCTGCCCCATCCCATACAGGGTCAGTCCTGCCTGCAGGCTGCCTGTCAAGCGGCTGTGCCACTCCTGTAAAACCCCCAGGCACTCCTCCCTGGTCTTTTCCAGTGAGGGACTTGCGAGACAATGATCTTGTACTTGCCAAGCTAAAATACAGCTTTAGGAAATGCACCCTTGTAAGGGACACCCCCAGACTCTGCACCTGCCTGAGCACTGTCACAGACCACACTGCAACTGGGACTTCTCCCTTGAGGGGAAAAAAAATCCAGTATTTGGCCAAACACGTGGAGAAATATTTGCAAAGTGTAAGCAAAAGCACTGAAACGTCCTCACCTCTGCAAGCTGTCAGAGATGAGGGTGTGAAAAGGGAGCCGTGGCCCTTGTCCTTCCTTGAGAGATGCTGAAGGAGCAAGGCTGCAGTACCAGCATCCCTTTGTCCTTTGGCACCCAGTCTGGGACTCCAGCTCAATAAAACCACAAAGCTCAAGTGTTAACTCCACAAAACCAAGGGGGTAAGGATTTTTGATGGGTCCTGTTCCTCACGTTGTGGCTGGGTGGGCGGGCTGGCGGGTGAATCTCATTAGCCCAGTTTCAGTAAAATGCAGACAAGGCTGTGTTTTGAGGCTCCTGCTCCTGAGATGGGGCTGGATCCAGACTCAGCCTGCAGAGGCTGCTGGCTGCCTGGCAGGGACCTCCCAAATTCTCACCGTGATCTCAGCTGAAGGATGCCTTTTGCTTCCCTTCATAAGAAAACTGTGGGAGGGTTCATCCCCGATGGCCTCTGGGGATCCCTCAGCCTTCATGGCTGCTGTGCCCAAATTCACAGACCCCAATTCACATCTGGGTGGAGCCTTTGCTTCCTCTGCCATGAGGCAGCTCCTCCTGGAGCAGCTTGGGCAGCTGGATCTGGCTCACACCTTCCCCACCTGAATCCTGGGGTTGGCATCATTAAGAATTAATATCCTGGTTCTTTTTTTTTTTTCCCCTCAATTTATAGCTCCTGGCTTTGTGCAGTTCTTGGCTGCTTTCTGAGTCCCCAGCTGGTCATTCAGGACTGCAGCATCAGTCCTTAGCCCTCCAGCCAAGGATGCTTTTTGCCATTGTCCCCAGTAAGCAGAGCTTTGCTCGAACTGGTGTTAACAGATGACAGCAGAAATAGCTCAGATGACTTTTAAAACCCTGCTGCTCTTGAAACTTTCATCTAGCTACAACAGCTCCTGTGTGATCCCTGCCTGGGCTGCTTGAACAACAGCTGGAGACTAATGTGGGCTGTGACTCTTGGTGACGACCAAAGCCAGAGGAAAAGGCCAGCAAGGATGGTGGCAAAAGTGATGATCTTGCTAAGAAAAGCTGTAACAGAAAACCCAGAGCTGCCCATAAATCCCATCACCTTGTTATGCTACTGAGCAAAAACCAAAGCCAAGGTAAAAAAACATCACAAAAAGTAACCTGCTGTAAAGCTTGTGTATTGTAAAACTCAAGACATAAAAATAACAATAAAGCTGCAGGAAAATCTGGAGGCACAAGCTCTGACCCAGCAATAACAGAGCATCCCAGGCACATTGTGGGCAGGAGAAGGCGGCCAGTGATGTCTCAGCATCAGGCTGTGGGGTCTGACCTGCAAAACTTGGTCTTCCACACGTTCAGCTAATTAAAATTCCTCGGACTAAGGAATAATCATGTGCGTTATGAAGCGTTTCCCCCCCTGCTAATATTTTAATTGCCAGCTACTCCCTGCTCAGGGTGGGGAAAGGGGAATAGGAAGTTGAGAAGTCGCAGTGAATCATCCGAAGGAACAGATGGAGCGAGGAGGGGACGAGGGGACCGGGCAGGGATTAGCACTCCACACACGCCTCCCCACACAGCCCCCCTCACCGCAGGGCTTCTCTCCCGGCACAGCGAGGAGAAACCTGTTCAAACAACAGGTCTTGCATTAATATCTCATTCTCTATAAATAAATCAATAAAGGAAGCTCTGTTTGGCTGCTCCTCCTCTGAGTCACTCAGGAGCCCCGCGATGCTTCAGGTCCTGCTTCATCCCTGCGCTTCGCCTCCTTCGTTGGACGTCAGTGGGAAGGGGACATCTCCATCCCCTCTCTTGCATGGGCTGAGAGAGGCTGTGCAAGCCCTTCTGAGCCCTGCCAGAGCTCTGCAGGTGCCCCTGCAGCATCTTAGCCCTGAGGAGCAGCCTGGCTGCAGAGGGGATCACCCCAAAGGAGGAACCTCAGCCCGGAGGTTTGAGGTTTTGCTGTTTGTCTGTAGCATCGGTGCTTTGGAGTTATGGAGTCAAAAAAGAAAGTTTTAAGCCTGCTGCTAAGTCCCTGACAAATAAATGACTTGGAAAACATGTTGGGGGGCTGGAGGGATGTGCTGCTGCTTTGTATTTCCACAGGGGTTACAGAGGGAACTGGAATGGTCCTGTGGGAATGGGGCTGCTGGGATTCTGCACCCAGGGTGGCCCCTTCCCAACATGCAGGCTGCGAAACCAAAGAGGGTTTGGCAAGAGATGAAGTGGCTAATTAAGAGCCTCTAAAGATGAAAATGTTGTGATGGAAGCACGGGGACAAGAACAATTCCCATTGCGCGGCTGCAAAACATCTGGGCTTTGGACAGCTTTGCCTGCAGTCGGTTTGGGAATTTGACAGGACCCTCAAGAGAGCAGGGGTGGGAAACCCAGAGCTCGCTTTGCCTTTCCTCCATATGTGCTCACAGGCTCCCTGTCCTTTTTGTGGTGTGTTTACTCTTTTTTTTTTTCCCAACAGCTTGTGTCTTATTGAGGAATTATGATCTAAACCACCGAGGCCTCGAGGGACCAGGGCTCTGAGCAGAGAAATGCCGTGTAACACCTCCCAAGGTGGATGGATGCTGGCAGATACTGCACCAGAACAAGAAGTTCGGGTGGTTTAAGATAAACTGCATGTGCTGGGTTTTAATGCATATGCAGAGCTGCTCTGGTTTCTGACGAAGGCAGGAGACTGGCATTTCTGAGTCTGCAGCTCATGAAAATTACTCACAAGAGAAATTATTCATATTACCTACAGGAAGCTGGTGCGTGCAGCCATGGATCAGCACGATGTCCCACGATGGAGGTTTCTGCTTTCTTGGAGTATTTGTTCAGGTGGCCAGAGCTGAGCAGCTGCTCAAGGCAAGAGCAGTTTTGTCTGGTGATGGAACAGCCACGGAGCTGGGTGTGAGCTCTGCCAGGAGCAGGATTACAGGGGGTTCTTGTCCCAAAGAGAACAGAGCCAGCCCCCTTTGTTCTGTCTCATGTCTCAGGCAGGTCATCTGAAGGCACACGAGCTCTTCTGACAGAAGGAAACCCATCACTCTTTTTCAACCAATGGGTCTGTGCAGCCAAAATTGCAACTCACAACATTTTCTGGGCAGCTCACCTCAAGCCCCTTGTCTCACTGGGTGTTCTTGGTGTGGCTTTCTGTGTTTGGCATCCCTTTGCTCCCTGGTGCATGCAAAACTGCTTGCCACCCCTCCCGAAACCCAGGCTTATCTTGCCACTAGCAGCGAGGCAGGGAGGTGATGTCTTCAAACACGGGAAGAGCCCCCTGCTCTGTGCAGAAATCCTTCAGGGTGGAAGAAGTGGTAAGAAGAAAGACAAAGCCGAATGAGAGGGAATTCATTGGGGGAACTGCTGCTGCTCACAGCCTGCTCGAGCAACTGGATCTTGTCCTGATGTGACCTAGACTCCGCTCCTGCCTGTCCTGAGGAAGCCACCGGCTCTGCCTCCTTCCCCCCAGCCCGGGGACCCCGTTAGTGCCTTGGGGACACCCTGCTGTGCCCTCCCCGGGGTGAGGAGCCATCGCGGTGCCGCGGGACACAAGCGACAGCCCCGGTTTCGGTGCGCGCTGCTCCCAGCACGGTTCGGCCCCCGGTGCGAGGCTCTGGGGGCTCAGCACCCCCGGCACGACCCCGAGCGATCCTCTCCTCTGGCCGCTGGGCTCAGCACCCCCGGCACGACCCCGAGCGAGTCCTCTCCTCTGGCCGCTGTCCTCAGCGCTGTGTGTCGGCTCTGCATCCTCCTGGGGGATGCTCAAACCGCTGCCACCGGCCCCAGACACCGTCAGCCGGGCACAGGGAGGCTGCTCCCTCCCTCCGTCCTTCCCAGCGCCCCCAGAGCAGCTGATGCGGCAGCTGCTCTGTCCTTTAATGCACTTAAATCGCACAAAGCCCTGCCGAGGGGACACGGCTCCTGCTGCCCCCGCTTCTCACCCTGGACGTGAGGAGCAAACCCTGGGATGTTTCTCCTGCCTGCAGCGTCCGCAGCAGCTGCCGGTGGTGTGTTCCCCGGCCGCAGAGACCCACTCTTGCAGCATGTGTGTGCCTCTTGTACCCGAGTCCCGAGTGGGAGCTGAGCCCTTGAGCATCTAATTTTTAAGAAATCAAAGTTCTGTTTCTCCAGCACTGAGCCTGCCCCGTCCCCTCGCTGCCTGCGTGTTCCGTGAGGCAGCGGCTGCTGAGGCTGCTGAGAGTGCCGAGGAGACCCCGCAGGGCACCTGCGACTCGGGATAAATCCTGGTTGCTAGCCCTAAAATCTTAAAAAACATGAACAACTGATATGCCCTGGTCTCCTCTCTGGCTCCCAGATACCTCGAGAGTGCATGAACAAAGGGCTGTGTCCTACCTGTAGCTGAATCCACTGTAGTGATCAGCTGTGGGGTGAGCATGTTATGCTGTTTGGAGCAGCTAAAGACTGTCAGTGGACATGTTAGGATGGCAACCTGATGAGCCCTGTCCTGTCCTGTCCTGTCCTGTCCTGTCCTGTCCTCTCCTCTCCTCTCCTCTCCTCTCCTCTCCTCTCCTTGGTGACCATGAGGGAAGGGTGGCTCCTGAGGGCAGCTCCTTTCCTGCAGCCAGACGTTGATGGGTCCATAACTCAGGGCCGGTGGAGCACAGCACAGTCCCAGCGTGTTACAAGGTGATCAATAATGAGTAGGAATTAATGCACTGGAAATGATAGATTCAGAGGCAGTTTGGAGTGTGGCTGTGGGCTGTCACCGGTGCTTGGCCTCGTGGGGACAGCAGAGCAGGTTGTGGGTCACAGGCAGCTCCCAGGGCATTCCCTGCATCTGTCTGGGCTCAGAGATGTGCACATCACCTTGGCTGAGCTGGCTGAAGTGAAACGGCTCGTGCAGACCTTCCCAGGAGCCTGGGGATGTCTATCCAGGATGATAAAGGTGAAATAAATCCCAGCCTCAAGGCACCTCATGCCCAGGCTTCCAGACAGAAAAGCAAAGCTCCTTATGGACTGGAGATAAAACTGAGACCCTCTTGAAGCTCTTTAAAGAGTGGCTGGCTGCAGCTCAGCGTGGGCAGAGCAGCCTTGATCCGGCAGCAGGACCTTTCCTAACTTTCCCCTGGATGAAGCACAGCCTCAGCTGTGGTGGCTGCACTCCACCAGGTCAGCTGGAGGAGTCCTGGCTCTGCGTTGAGCAGGGGGAAAAGCAGCAGCATTTCCTCTCCTGCAGCCACAGGCACTAAATATTGCCCTAACAATCAAAAGGCTTTTAATCTCTGGAAAACATGTCCTGCTAATTCTTCCTGCAGACACAACCCAGAACCCATCCTCTCCCACCTCACTCATTTTCCACTTTCTCTGACCCTCATTGCCTAATAATTGGTGTCTGATTCAATTCTGGCATCCGCTGCCATGGTGGTGGTCCTGCCCAGGACAGGCACCATCCCTGGCTTGCCTGGGCTCCTGTGCCCAAGTCCTGCAGGAGCAGCCCTGCCGAGGGGATGGGGCCAAGTGGAGGGGCTGGAGCAGCAGCAGAAAGCTCTCGTGTCCCTCCATGGAGGAGGTGGAAGAGCCCTTTGACAGCCAGGTCCTTGCTGCAGAGGAGGAGATGCTTTGGAGTGAGCCATGATCAGGAGATGCCCTCTCTCAGTGCACAATTTGTTCATCTCTTTGGCCAAGTCCAGTATGCAAAAAGGAACCACGTTTTGGCCCTTCACCCAAAAGCAGTGATTGATGGCACTGAGGGGACAGGGGCCATGGGAACTGGGTGACAATTCAGGAGACCTCAGCTCCAGATCAGGCCAGGGGCTCTCTGGGGTGATTAGTGGCCTCAGAGCTGCAGGAAGGCTGGAGGATGGCACTGTGTGGGCTGTGGTGCTGGCACACAGCCAGATGTGGTCCTGGCACACAGCCAGATGTGGTCCCAGCACACAGCCAGATGTGGTCCCTGCCTTTGAGCTCCCTCCTGGGAGGCGCTGGGGGAGGCAGCACCCGCAGCAGACACATCTGCACCTCTCCATGCCCTGGGTTTGCCAGGGTTGCTGTCATCTAAACAGCAGTTCTGGTCTCTCCCCCATCAAAGAGAGATCTCTCCAGCAACATTTGCAGCAAGCAGAGCCAGAGGGTCACGTATTTTCGGCATCTGCTGAGATGAGGAGTCTGCAGGAAGCTTCCTGCATCATCTGCTGTGGTGAACCCACCGGCTCCAAATGTCTTCTGCGAGCTGGAGACAGCAAGTGGCTCCTCTGGCAGGCTGAGCCCATCCTCACGCCCTGAACCGTAACGTTATGAACACAAAATCTCGTCAGGGCTGCCAGGGAAAAAGCTCCAAATCACAAATACCTGCCATTACAGCAAGATGGCCAAGCAAACAGCGCTGTGCACCAGCGCTGCCTTTTAAGCGTTCTCAGCTGGGGTCTGATGCAGCTTCTTCGGGTTTGTCGTTCAAGAGACAAAACAAATCCATTTTTATTTTAAACAGCAAAATCTTGGGCACTGCCCAGATTCGCTGACTCAAGCCCCTTTGGCATCATGAATGCTTTAGCCAGGGAGTAAGAAAAGTGCTTATTTTTTGTGGGGAGGGTGGATGGGTGCCTGGTTCCATCCCTTCCCAGCAGGAGCTCTGTGCACATCGCTCCCAGCAGCTCTCCAGGCACAGTGGCAAGCTTCCCCGAACACTTTAGTGCATAATAGGACTGGTTCAATAATCCCATTACAGCCTGTCTTCAGGATGCCAGGACTAATTGGCAGGCGCTGGGACCTTCATCCCCAGCTGGAATTTTATTGCTCATCACAATTAACCGCGATGCTGAAGTCCCTCGGCCACACACGTGCCATTAGCTCAGTCTGGAGCCGTGTCCTCGCCGGGCACTTTGGGGGCCCCGCTGCACCCTGTCCCCAGCCTCCAGCAGGGGAAGTTCATGGTTATTGCTGCAGCTGGTTTGCCTTCACTCCGTGCAGTTTGCAGCTTAATGGGATTTATTTTGCGCATGTCCGGTCGGAGCCGCTGCTGGAAGCCGCTGTGCCAGCAGCACTGGGGATGCCAAGCACAGCCCCAGCCTGGTGCTCGGCTGTGGCAACGGGATGGGGGAGAGTGGCCTGAGCTGACGCTGCCGGTCTGAGGGGCAGTAGGAGGGGCTGGCATTAGGCTGACCCTTTGCTGGGCTGGTCACGTTTCTCTGTCACAGCTCTCGGCCTCACCAAACTGCCCTTCTCAGCAGAGCCCTTGACATGTGCTTCACTTTGAAGGCAGGCGGAGGCTCGGCTCACTCCAATGCAACGGGCACATTTGGTGAAGTCTGGGTTTAGGGTTTTTTCCTGATCTAAAGCAGTTAAACAGCAATTGTGGCTCATCCTGATGGCTTGTTTTCATCCGGGATGTGCCACTTCTAGGCAATGCCACACCTTTTGGGAGAGAGCAGAGAGCTGAGGACAAACTCTGACAACGCAGCTGGTGATGGTTTTGTTTCCTCTTAAGCAATTCAGACTTCAGAGACTCTGTTCCCACTGTGGCACTTTGTAGTGATGAGGAGTAAACTCCTGGCCCCCGTGTTTGCATTTCCCACCCTCAGACGTGACTGAGATCCCAGTGGCACTGACCGAGGCTCTGAAAGCACACGAGCCTCCACCCACAGTGTGTCCTTCAGCTGGAGACTAATTACAAGATGATACTGGCAATGCCAAAACTTTACAAGGCTTCAGAAAGTGATTAGAGAAATTCTAGGAAGAAAAAAAAAAATCCATCAAGAGCCATTAAGCATCGAGACAAGCTCTGGGACCCAGATGGGAGAATGCCAGGGAAATGTCCCTCCAGACTGTTCTCTCCATTACATCCAGTCTTCCAGAACCAGCAATGGGATACTGGGCTGAAGAGGCCCCAGATCTGGCCCAGACATACTGATTTGGGACTTCACTTCTCTCCCTCTCCCTCTCCCTCTCCCTCTCCTCATTCCCCGGGGATTATTGCAGGGCTCTTTTTGCCATCAGCTTCTGGAGGTATTTTTAATCAGGAGCTGGTATCTACTGGTGCTGGAGCAGAATGTCAGGCACATCTGGAGTGCTGCAAAGAAGCCTTTGGGAAGAGGATCTGTCACGGGGAAAGCAAAGGGTGGCTCTTCAGAAAAAACTTGTTGAAATGAGGAGAAAAAGGAGGCTGGAAGAGATTTCTCTTGGTTTTCACAGCTGAGCCTGGCATGCAGGAGTGACAAAGCCTGAAAGCCCACAGGATGCAGCCAGGGAGGGCTGTGCCATCAAGCTGCACCAGCAGCTGGCTGGGGCCGGGCTTCAGCTGCTGCTGGAGAAACCACACCACAGGAATGATGGCTTTTGTGTTAGATGTGGGCTGCAGAATCAGGTATCCACTGAGCAGCAACCTCAGGTACATTTCAGCATTCTCTTCACCGCTTTTATGTTGGATAAACCCCTGGTTCAGTCCGTTTCTCCCAGCTAGAGCTGTTAGTCTGAATAAAACCCTGCCCTGAAGCCACTCTTTCTGGCTCCAGGTCATGTTGTCTTGGTTTCAAGCCCATCACCCTACTCTGCCAGCACCTGGCAGCACAGTGGGATGCTGTGCCCAAAGCCAGCCCCGGGAGCCTGCCATGCCCCCAGGAGAGGCAGTGAGCCCCATCCCTTTGTGACCAGCTCCTGCAGACCCCCCCTGCCTGCGCCTGCCCAGGGCTGCCCAGCCGTGCACTCACCAGTGTTACTTTTTTCCAGATAACTGAGCTACTCCGGTGTCCATCATCTTTTGGAGGATGAGATCTTGGCCACGCAGGTCTGGTTCACTGCCTCCTCCTTGCCCAGCTGGGAGATGCTGCTGGCTTTGGGCTGCCTGCCCCTGCCCGTGTCCCAGGAGGGGATGTGGGGATGGGGAGAGGTGAGCGCTCGGCTTCTGCCTTCCCGTCTGGTTTTGAGCTGCGATTCCAGCACGGAGCTGTGTGTTGGAGCAGTATTTCATGCTTGCTGGTGTCGGCTGATAAACCTTTGATTTTCACTTCTGGGAATAATAGCACAGTAATGAATTATATTCACAAGAATAACTGTAATAGTCATAAAACCGCAAATAGAAGAAAATTGTAAATCAGTCACCCCCTTGTAATGTGCTTACTTCATCTGAATCACCCTCCCTGGGCAGATTATCAATTTTATTTGGCTTTTCCATCCTAAACTTTTATTAAGTGGGGTGCCTCATGCGTAAAGATACCGAGCGCAGGCCATATGTTCCAGGGATTTATCTGTTTACTTTGCCTTCCTTCCCTCCCTCTCCCCTCCCTCTCAGGGCTCTCAGGACCTGCAGGCAGCTGACCTCGGACCATAAAAGACACACGTCCCCAGAGTCACTTTACCTTTATTATGCAAAAAAAAAATAAGGCTGTCAGTGACGCACAGGCCTTCCTCTGTGCAGCGTTAGCCAGACCCTGCAGCATCTTCAGACTTCCATGTAATTAAAATAGAAAGCCATTAGCATAGCTCCAGGGTAATCAAGGGGACACATCCTCAACCCCGGTGTGCCTTGGGCTGTGACATGAAGATGCTGCTGCTCCCAGTCCACGGGACAACGCTCGTCCCGAGCCCTGTGGGTAAATGGGACGGCCCCTGGGCTCAGAGAGGGGTGAGAGGCAGCAGGGAAGCAGCAGGGGCAGGACGGTGACAATTTTACCACTGAGCTGGTGACAATTTGCCCCTGTGCTGCCAGGACAGAGCAGATGGAGAGCGTGGTTCTGAAGGCAGAGCCGTGGCACCGAGTGCTGTCTGTGTCTCTGCTGTGGCACTCCCTGTGCTTCCTCCTGGCCATGGAGGGAGGCAGCAGCAGAGAAGACCTTCTGGGCCCAAGTATCTTCTCTTGCTCGGTGCTGTGTGGTAATTTTTAGCAAAGTCTTCGTCTTCTCCCTTTTTATTGCAGAATGTTATTAAAAAAGGCCTTTTTTTTTCCCTCTAAAAGCCACCTGTTCGTGCCTTTTTCCTTGTCTTCCGTCAGAAATCCTCAAGTTTCAGTTGTGTTCAAGGGGTGCAAGGCTGGCACACAACCAACTCAAAATCAATGTTGATGGGAAAGGGGTGAGAGCAGCCCAATGAGCTGGGGAAAGGTGCAAATTCCAGTCAGCAAAACGCAGCTCTTCGGTTCGGTGACCCTTTTGGAGGCAAGCCTCACGCTGGAGCGGAGTTTGCTTCAGCTGGGTGTGAACCTGCCAGGGCCTGCGCGGCGTTTCATGGCTTTTGGAAACACCGGCTGCAATTTTCCATCATAACACAGCAGGGGAAAAGGGAAAAACCACAGACCGTGTGATTTACGAGATGCTTCTCTTGGATGTTTCCATCTGCGATCCGAAATTACCGAGTAACATAGAAACCCCGAATTGTTGCTCCAACTGCTCCCATTGCGGGTGCCTTTGCCATGATTTTTCACGCAGCTCCAGCTTCTCCTCCCCCGTGCCCAGCAGCCTCCAGTGCTGGCTCTGGCCCCTGCCCAGCAGCAGGCTGGTTTCGTGGTTCACGATGGTCCGAGCATTTTGGGTTGTTACTGATGGTGAATGGAGCTGAAACCATCTGCACCCATCAGGGACTCTTGGTCAGTCTTTTTACAGCTTAACAGGACCTGGAACATCTGTTGAGTGAAGGATGTGCCGGAGATCAACATTTTCTGCTCTGGCAAATAGCTCCTTGCAAACTCAGGCTCGTTTTCCTGAGCAACAGGGTCTTGGCAAGCGCTGGAGCTGCGAGTGTGTGTTAGTGCAGGCACCACCCTGGGCTCGTCCTCCTGGCACTGCACGCTCGGCCATTGCCTGGGTTCTCATCAGTGCAGGCTCAGGGATGACCAGAGAGGGGTCAGGGGGCTTTGTCCAGCTCCCCCATTCCTCCTCTCATCGCTTCTGCTGAGGGGCTGGGACAAGGCCAGCCTTGTAATGTGGTTTTCCCAGTTTCCCTGGAGGGGCTCGCATTTTCAGCCTGGACATATCTCAGCTCACCAGCCCTGCTCCTGCTGCTGCTGGATTCATGTGGGCTTTTCCAGAGCTCCTGTTTGGCCTCATCTAAGGAAAACCAGAGCCTGCCAGGCATGTGCCATCGGAAAGGCTCCAGCCCTGCCGTGCAGCTCAAATTATTCCTGGCTTTGGCAGAGCTGGAAAACAGGCTGGGAGCACCTGAGCTGCAGAGGTGATTGGGCAGGAGGTGGGTGGAGGACAGGCAGAGGGCACAGGGGTCACTGTGACTTGGGCAGGTGCTTCACAGCGTTACCTGCACCTCTGCGATCCAAGAGGCTCATCGGGGGGGATGAACAGTCACTGGAACATGGAGAAGGGAAAGCCTGGAGACACCACAGCATCTGCTGGAGGTTCAGCCCAAGAGGTCTTGCTCGACCCAGAGAGGGTCTCGCTTGCATTTTCCAGGTGGTGGGTTGGCAGGTGCTCCCCAGTCCTCTGTTTCCAGAGATCCCAGAGGCTGGGGGGAGCCCACGGTGAAGAGCATGAGAGCAGAAAATCCCTTGTGGGATCCCTGCAGGGTGTGTGAACTGCCCTTGGTCCTCCCAACAGCACTGTGGGAGTGAGCTGTTGCTTGTGCTGCTTCACAGCTCTGCAAGGGGTGGGGACAAAAACCTCGTAGGAATTGGATTTTAAAGGCAAGTTCAAAGTTCAAAAGTAGCTGTAATTTGAACAGAAATCTGCTCTTTGCAGCCAATTAGCAAGGCTGTGAAAGCAGCAGGAGCATCTCATGTTTTGACAGCATTGAAAAGGCAACAAAATTAAACAGTGTGGATTGAACACGGCACCCACGAGAGCGGCTCAGAGCCGATCTGGTGCTGGCTGCAGCAGCACAGCAGGTCCCAGGCACCAGCAAGGTCCCAGCCTGCCCACCAGAACCAGCATCCCTGCCCTGCCCTGCCCTGCCTGCTGGGCTGCTGCTGGCAGGAGAAAATGACACATTTTTTGTTAACTCCATCCAGAGCAGCTTTGCATGCAAGGATCTGTGTTCACTCCACGTGGTCCCCTCTTTATTCTTCTTGGGTTGAAGGTTTCCTTGGGTGGACAGGCCTGGTTTGGGCTGTCCCTGTGCAGGGCAGGCAGTGTAAGGGGATGCTCCATCTGCCTGGCTGTGCTTGCAGGAACAGATGAGTTTGCAGCTGTTTCGCTGTCCCAGCAGAGTGAATCAATGGGCCTTTAATTAATTTATTAATAAAATAATAACAATCAGTTAGTTTACATTAATTAATTTAGCAGACTTGGGGAACCACAAAGGTCTGGCACAGTATCCAGGGTGTCACCGAGGGAGGGCAGAGGGCGTGGAGGACCCTTCCTGAGAGAGGTTGCCCTGTGTGTAGGGTGAGGGATGCTCCATTTTCCTGAGCATGCAGGAGATGGGTCCTCGGGTGATTTCTTCAGGGCCTATGAAACACTGAGGCTCCCAAAGAGACAGATTTTGCTTCTCTCTTGACTAACAAATAGTGAAAGACTCCATGTTTGCTGTCTCTCTGGGACCCGCTCATATCAGGAGCCTCTTGGTGCAATCCCCTATGGTTTTCTTGTGAAAAGGGGCTGATATGATACAAGTGAGGGGCTCCAAGTGTCCCTTGTCCCAGCTGAGGCAAGAGGAGGCTCTCCAGGCACATGTAGCACGTGGCACGAACAGGAGCAAGCAGGATCCGAGCCCCCTTTACTTTGGCACCTGAGGAGGGTGGAGGCCCCGTCCCTGGGGACCTTCCTGCCCCACTGATGAGCCGTGTCACCTTCTCGAGATGCTTCTCCGGCAGCAGCAAGCGACCAAGGCGGTGGCTTTGGGATCGGCACCTTGAGGCACCTCCGGTGCCAGGCGGAGCCGGGGTGGAGCCGCAGCCTCCGCACCAGCCCTGGCTCCGGCCGCTGGGATCGCATCCCGCTCCCGGCTCCGCAGGCAGATGAACGAGGAGCAGCAGCGCGGGCGGGTCGGGAGCGGGCGGAGGAGGGAGGGGGCGGGAGGATGCTCTCGGTGACTCAGTGACCCGCTCCCTGCTCAGGGTTTCTGTTTTGGAGGTGAACACTGGAAAGCAGCTCTCTCCCTCCCTCCCTCTCCTCTCCAAGCCAAAAAAAGCTGTGACAGCTTGATTTAGGGCTGGATAATGAGACAATTGTGAGGAGGATGGGTACGGCGGGAGCCTGCGCTTGCCAAATCATTTGGCTTAATTGATCGAATATTTTTTATGCATCGTTTATTCCTTTAAGGTGACCATAAGCCGCTTCTCCTGCAGCTCTGAAATGAAAAGAGCAACGCTGGAATTCACCCAGGCTGAACCCGGCGCGACAGAGAGGGGTGGGTGGCCTCCAAGGACCTCCTGGCCACCGAGGACTTGCCTGGCAGCCTGCGCTGCCCGTGCCCAGCGGAGGGTGGGCGAGTGGATCCGGCCTCTCCAGGGCCTCGCAGGGCAGGGCAGGGCAGGCAGGGGCACCGCTGCAGGCAGCATCCGTCTGGCAGGGCTTGTGCCCCCCGGGCTGTGGCTGCCCTTCCCCGGGGACGGCTCTGTGCCGTGGCTGGCGGCTCCTGCCATCCGCCGTGCGGAGGGAAGCACCCAGCGAGCCAAGACGGGCGCGGAAGTAATTGCCAGGAAATGTTTTCCCCGTGCAATTAAGTCGCTGTGATCACTAAACACTTCAGTCGGAGCTGGATCTGTTAATCTACAGAGAAAAAAGAACAAACCAAATCCTTTCCTTGTTGGCTTTTACCTCCTGCTGCAGGATGCCAGAGGTGGGAATTGCTCTCGGTGCGGGCAGGACGGGGGCACACGGCTCAAATTCCAACCTTCTCCTTCGGATATCACTGCTCCCAGGTGCCGACTTCAGCCCCCTGAGCCCCCCATGTCCCTGCAACCCCTCCTCCTTTGGGTTCAGGCTGCCCCCACGGGGGTTTCTTTGCCCGCCCAGGCTTTAACACGCTGTATTTGGAGAAAAGCGGCTGCCGAGCGTGCTGTGGGACCCCGGGCGGGCTGTGGCGAGGGGCTGCAGCTCCCCGGCGGAGGAAGGGCCGTGTGTCGGGGCGGGCAGCAGCAGCTCCATCGCTCCTGCCCGCAGCGCGGTCCCCGAGCACAGCGCTCGGCTGCTCCTCCACGCTCAGAGCAAACCAAGAGCTGCCTCTAGCGGGGCTTCGCGGGGCTCCAGGCGAGGAGCTCCTGCCCGGCCCTGCCCTGGGGACTGCTGCCTGGCTGCGGTGTGTCCCCATCACCCAACAGCCGCACGGAGAGAGACCCCACGGCTTCCCATCCCATCCCCCACCCGCATCTCCCTTTGTTATCCACATTTCCCTGCTCCCCGGCATGGTGCTGCCCCTCCTGCCACTGCCACTGTCAGCCCAGATCCTGGCTCTGAGCTCACCTGCGTGTTCTTGTGTTTGGATTCTGCTTGGCAAGTAAAAACCTTGACCCAGGCTCCCTTTCAGCTGAACAAAAGAAAGCCTTCACTGCCGAGACGAGAGCGGCAGCAAAGGTACACCTGGCACTTTGCTGCGTCACTCCAAGGACAGTTGGATGGGAAGCAAAGCACAGGTGCTCACAGGCAAAGAGAGATCGGCAGGGATGGATGGGAAATGATGGAAACACGTGGGCCATGTGTGCTCCTTTCTGGGGTGGCTTCAGTGGTGCACAGGGAAACGTCAGGGACTGAACAGAACTGGTCTGTCCCATTGTCCCATGCCTGAGGAGTCATGCTCAGCCCTCAGCACTGTCCCCTCACACCCTGACTGTGTTCTGTACTCCCTCTAAGGACACTTTTCCAGGCCAGGGGATGCTGGAACATGCTCTGGCTGAGAGCTAAGAGATGGGGCAGCTCATGAGTACATCTCCAGGTGCTATTTTGGACTCTCACAGCCACCAAATTCTGTTTTCTCTTATTCAAAAAACTCTCTGTGACAAACCTTCACTAACTGTCCTCTTGCTTCACCTAGAGAATTAGCAGACAGAAAAGCTCATGGTCCTTTTGTAGCTCCTGGCCAGGTGAGCTCCAGCAGCATCCATGGGGAGCAGAGGTCTCCTCTCCCCCGTGCTGCTGATCCTCTGCACTTCCCCTTTGTTCAGAGCGAGCCCAGTGACATAAGATTGCCTTGATCACACCCCCAAGGGTGCTGCTCTACACTCCTGTGCTTCAGGAGTGAGCAACTAGACTGTGAGGCTTCAGAAGAAGACTGGAAATCCCGGGAACATTGGAATTGAAATGCAGGGAAGAAGACAATGAGATAAAGGTGAATTGACAGCCGGGGCTGACGCTCCCAGCCCAAACTCACAGGAGGAAGAGAGGCTGGCCTGTGCTCCCTGCTGCCAGTCAAGGAAGGTCACTGCGGTTGAGGCATGTCAAGAGAATTGCTGTTCTGTATGACCACTAATGGTATTTGCAGCTCTGCATTTAAAAATGATGATAAAGGTAATCAAACTGTCAGGAACAAAGACAGATGGGGAGCTCCCTGGAGCCAGCGAGGGATTCCCTGCTTTCAGTTAGCAGCAGCAATTTGTATTTCACTCGCACTGTGGACTCGGAGCAAGGAGCAGGGCAGAAGTGCTTTGCAAAAATCACGGTAGGAAGGAGCAAACAGACACTGAATTTGTCTCTGCTTGAGCTTCTAGACCTGTTTATGCCATCTTTAGACAACACCAGGAAATATTGCAGGGGTTATAAACTTTTCCCAGAAAATATTTTGATGAGCAGAAGTCCCTGATGGGATAACAACGGTGGCTTCCTGCAGACAGGTGCATCCTGACAAAGAGCCACCCCCTTTTCCCTTCCTCGTCCTCCCTCTCAAGGCTTTGATGAGGTCCTGCCAGCAGGCACTGCAGCCCTTTAGATCTATCTGAGCTATAAGTTTCAAGGCTCTTTCAGAAATAACAGCCTGCAACACCAGGAGTGGGAATAAAGGAAGGGGAGAGAGGTGCGAGGACTCTCCAGCTGCAGAGCCATCGACCTTGGCCTGCCAGCCAGCTCCACGGCTCAGGTCTTTGATGGCTGTGGATCTACAGCTGTGGAGTGGAGACCTCTCTTGCTATTCTCTGAGTTCTCCCTTTGTCGTGGCTCTGGCACCCCTCCTGTCTCCCGTCTTCAGATGTTGTCTCTTTTCTCCTCTTACCTTTGTGCGGTGTCACGTCGGCAGCGGGGACAGCTGGCAGCCTTTCTTCCTTTGTGACACGGAGCCATCCAGCACGGGGCTGTGCCTGTGCTGACACCGTATCCATGCAACCTGTGTTCCAAGGATCGTGTTTGCTTTATTTCTGTGGGTTAGGAAAAAGCCCCCAAAAGCCAGTAAGAAAACAGCCTTGCTCAGAAGAGTTCTGGCGGTTAATTAGTTTCAACATTGCAAGGCCCACTGCCCAGCAGCTAAAAATCATCGTGTTTGAATGGTGAATTAAGTCAGCCAAGCAATAAATCTGTGCAACAAAACAGTCCCTTTAGCTCAGAGAAGTTCTCTTTCCCCAAACCACTGAGGAATGGCTTTTTCTGAGAGCCCACAAGGTCATCGAATTAATAAAGCATTTCAAGTAATCTGTGGAAGTGAAGTGACACCCTGTTGCAAGAGATTTGCTGTTAAAGCCAACTTTCTGTAACAGAGTGTGATGCATATAGGATTTCCAAAGCAAACCTGTCCTCTAATTTAGGACAGTTGTCCAAACTCCTTCATGTCTGTTCTGGTCCACTGTCTTCCTCCCTAGTCATTATTTAGGAGAGTTAAGCTTAAGAAAAACTCGCAAGAGAAAAAAAAAAAAAAAAAGAAAGAAAGGAAAATGAAAACTTAGGATTCTCCCATCGACCAGGCAAGATACTCTGAATATTTTCATGCACCAAAGTGAAGATACCAAGGAGAGAAAGCAAGTGAAAAACTGAAAATTTCTTGAGATAATGGTGGGACAGGCTCATGTGCTGTGCAGTGGCTGCTTTCTGTCCCTTGTCACAGATAAGTACAAAGCTATCATGAGACTGCACCCAGAATATTGGAGCTACTCCTTTGATATGAACAGCACTGGTGTCAGGGACATTTCCATGACCCAGCACAGACAGCAAGAAGGTCCAAAGCCCAAGAAGCAACACTCAGACATCCAGGCAATAAATAAACAAAAAGAGTTTGACTTTCAATTAAATTCTGCAGGCTTAGGCTGAACACAGAATGATTTATCCAGGCAAGGCAGGCACATAAATCCAAGTATGGCCCCTGCTTTGCGTTGCCCTCCAATTCCTTTCCTGCCTGTTTGGGGTGGCCCTGATTTGAGCTGCAGATGTAGCAGCAGTAGGCACGGAAAGGACGAGATGGGTGATGCATTAAGAGATGCTTTGGGGCAGATATTAGGGAAATCTTTCCAGCAGTCTGGGTAGTTTAGCAGGAGAACAGATTGCCTGGGAGATGTGACATCTCTGCCAGCGGCTGTTTTTAAGCCAGGATGGACATCTGTGGCTGAGAGCGTGTCCTGGGTGGCCTCTCGTGCTCCCTTCAAACCCAGGGCTGTTCTCACTGTCCTGATCTTTAGAGGAAGTGATACAGAATTTTCACTTTTGACTCCTGCAGATGGACCATAACAGGTCTTACAGGAGAGCAGGGAGCAGGGAAGGCAGGAGGAGGAGCTCCAGCCAGTTATCTCCAACCCCTTCAGTGGAAGTTTGTGTGATGGCAGCCTCTGCCCTGCACTTAGAGCTGAGTGTGTGTCCCCTTGCTTTCCACTGAAATGGCTTTCTGCGAGTTTGTAGAATCATTTAATATGAAACATATATTGAATAATTTGGTTGCACAAAGAGGTACCGAATAGGACAAACATAAAGAAGAGCTCTGCAATATTGTGCCCCCTGGGTCCCTTCTTCATGAAATCCCAGCCCAGGTTCCATTTGCCTTGGATTCACTCAGAACAAACCTCCTGAGAGAGCGTCCAGTCGCAGAGCTCTGCCCTCCCAGCGCTGCCACAGCTCACAATGACCGCGGTGCAGCCAAAACCCGAGGGATGCTCAGCCCTCTCCAGCCCCTGACAGCGCTGACATCCACACCCGGCAGCACGCACGACGTGGCTCCAGGCTCTGCAGGCTCACTGCCATGCAGCAGAACCTCCAGATCCCATAGGGAGCGTGGCTGCAGATGGATGGACGTATGTGGATGCATTCACGTCCCCACCGACGGGAAGGTGCCCGCGCAGCCATAACGCTCGAGTGTGCGGTTTGCGTTTGGGGCAAGAGGGGGATTTTTCTCCCATTAAATAAATAAAATACGTTCAGAGCAACTTGGGATGAAGCCATTCTAATCCTTTTATCCTTTCCAAAAGGAAAATGATTCCATATTCAGGGCACTGTGCAAACAATTAATTAGCCTAACGAAAATGAAAGGCCTAATTGCTCGGTATTATTGCGCTCGTTGGCAGCCAGGCGTGACCAAAGAATAGGTACTGTTTTACCAGGGATAGAGAACAACTTCCCAGCTTTTAGGGCTTTTTTGATATTTCAGCATCTAGCAGAACGATTTTTTTTTTTTGAATGATGGTGTAATTCTCACTTCCACATGCAAAAAAGCTGGCAGTATTTGGAGGCATCTGAATGAGCTGCTATCCAATAAAAAAAAGAGAAGAGGAGAGACTCAGCTGGTGTGAAATGACCTGGCTGAAGGGAAGTCGATAGAGCTGTAACTTGCCTGAGTTGAATGACACCGTGGTGTCTCCACTGTGTCTCCAGCTGGAGGCTTCACTCATAGAGGTGCTATAACATTAAGAAAAAAAATGCACTTTTTAAGGCGTGCACCTAAAATTAAAGTACAATCATCCCTAATGCAGCTCCCTTTTCAATGATCTGTTGTTAGCAGATGGAAAAGTGCTCTAAATGGAGGCAGATGAATTTGTTCACTGTGGATAGGATCGTGAGGGGTCAGGTTACAGGAGCTTTAAAAAACTGAACCGTTATCATTAATGCATCTCTCACAACAACGAGATAGAAAGCAGATGCTGACTGAGTATTGACCCAGCTTGAGGAGTATGGGTCCAATAATTCTTCCTTTAGGCAGTTGATTCTCATGGGAAAATCCCCAAATATTCAGCTGCAACGCCATTACCTGCCTTGTGCAGAGACTGGCAACCAGAGACTCTTCTTTAAAAGCAATGTGGGTGAATTCTGCTCTCATTCACACCTGCACACCCCCATGGAAGGCACCACAGAGGGTTTCTCACAGCAAGGTGGATTTTTGGTGTTTGGGGTGAGAGATTACAAAGAGAGAGGTGCTTACAATACAGAATAGTGCAATCACGTGAAAAAGGCAAGAACAAATAAAACAGATTTGTGGCTGAAGGTCACGCATACAACGTGAAACAAAGAAGTAAACAAGGACCTTCCTGAAAGCATTTCAGGTCTGTAACTGTTGGTATATGCAGCTGGGAACAATTATTAGATGCTCTTGAGGACTTTGAGACCAAAAAAAATGACAGTGATGTCAAGCAGGAATGGTCCTTCGGATGACTGAATATTCCAGTAACCTCTGTCAGGTTGATTAACAACATTCTGCTGAGCTCAATACAGCTGCTACACAACCTTGGAGAGACAGGCACTCCTCACTTGTAAAACACAAAACTCCACCAGAACGAGGTTTTTCTTTTCAATTTATTTTGCAAATCTACCAATTCCTTTTATGAAAGTACGAAATCCTACGTGGTTACATTATACAGTTACATTACAATCCAGGTAATACAAATAATCACTACAAAGTTAGTTTTAGGTACTCTTGGATAACAAGTAGATTTTAGGTTTTTTAAAATAAGTCACAAAGAAGAGATAGAATAGCCTTGTGATTGTCAAAGACTTTAGTTTAAAGCAACGAAACCACTGTAGATTCTCCTCATCCTACAAAAAGTTAAGAGAGAAACGCTTTCGATGTTAATGCTCAATTAGATTCATCAAAGAAATTTAAGTGCACACATCCACTCTCAAGGTAACAAGAATAGTTCGCAAGTTGTTTGGAAACTGGTGTCAAACTGCGTTCTCTGGAAATCACTTTTACCATTTAGCATCACCATCATCCTTGCTTTCAGATGCATTAAAATCCTGTGAAATGCACCAGAGCTCCAAATCCTCTCTAATTGAATTCAGTGGGAGCAGGATCAGTTCCTACATTCCGGAGGTACTCCTGATACACCGAAATCATCACAAAACAACCTCCTTCCCAGGAATGAAACTAATTTAAGGAACAAAATACGGTAGTTTCAGGAAAACTCTCAGCTTTGCTATCCAGCAATTGACACTGCAGTTGCACTTCTGAGGACCTTTATGCACGGTCACTCTTTCCTCTCAACCAGCAATAGGATGCATGAAGACACCAGGTAACTGTGCTTAGTAAGAACTCGGAGCTACGTAACTCAAGTATAAAAATCAAAAAAGAGATCAAATCGGTCTAGAAACTGCTCTCCTGACACCCATCTGACACACCTCCAGTGTCACTCTGCTGCCTGTAAGCTGCCACTTCTGATGTGACATCTGTCAATCACAACTGCCTCTTAGGAAGCAATTAGAATTTAGATTTTGTAGTGGCACCTCTCACTGTGTGTGTATTTAGGGGTAACACATCCAACGTGCTGCTGCTGCATACCATGCAACAGTTTCACAGAAGCAAGGAGAGCTGTTTATAGGGAAATAAGGCAGGTGCAGGTACATTCTGATGGCCTGTGGCACAAAGGAGATTGAAACAGATCATTCTCTCTTGTAGCCTTCACCTCTTTTGACCAGCGCATCCGAAAGGATGCAAACTCCCAAAGCTCCCCTCACACAAGTGCAACAAACCTGCAGAACCCACTGTAGCACAGAAGTGAAGCCAGCAGCTCTTCTCTTCTAACAGAAATAGGAATTTATCCACAGAGTATCTTTTAACACTGATAACCTCAAAAAACTTAAAAGAAACCAGACAGGTCACACAAAACTATACAAACTTTTCACCTGGACATAAAGTGCCATCAAACTATGGAAGCAAAAAAAGAAGTCACTGTTGAGGCAGCTACTTGAAGTGTGTACAGAAGGCTTTATTCCCCTGAAGCAGATAAAGTTTGCTACAGTCTTGGAAACGGCACCAAGCTGGTGGGAATGTTACTATAATAAGGGCCAGCAATTTCCTTCCTGACAAACACCACTCTTACCCGACAGGCCAAAGGCAACTAGGGTGATTTAACTGGTGGGTGACTGCAGGAATTTCCCCAGAAGGTAGTTTAAAATGGTAATAGATGCTGTCATTTCCCTCTCTCTGACATGGTAACTGTAATTCGTTCGGCCCCTTCGTTCTGAGCGTGCATTACCACAGCCAGCCCCACCCTGCTATTACCACTGTGCCTGCTTGTTTTCCACCTCTACTCATGTAAATGTAATGTCAAATCCTCTTAAGAATCCTGAGCAGCCCTCCAGAATCACTTGTTCAACTGACATTTCTGTAATAATAAGGAAAGAAAAAAGAGTTGTGTGAAATTAAATGGCGCTCCTGTTGCCAAGTTGTTAAAATTATATGGCAATATGCTTGCAGTAGTTGTAAGAAATTAATTTGTGGAGTGCTTACAAGCTTTACATCTACTAAATCTCAACAGGATATAAAATGCTATTTAAGTGATACAACTTACAAATGTTAAGGAGAAAAAAAAAAAAATCAGCACCAAAGAGTGGAAGAAGAAAGTAGATTCTTGTCTGCACTCTGATTCCTGGAGGCTGGATCTCCACAGCTGAGGAAGCCAGGTGGGAGATCCTTGGTGAAGTACTTGTGTGTGTGTGTATGTCAGCACCTGCAGCTCTCCCTCCTGCCACCTCTGCAGCACACGAGGCTGGGCTCCATCAGTGAGCCACTCCACTCCTGCAAACCGTGGCTGGCAGACAGCTCAGCCAGCCCCACACCCTCTCTGCCACTGCCTTCTGACAGGACCAGCCAGAGCAGAGTGACTCAGTGTCACTACTTCTCACCTGCTTTATTATAATGCTGTTCAGAAAGATGTGCCTGAGACACCTGTCTGTAGATGATAAACTCATTTATTAGTTACGCCACTATGTGATTACTGTCATCCTTTTCTCACAACAATGTCAAACACAATATAAAACTTTGGATTTTCTACAGTGAGTGAAATCAGCAAAGTCAAAAGCCAGGCAGTGCCAGCAGTGCTGTCCCTGCTCCGTTCTGTGGGACAGGACCAGGGTAAGGCGCTTTGGCAATCAGCACCAAGTTTAAGCAACAAGCTTTTAGAATACACACAAGTTTCCTGCAGATGCACAGAAAACTGAGACCTCCTGGTTGTTCTCTAAGCTGCTTTGAAACTACAACAATTTGTTTAATCCAGCAGCAGATCCTGGCACTATTCTTTTCCTAAGTACAGTACATTTTGATAGCGACACAGAAGCACGCGACACAAAACAGATTTGTTCAAGCTCACCACGGTTCTGATGGGCTACACGCACCAAGAGGCAACTCGAAAAGAGCACAGAACTCAATTCATCAGGACAACAACACTGACTCAAAGGAATTTCAGCTCAACTTCGTGAAGAAAGAAGGAGCTCGCAAAGGAAAAGTTCTTATTGCTAGTTGTACTGCTCAGCTTGGTCACTTCTCACACAGATCTGAAGTATCAAAAGCTACCAAGGAGCCAAGGACAAAGAATTCCTGTTTTGTAACTATTTTAAATATAGCAAGCCCCGCACAATATCCCAAACGGCCTTTTCTAGCAGACTGGAATTGTTAAATCAACACTGACAGAAAATACACACTTCAGAACTAGTTCTGGCACCTCGCAATTTGGAAAGCTCCTGTGCACATGGGACTGAGGCAGCTCGTTTGCAGACCCTTTGCTCACAGTATCCTTGGACCACCCGAGCTTCCTTCCCCCACCCCGTGGATCCCCGGGCTCAGCAGGTGCCTTCCTCGGCAGGCACAGAGTGGCAGCTGTCGTGAGACACGGTGTCGATGCTCTGCCCCTGGGCCTGGGGGTGGATGGACACCTGCACGGCAATCTCCTGGCCCTGCTCGCTCACGGAGCCATCGTCCGAGTCCCCGGCCGGGGAATCGCTGCGCTTCATCTCCGGGTTCCTGGGGAACAGCGCGGCCTGGGCCCCGCAGCCGGGGGGCTGCTTGTCCTCCTTGCCCACCTCGTCGGGGTCGTCGACGCGCACGGCCTCGAAGATCTCCTCCATGAACGCCCTGCAGTTAAGGATCAGAGGCGGGAGGGGAATGCTCCTGGCGAGCTCTTCGATGTACCGAGCAAACTCCATGGTCTTAAACTGAGTGACTTTGGCCAGCTCGAGCGTTTTGGCAGAGGTGATGATAGGGATACGCTTGGCTATCTCGAAGGCCTTCTGCAGCTTCTCGGCCCCTTCCGTCCGGAAGAACTCATTGATGGCCTTCTCCGTTTTGCGGAGGTGGCTGCTCATCATGCACAGGCGGGTGATGTTCAGAATGAGGGTGATGGCAAAGGCAACGAGGCACACAATCATGTAGTAGATGCTCATGTCCCCTGAGGTGAAAATAACCCTCAGGGTGACTGTGTAGTACAAGGTCTCATTATGATTAATGCCTGCACACGTGTACCGGCCCCGGTCAGCAAAGCTGACCTTTGTGATGTTGAGGGAATTATCAGCAATTCTCCACTGGTCACCTGCAGAGGAGAAAGAAATAAACAGAGCTCAGGAAACAAAAATCCCAGGGTAAACATCAACAGGAGTCAAAGCTTGGCAGTAAGCAGTCCACTTCTAGCATGGCACACCAAGGACTGAAACGTCCTTTCCATGCTTGTGACACAGAAAGCCATAACCCACTTACCAATCCTACTGCTTAATGGTAAATTATTCTGCATGCTTGCTACACTGGTTTTACTTCTCATCTGTACTTTCCAGCGTGCTTCTGGCCTGCTGGTTCTTCCTGACAGGGAGCCTAATTCTTAACTAGGGCTTCTCACCCTATGTTAAAAGACTGTCCTCTATAAAGTCTAATTTTCCATACATTCAGAGTCAAAAGTCAAGTGACCCATGAAAAAGATCAGTCTGTAAATGGCTCTGTTGGCAAAAGAACCCAGAATTTTCTCGAGACAGTTTTCTGCTGAGCATGCAGTGCTGACATGCAAAACCCAAGTAAAAAGAAATCAATACAAGAAGCTTTATACAGCGTTTGCTGTGCATTTATAACATGGGGGGGGGGGNNAACTGTTTTCATAACTCATTTCTTCTAATTACTCTACTTTGAACTGTTTTCATAACTTATTCTTCTAATTACTCTACTTTGAACTAATCTCCAGATGGCATTATAACTACAAAAAGGTTACTGAATACTTAAGGCAGAAAGATGGCCTCCAACAAGATCCTATCAATTAGTTCGATGACCTTCATTAATACTAACAGAGAAAAACACATGCATCTCTAAAACATTTTTTTTTAAATTGAAACCTGCAGGGACAGAACTATAAGAAGAGCCAATGGCTAGGAAAATATATTCCCCTTCAGTTCAAAAGGGTTAAATAGCATGAATTCCATCGTTGGCCATTACATACTGTGTTACTTTCCACAGTCTCACTGGTGCATAAACCAAAAAATAAATGTACTAAGGATGTTTTAAAATATCTTGTAACAAAATTAAAGCACCAACTGCCAGCTCATAAGGTCACAAGTTGTGGAGAATTGTGTTTAATTCAAATGCATTTGTAAAAATATAATTTAAACCAGAGCAGTAATAAATAAAACCCTCAGTTAGTATCGGGTAAGATGAAGACTCGTTTCTTCTGTATGGAATACCGGGATGACTCTTGAACAACGGGATTCTGTGGGGCACCAAAGCAGGATGGATGGGCTGGATGTACTCAGGTGTAATTCCCATGCAACACGTCAGAGGGCAAAGGGCTTTGTTCTGCTCTCTCCTTATCTCCCAATTGTAAAAATGGGACGATAGGAAGAGAAAATGATAATAAAGTCCCAGGGGTTTTCCAATACTGTATAAAAGGGGAATAATGATGCATAGAAAACAGCAGGAAAACTCACCTTCATCTTTCTGTTCAAGCAGGTGTCCTCTGGAGTTATACCAAAGGATATGTTCATACTGGCTGATGTTCAGTTTACATTCAATTAAAACACTAGTCCCTTCTTTGGCTATGATATCATGGTGTGCTGGAGAACTTATTAAAGCTTGAGACACTGCATGAAGCGATGCATTGAAAGACCCAAAAGCAACTGTCCTGTTAAAAGCTACATCTTCCACTGTGAATCCAACTGAAAGATCAGCACTAACAGTCAAAATTAACAGGCAATAGCTGAGCTTCATGGAAAGCTAGTGAAAATTCTTTCATTTAATTTGGAAAAATGAGGTCATATGATATTAAGCTGTCGGTATTGCTCCGAGATAGGAGAGGAGGCTCTTGATTTGTTCTGCGATGGAAAATGTCTGGAATCCAAATGCACTTTTAAGACCATCAATATTTGAAGTGGAAACTGGAAGTACAACTGAAAAAAAAAGATAAAGCAATAAGTTTATTAATGACAGCAAGGTTACCATGTATTCAAATTTAATTTCCAGTAAACAGATTTCGATTAGCATAATATAAACTGTCAGCTGAGAGGTTCCAAATCAGAGCTTTGCTCAGAACACAGTAATAAAATGAGGGTAAGAAGGCATTAGCACAACCTCCAGTCCACTGGATGTTCATCTTCCCAACCAGATAAATAATCTCCGGAACAATAATCGTTAAGGGGAAAAAGGTTTTACAAAAAGAACAAATTGTTCAGACTATTCGAAATGCACAATTATCTTTAAAAGTGGATTCTGCATTTGTTACCAAAGAAAAAGTGCTTTCTTAATAGAGGAAGAAAAGCGAGAAAGAGGATGTAATTTCTGCCTCCCTCTCCACCGATATCAAAGTGCTTTTAAGCCCTGGTTTTCTAAAGCCAGTCTTTCATTTGCCATCCACGGAAAAACCAAAGCGCACACACACACTTCTGATTTTTAGCATTTACATCTACTTACTTGATTTTAGGGGCACAATTGGTATTAGATGTCTAAATACTGCAAAATATGATTTAATTACTTGGAAGAGTCTCCTGGTTGTTATGTACAGCCAGAAGAGGAAGTCCCTTTCTGAACATCAGGACACTGATGTCTACACATACTTCCTTTTCTTGCAATCTCTCTTGTTGCTGCTGCATTTTCTAAGTCTGCTTCCTGTTACTCTTGTTTGTTTTACAATGAGCTCCTGTTGAAAATCTCCTCGTTGATGCTGCTTCATCTCAGCAGCCGTATATTCTTCATCGTCTTCTCCACTCAAACTTCATAGCAAAGTGAAAAATTGTTTTGTCTAGCGACAGATACTCTTCAAATTAACGTGCACAAAAGATATTTTAAGACATTAGGATACGGCCTTTAATTTTCTGTCCTTTGCACACATGGATGTTCCTTTTTGACAAGCCAGAATAAAACCAACTCGTAACAAAATGACACTGATAAGAGGCAATCTGTAATCAATTTTCCTGGAAGCCTGATTCAAGAAAATTTCTAATCCAATATGTGTTCCCTGAAGTTATGAGTCCATCTAGACTGCTCCAGAGCCTTAAAAAAACATTTACAAAGTACAGAAGCTGCAAGCTCAAATGTTATCCTAAAGAACATCTCACTTCATACCATTGTCTGTGTGACTTCAAATTTATCATCTTTTCTTCTACAAATAACAGATGTTAGTGGAATGGAATTTCATAAATATCACCACACAAAGGGACCCATTCACTTAATAAATAATGCAGACACTTTTCATCCTGCTAGAATTACTAGTTAACACCATCTCAAGCACTTCTGAAAAATAATGCAATATGCATAAAACCAGGTGATTTCTAGCAATTGTCTTTCATCAGAGACAAACTGAGCGCATTCAAAAGGGGGAATTCTGCTCATAAGATGCTATCCAGGCTGGGAATTTTTTTCAGTGAAAGTTAATTTGCCGAAGGTCAAACCAGATTCCAGACTTGACGTCTGATGAGAAATGTGTTATCTGACCCATTTCCATTTCTGTTGCGGCTATTGCCAAAACCAGTTTAACAAAGAAGGCAAAGAAGACAGCTGTGTCCAACTCTCCTTCAAGCTTGACTAACCAACTCACCCACTGAATCCTGCAAGAGAAACTGGAAAACAGGCTCCCTACTTGTTCCTCTGTAAACAGCAATCCCTTCATCTGCTGCCTTCTTTGCTTTTTTTTCTTTTTTAATCATTGGCCCCACTCTGTTTTCTATCATGCCTCTTGTCCTTTCATTTAAGACGAGACTAGTGCAGAGAACTCAATTATACCATTGTGCTGGAGAAGCTACTTTCCCACAGCTAAACAGTTAAAACCACTACCAAGGCCTCTTTCATTCCTGTTTTTCACCAGCTACACTTTAGGGAAAGTGTTACTGAGTCCTGCTGCCTCTGGAGAAGAGCATCCCATCCACAGCAACAGCACAGGTCTGAAAAAAACCCACTACTAAGGCTGCTGTTGATAACAGCTACTCTGTTTGAGGGAATGGTTTTAACCATCCATTTTTAGACCCCTGGTATTTTCAGTGTTTCAGAGCCTGCAAAAGACTGCTGACGCTGACCTGCTTGTTTTGGTAACCTTGTGCAGGCTCCTCACAGGCAGGCAGGCTGTGGACTGGTAGTAGTTTGTGGACCACTGACATTTGGGTTGCTTTAAAGGTCCCTCACAGCTTGCAGTGGCAGGTGAGGTGCTGTGGTCCCAGACCTTCAGCTGGCATCGGCCCATGACCCAGCTGCCTTCGGCTAAAAATGCATTTAAAAGGTTTTGTGTGCACCAGACTTGACTTCGCAGCACCTGATGCAGTTAAAACTGACGACAGTTCTGCAGCAAGCACAAACCCTCATCTTCCCCCTCCAATCACAGGCACATAATAACTTACAGTCTTCTGAAACAATAACCTCCCGACTGATACTTTAGATTTATTAGGGAATAATCCCAGTGCCTCTTGTACTTTGCCTGTGCTATTGTCATTTGCAATTATTAAATTTGAATTGTTAAGGTTTCCAAGCGTCTGTGACGTTTCTCCTAAATGACATTATGAATCTCACTCGTTTATTTAACACAAGAAATACTCAGCAACATTTTCCCTCATAAGAATAATTATCTTCAGTAATTGCATATGCTCTCCACTATACTTGCACTGAGCCTGCACAATGCATAAACCATCGGTGATGGGTCATTTAATTTTACTATTAAATTCTTCGAGGTCTGATTTATTAGAAATTGTTTGTCTTTTGGAAAAGCCATTACTGCTAAGCAGACAATGATCTCTCGCTGCCGAGTGCTGGGAACAATAAAATGATTTGCAAAATCCATATTCTTCATCCATTGCACTTATGCAAAACAGCTGCTAGAGCTGATAAAGGACCCGAAAAGGATAAAGCGCAATCAGTGCCAACATCACAATTCTTCAACAAAGTGTTAAGCTCCAGCAAGATGAAATGTGCCAGAATAGGAACTGGCTATTTTACAACTGAACCTGAAGCTGAGCTCAACACATTTAACCTTTATTAAACCATAAGTTGTAACAACAAATAGCAGTGGAAAGATAAAAATCTGTGATGCATGAGCTTGTGTGAGTCATCCTTGGCTCCTACCCTGAAGAAGTGTATTTGTGTCTAACTTAGAGCACTCTAAGTAGTCCCACTGAGGTCAGTGCAAGCGCTGATAGTACTTAAAATTACACACATTTATATGGCACTGCAAAATTGGGGCCCGAGAGGTTGCAAGTTATATGGTTTTACATTCGCTGCTTTTAACATCACTTCATACCTGGAGTAACATGAGGCAATAAACCGAGACACACCTGACAGAGCACAGGCTGCTGATGTCTTGCAGAAATACCATTTGCAAGCCCCCTCTGACCCTCTGTCAAACCAGGGAGACGCATTTGGCAGAGCCCTGCAGACAGGAACTCTTGGGGGGTTTATGAACACAGACAGCATGGTCTTGACGAGAGCCATTCTGGGTGCTCCCAGCACGGGAGAGGCCGCAGGGAGGGCTCACCTTCTGCTGGCACCAGCCAGAGCTCTGCGGGGGAACGGCAGCACCCACGGCACAAAAACCAACCTAAGGAGCAAATCCACAGGACACCAGGGCCAGCCTCGCTGGGTGAGGCTGCCTGATGGGATTTGGTGTTTTCCTGTGCACAGTCCCCGTGGCTGCCTGATGGGATTCGGTGTTTTCCTGTGCACAGTCCCCGTGGCTGCCTGATGGGATTCGGTGTTTTCCTG
>VZTA01022718.1:673831-699680 GCA_013398855.1 Mohoua ochrocephala | reverse complement strand
TCTGCGCCGGCCTCGCTGGTCACGGTCCGCCCGGAGCCGCGGGGGCCGCGCCGACCGCCGACGGTGAGGGGCGGCACAGGGGCAGGAGGCTCTGCGGGGCACAGGGAGCCCCGCGGGGAGAGGCGCTTTGGGGGGGCCCTGTGCGGCAGCGGGACCATGAGGGGGTGGTGTGGACACCTGGCGGGCTACCTTGCGCGGCAGGAGCCCCACGGGGAGGTTTGGGGAACCTGGGGGTGCCATATAGGGCAGCCCTATGTGGGGGTTATGGGGCTTTGGGGGTCTCCCGGGGGAGCGGAGGCACGGGGAGGCCTCCAGGGCTGCGGGGTGGGGAGGGTGCCGGGGGCGACCCGAGGGCCGTGGTCGCTGCGGGGTCCCGGTAGTCGCTGTGGAGGGTCCTGGGCAGATGGGGTGGGGGTCCCCAGCCCCACCCGGAGCTGTCCCTTCCCTTCGCTTGAGGCCATCACTGCCCCGTGGCGGGGGCAGCTGGCCCGATTGCATCAGTGAGCGCCTGGCCGGGGACACAGCGTCACCCCGGTGTGATCCCGGGGGCCCTGGGGTGCTCGGCTTGGCCCTGCCTGGCCCTGCACGTCACCTCACCCGCAGCTGCTGCCAGGGGAGCCCGCAAGGGTGACACGTGGGCCCCGGGAGCAGCGGGACAGCCCCGCTCAGGGGCTCCCCGTCCCCGACCCGCGATGCTGGGGCGGCTGCTGAGGCAGCTGGAGCACATCGCAGCTCCTGGGGGGTGTTCGTGCCCTGCAGTGCCCATCCCCAGCTACAGAAGTGACCCAGTCGCTGCCTCCCTGCCCGCTCAGCTCTCTGACAGCTGTCCCCATTTGCATCCTACACTCCTCGAAGCAGCCATCCCAAGCGATTTGTTTTCACTTTTCTTTTCGTGGAACTTGTAATGAATTTGATTATCTTTAGCCCTTTTGTACCGTCATTTGTTTTTCAGAGTTAGCAAACTGTTTTTTTCCCTGTGGAGAGGGTGTGTCAATTAGATAAAGCCACGTGTCCCTGTGGGACTTTAAACTTCCAAGTATGACATTTCTTCGAGTCAGACATAATTTGGTGCACACACATCTGGGTATATGTGGCAACATTGTTGTGTTTAATTATTGAAAACACCAACGCGATGCTGTTGAACTAATGTCAAAGTGCAAGGGCGTGATTATTTTATTTGCTTTCTATGGATGTTTGTAGTCATGTCTGAGGAAGACAGTGGTGAAAATCTGAAAGAAGAAACCTCTTGCAAAGATGAAAATGAACAGAAGACAGAGGAACTTGGCTGCTCTGAGAGCAGTGAAGGGACAGAACAAGAGGCTGTGCCTGTGACTCGGAAAAGACCTGAACCCAAGCCCCCAAGCCAGGCTGCTGCCACAGAAAAGCCTGCAGCTGAAACCATCAAGGTATGTTCCCGTGCTTGCTCGGAGTGATGTGACTTCACATCTCATGGCTTTGAACACAGGAGAACTCTGAGCACAAGCCCCACTCCTTTCTGAAAATTCACATTGCTGTTCTTTGAAATGAAAAAGCTGCACAAAAGCCCCATGTCACAGACTGCTTCTGTTCCTTTCCTCACCGTAATGCCTGCATCAGTCTTCTGTTTTTCTTCATTAAAGGTCTCAGATCCTCCTGCAGTTCAGACAGGGTGGGGCTACTGGGGAAGCTGGGGGAAATCTCTTCTGTCAACTGCGTCTGCTACCGTAGCTACTGTAGGTAAGGCTCATTCTGGTATTTGATAAATATTTTAATCATGTTTTGTGTCTCAAGCTGTTGCTTTAGAACTTGTTTCTGGAGAAGGGGATTTCAGTTATAGCAGCCATTATTGGAAAAATGTCAAGAGAATTGTTCAAGTAATGGGAAAAGCTTGTACCAAAAGGTACAGTGAGATTAAGGAGATAATGCACAGACAGAACTTTCAAGTTTTTAAGGCGTTTTTGTAATTTTCACCTGGTATTTTAAACTGGTCTTCAGCCAGTATTTACAACTTCATTTAAAAGGTGAGATGAAACCTTGGTTCATTACATTGGTAGGCAAGCTGGATAGAAGGAGGCTTCAGTGCTGGTTAAACTGTTTTGAACAGAAGGAATCCAGAATAATGAAAAAGAATATGCAGCTCTAATCCTGTTTCTGTTCTGATTTCTGTCTTCTCTAGGTCAAGGTATTTCAAATGTCATAGAAAAAGCAGAAACGACCCTTGGGATCCCCAGTCCTAGTGAAATCTCAACAGAGTCTAAAGATGCTACAGGAGGTCAGTTATGTACTGCATAAGAAAAACCTTGAAATGTTTTTCATAACATCATCAGCCCCAAAATAACAACACCTTACTCTGCATCTTGCACATTGAGATGGATAATAAAAACATTAAAATAATACATTTTTGCTTAGTTATGTTAGCTCTGAAAAGTAGAGAGGGAAATAATCCGAATTGTAGGCTTGCTCCTGGCTGATATTTGGTGTCTGTTGATTTTCTCCACTCTGTGGCTGACAGGATCTTTTTTTTTTTGGAAGTCAGGAAGTTAATTTTGTGCCTTCTAACACAGGAAGCGAGAATCCTGCTGCCAGCAATGCCGATGCAGCTGACGATGGCAGCTCCTTCCCTATTGCTGGGGCCCTGGAAGTTTTATCAACCATCTCTACTGCTGTCCAAAGCACAGTGAGTGAGTTGGGAATGCGGGAGAAAATGGGTTCAAGGGAGCTTTGGGGTTTTGGCCTCTCATCTGAAACATTGTAAGAGGAAATTTAATTTTGACATTTGTGGGCTGCGTGGTGAGAAACTCTTCCAACCTTCAGACAACCCTTATCCTGGGCCTTGTTTCTAACTGGCCCCTGATGTGAAAAATGGCTTGAATTTTGATAGTTCTGTATTGGATGTTGGTACATAGCAAAAAAAATCCTAACGGTGGCTTGTGCAGAGCGTGCATTTCTGTGCATGTCACCTCTGTACTCTGTCATCTCTGTGCCTTGCCTTTGGAACGTGCAGGTAAATGCAGGGTCAGACTCATTCCTGGAGTATTTCCACTGATTTCCACAGAACTATCTAGAGATGAAATCCATTCTCCTCTTCAAAAACCTCTGTCAAACTAGCCCAATTTGCTTGGAAATCAGCTTGCTCCTGTGACCATGAGAAATGCACTTCAAAGGAAGCCATTACCCTTGGAAACTGCTTTTGTGATCTGCTGTCTTGTCGATTTGCCTAGGGATCTGAAAGAGCTGCAGATGGGAAGTTGGCTTCTGTTTCTGCTTTTAAGGCTTGAACAAAAGTTAGCAATCAAAATCCACAGGTCTGGTGTTTTCTCATTGGGAGGATGAGAACTAAATACTGCAATGTGCTGAGAACCAGCTTGTTCACAAACTAAAAATGTATTTCCCATCAGACTGCTGCAGCTGCCTGGGTGCTGTAATGAGCTGTTGGGTGATAATGTGTTGTGGCTCTTTCCATGTCCTGCTGCTCTCTTTGTGATGATTAGGGTTGAATTTTAGGGTGACAAGGACCAATTTGGCTTTTATGTGAATGCCCAGCATAAGATTGCTGATAAAACCCTCCCAATTCAATTTCTCCCATTGTGTAATCTTCTCCGAGTTTTATGTGCTGTCTTTATCTAAATTTGATTCCTAGGGAAAAAGCGTTATTAGTGGAGGTCTGGATGCCTTGGAATTCATCGGGAAAAAGACAATGGATGTAATAGCTGAGGGAGACCCCGGATTCAAAAAAACAAAGGGCCTAATAAACAGAACCTCCACGTTATCTCAGGTACGGCAGTTCCCTATCAGCACCTCATTGCTTTCTCTCATCTTTTCTCCCTTCTTTTGTGGTCCTGTCATTAAGCAACCATTTTTGCTATTGAGCCAAAAGCCTTCTCCTCCTGTATTCTCTATCTCCTGGCACTGTCACGAGGCTTCTGCTTTTCTTTTTCAGGTCTTACGAGAGGCAAAGGAGAAAGAAGAGCAGCAGACAGCTACCGAGGTTACCATGGCTACTGAGAAGAAAGCCCATTATGGGTTACTGTTTGATGAGTTTCAGGGTCTTTCGCATCTGGAGGCCTTAGAGATGCTTTCCAGAGAGAGTGAATCAAAGGTAATGGCCTTGAGCATTTTGCTTTCTATTTTGAGTTCATCTGAGCAAGGGAAAAAAGATTAGAAATATATGTATATACATGTAAAATCAAGTGCTCAGAACTTGCTGTAAAATGATTACAGAACTTCACTTTGATCCTTGCATTAGGATCTGGTGTTTACCTTGGGAGCAGTTTGTCCCGTCCTCAGCTCCTAAAGCCGTTTCCTTTACCCCAGCCAGCCTCAGTTCCTGCAGGTGTCCAACCTTTCACAGGTTGCTCTCCTCACACCCACTGGTTTGCTGCCTTGGCCTGCATTTTCCATCCTGTTGGGTGGATCTATTGATTCTCTCTTTGGCTGTGCTGCCCCTAACCAGGTGAAAGCAGTTCTGAATACCCTCTCTGGAGAGAAGTTGGACACACTGCAGGAGGAGATGGAACAACTCAAAGAAGCATTTTCTTTACCTGAATTCTTTGAAGAAGAAGAGGAAGAAAAGAAGGGTAAGAGAGCCCCGGGTTCTGAGAAGAGAAGCTGGTCCTCAGTGCAGCACCAGCCAGCCCTGATCAGTAGCAATGGACAGGATGCTAAATTTAAGTTATTCTTTAATGTTTAATCCTAAAGCCATCTGTGTCCAGGGGCATGACAGGTAGCAACACCCTTCATCTCTGGAAAGCTGCTGTGCAGTAATTCCATGGCAGGAATGATTTCTTGCCAGAGCAGGATTAGAGGGTGTTTGACTCATGGGCAGCTCATACAACTGATCCCGAGCCAAGATGCAAATTCAGAGAGAGAGAGTGGCTTTCCTTGACCAGGAAGGAAAAACTGTGAACAGAGTTGTCCAACACGTAGGGAAGCAAAAAGGCTTTTTTATTTGTTTTTTAAATGAGCGTTAGCCACACAGAGCAAAAGATTCAGAGGTACCTTCGCACACAAGAGCCCTGATTCTTGAGAATTAGGTGGATTTAAATGTAAATTTCTTGCATTGCTTTTACCTAAATGCTCATCAGGGAGGGCTTACACACCTGCACTTGCTATCATTCAACATTTAATGTATCTTTTATATTTGCACATAATGGATCTCACATCTGCTGTGCCATATATAATAGGGGAACCATAGGCTCTAAGTGATATTTCAGACTCTCCAAGGTGATGTGCAAGTTAGTGTGTTATAAAAGGCTTGCCTGTAAAAAAATAAAAAATGAAAAAAAAGGGAGTTACCTTAGCTACAAAACTAGAATTGAGAAAGCAAGAACTAACCTTCAGGCACTGATGTCTCCACCTTTGCAGAACTTACCTTAGAAATTGTATTTGAAAAGACTGGGTTTGATGCGTTCTTGCCTGAGGTGATGATTCAAAGAGAAATAAAGGAAACAGTTGACAGACTTGTGCAGAACTAGTTGTGCATTGAAGTGCTGCTTATTCCTGAATCTGTCCTTTGTGTGGATTCTTCAACCTTTCCTGTCCTTTAGGAGACGAGGAGTTCACAAAAGAAGTAACAGAGCTGTTTTCAGCATTGCACATCTCCTCCAAGCCAGAAAAAGTGATCACGGTGAGTTATTTTCCATATCCTAAAAGCTGGAGAGTTCCCTCACTGGAAGGGCTTCTTCTTGCTTTGCTTGTGAAAATATCAAATGCATGCAAACAAGCCCTATTTTAGATCTTTTGGCAGTGGTAGGCCAAGGAGATGGGCCTTTTCCTTTAACTTTACGGGGCAGAATCATGTGAACCTTCAGCCACCACCGTGAAAAAACCTACAGTCATGAACTGAAGGCCTCCTCTTGGTACAAAGCACCTGTTTTTACTGTGTTCAGGAGCTGGTGTGAGGAAGAATCACCTTTCTTGCCATCATTTCACTACCCTTCAGATCCACCAAGTGGCAGCAGCATTCTGCAGACATGTTTTTAAAGCACCTCTGATAGTCTGGTCTGGTTGGTAAACTCCAGCCCCTGGTGCTAGAGAAACAACTGCCCTCAACTACGTCAGCGCAGCCAAACTTCTGCAAAATCCTGAAGGCACTGGGATTATTTGTCCTGGTTCTTCTCAGAAGCTCAAAAGGAGTTGTAGCTGCTTCTTTCCTCTGGAGAGGGCCAATATTCCATTGTCTCGTGGTGTGCAGGGGGGCTTCATTCCAGTCATTAAATATTATGGCACATCTTGCTACAGGTGAGGACATCTGCTCATGAGTGGATAGCACAATTCAACAGCAGTCTTTCTAAAGAAGAAAAAGAAAGTGAAGAAAACCAAGAGGCAGAATCCAGAGATGGTGCCCAGGATGCTAAGAAGTCAGTAGAGGTAACTGAGTAATCAAGGGAAAGAATATCTGCCTGCAGAATGTTTATCTGGCTGCTGAGTTACAGTTGTGACTCACAGGGTTTCTATTTCTGTGTGGGTTCTGAGGTCTGAAAGGGCAGAGTAGTGATAGTGTGTTGTGTGATTGACTTGTTTTAAATAATAAAAGCTGCTAGTTTTTGTATGGTATGGGGAATTTTTGTCACTCTTGCAGGATATTCATGCATTTGCCATAAGAAGCCTGGCAGAACTGACAGCCTGCTCCATTGAAATGTTTCACAAAACTGCAGCTTTGTTTCTCTATGGTCAGAAACAGGAGGTGACAGCCACAGACAGAGCCAAGTCCCTTTCACAGTGAGTGCATCTCTCAGTAAATGGATAGCATATAATTACTGATTAAGCTGTCTAATAATTCTTTGAAAATCCATGCAATGCAGGGCTCTTGAATAATGCATAGGTGTTTAAATTTGGGAATTGAGCAAATTTGTGAATTTGTGATGGGTGGCATCATTATCTTTTAGCAGAACTCAGCTGTCTCTTTCCAGCTTAAAGACATTTCTTGATAAGAAAAAGGAAACCCTTCTTGAAAGCTTTGTGTAGCCTAGAAGAATATTTGCCCTAAGCTTGTGCTAGTCAGTAGGCAGAGATTTAAAACATGACAGAGCAGTTGTATAGAAGTGATTCCTGATCACCTCTTTGTTAATCATTTAGTATGCTTGGTACGTGAGACGGCAAAATTACTGCACAGGAGACACTTGGCATGTGTGTGAGATGTGCAGTACTTTCTAATTCAGAAAATGACACTTGCCAGTAAAAAAAGGCAAGTTAGTACTGTTCCTTCTGGAATGGATGTGTCTGTCCTCTGAGTGCTCTTTAAGATCTTCTGCTTTAATTATTTATTTCCCCATCTTTCCACTCTCTATTTTATTTGGGAAACTTCTGAATCTTCATGCACCATTTATATGTTCTGTATCAATTTCGATTTAATTTAACTTAATAAGCACGGAAACAAGGCATTTATGTTTTAGAGGAATGCAGAAAGGTACTTCATCTTGAGGACTGTGTTTACTCCATTGTTTTCCCTGCCTTCCTCCACAGACTGACGATCATGCTGTGTAAAGAACTGTCAGCTTTCTCTAAAGAATTCACAACGTGCTTAACAACTGCAGGGGTAAGAGTTACACCACAGTTCTTAGGAACGAGATGTGGTTATTTGATAACAGCCTTGGGATCTTTGCCATGAAGTGCCTTTTTTTTATTTTTTTTTTTTTTTTTTGCATGTTTACATATGTAGTTTTTTCCCTGTGAACTGATCTTCTAGGCCAGCATTCCTCAAATTTTGGCAGCTGAGCTTTCGAGAGGCTCCTGCTGCATTCAGCCTGGCACGGAGTGGGGGTGGGAACTGATGCTCACAGTGTTAAGGAGACAGAGGCAGAAAAGGTTTGTGAGCCTGTGGTGGATTTTCCAAAGCACTCAGGTGTTACTGAAGTTTAGCGTCATCATCTCTGGATCCTCCACTTGTCCCCAGTTCATCTGAAGGTGTGATGTGTGTTCATACCCGACCTGGGCTGGCCACATGCAGGTTACTTTGTTCTTATTTGCCTGCTACAAAGCTGCTAAGCTCCTGGCTCAGCTTTCCTCTAGTTAAGGGAGCAGTGGTGGTTTTAAACTTACTGAGGATTTAGCTTTATCTTGCTTGAAGAAATGTGATCAAATTTTCAATCAGGATAATGTATGTCTGATCTCTGCAGGTCAAAGAGAAAGCAGATGTGCTTAATCCCTTAATCACTGGAGTGTTTTTGGAGGTCAGTTATGCTAACATTAAAACTTTAAGCTAATACTTTAAAAACAGATATGCTGCTTCTTCCCACTTCAGGATCCTTATGCATGCCAAGTTCTCTAACCCATGGTCTAAAATTGTGCTTACCTGTCTAATAACTTGAAAGTTTTGATAAATGTCTCTAGATTTGCACAAGAGATGAGTTACTTAGTGAGGAGTGAGTGTCAGCTCACAGTTATGATGGGTCAGGAGACACATACTAAATTCAGCAGTCTGCATTTTTAGAATTTAAATGTCCAAAACATTTAAAACCTTAGACAAGTTCAGAAATCAGCATGCAAGAGTCTCAACACTTCCTTACTGTTAAGTTGGTTCTCAAGCTTGCAGAGCTCTGAGGTGTGGTAGGAAAGGGGTGTTTCATGTTCATGTGTTCTTCCTTCCTGCCACAGCATGCTATGCTTCACTTAGAAATAAACACTTCTCTTCTCTTGCTGAGAACAGTATCCTGCATTTGGATTGGAACTGATCTTGTTTGGCAGTCTTTAAGCCAGTTGCTTTTTTTTGCCTAGCGGCATAAAGCCCCTCAAAAACTTGATGTAAAATTGATTTCTAGAATGAAGCCTTTAAAATCCGGCAAGCACTAGGCTCCTGCTTTTTCTGTGCGATAATCAATGCTGTTTGAAATGAGTATGTGGTGAGTAAAGCTGATTGGTAGCGTAGTTATTCATGTGTGTATTTTGATTTTTGTTTTCACAGGCTTCAAACAGCGCTTCCTATATCCAAGATGCCTTCCAGCTCTTGCTGCCTGTACTGCAGATCTCTCTTATTGAGGCTAGAACGGAACTATCACAGTAATAAAAACCCTTCTAATTAAGAACTTTTTGACCTTCCCACTTCGTAGTTTCCATGCTGGAAAATGATGTAATGGCTCTTATTAAAGGGAAAAAGATGAACTCTGTTCACTGCTGCTGCAAGAATGGTGATTAAGTGCAGTCTGGCAATGACAGCTCTTACAGCACACTGAGAGATGTGATTAGCATAGTCCAGGCTGGTGGACAACGTGACAGACTAAAAGTGCAGATTGCTTCTCTGTTTCATGGACCGTCTGTATCTTTTCACTGAAATCTCTCTGCTGTATGTGTTAACAAGCTCTTTGTGTTCACAGTCCAGAGAGCTTCTCCAGTGCTGAAGAGAGGAGTAGCAGCTGGCTAGTTAGAGTCAGCTAAAATCATGGTGTGATTTTTAAGTCAGACATAATTGGGTTCCTGATAGCTCTGCATTCGTGTTGAAGTGAATATTGCATAGGAGGTGCAAGAAAAGGCAGATTTTTATGATTATGAACCTTGCAGTTCCTCGACTGGGCAGAATAGAGCGGAGAGGATTCCTGATTAAGCTGTTGTTGCTGAAGAGAAGCTCAGCTTCCTGAAGATGTCTGTATTGTCTCAGGCATGTGGGACAGGGACTCTCACCAGGGGGCTGTTTCTCATTCTCTCACGCTGTGCTTGCTTCAGCATGAGCTGGGAAAATGCTGATCTGGCCCTGAGAATGCAGGTACTTGGCTTTATAGCAATAAATGAGAACTGACTAAAAGGGATTGATTCGTGTTTGGGCAATTTAATGAGAGAATTCAGCAGGAAGATTCCCCTTTTTCAGTGCAGCTTGACATGTCAGCCACAGACTGTTCGCAGACTCACATACTGCTTGTCTTCTCTTTCTGTGGAAAAACACTATAATGCAATGCTCCTTCTTGGAAAGGTATATATTAAAGTAGGGAGAGAGGAAGCAATTTGGTTCTGTTCGTAGGAGTCCTAATTTGCCTCAGAAGCTGCTCCACGTATGGTATCTGTTTCTTTGTGCTGTGCAAGTTCCCTGCTTTGTTCCTTTATCTTTTGAGCCTGCCCATGGGGAGGCAGCAGCCTCTGTTGGAATCACAAGAGCAGAAATGCACAGCTAAAATGGAATTTCAAGAAGTCCATAATAGCTAACCAGAGGTGACTGAGTGTCACACCTGCCTCTGCACTTGCTCTTTGGTAACAATGATGCTCAAATCCCCTTTTGAAAATCCTCTGGGTTTTAGCAGGTCTTGCACATCTCTGCTACACTGAAGGCTTAGAACATTCCTCTGCTCTGGTTGTGCAGTAGAGAAGTGGTTTTTGTATTAGAATACCTTTTGGCTAATGCTCTGATTTTATATATATGGAAAAAGCCCTGCCTTAGTCATGGTTAGACTGATGAGATCTCTAAAGGGAGAGCTTTTTCTTGCATCCTAAAACTGGACTTGAAAGGAGCGTGTCTGGGGTAAAAAAATCTGCACTACAATAAAATCTGTATTTTTTTCTTCTTTTGGTTGATAGCATTATTAAATAAAGGATTTGTTATGACAACCGTTTCACTTGAAAGCTATCAGGTAGCAGTGGGCACGAATGAAATAAAAGAACAGCAGGTTTTTTTCTCAGCCCTGACTGCATCTTTTGGGGCAGAGCTGGGTGCAGCTCTGGGGCCAGGACAGCTGGGATTTTTCTCATGGCAGGAAAGAGTGCTCTGAACCCAGGCTGGGGAGGGAGAGCTCCCACGGATGAGCTCCCGGTTCCTGTGTCAGTGCAAAAAGGCAAAAAGCCAAAATGAACAGAAATGTCAGAAGAGAAAGAAATAAAGGTAATGGGGTTTTATGAAGCAGCAGCTGCTTTTTTGCAGATAAATTCTACTGACCTGCAGTGCTTTAGTGTAGAGTAGTTTAATAATTAAAGGAAATGAGGTGATTTTTTTTTTTTTAAACATGCAGACAGTAATTCTGTGCCCACCTGGATTTTGTTACAGCAGCCAATAATCAAACGTGCACCAGCTTCATTTGTGTGCCAGTGCAGGGACTGCAATAGACAGACCACGAAAACAGTTCCACAGTTGCTGAAATCTTTCTACCCAAAGGATTCATCAGAATTCAGCATCCAACTGTCTGGAGGTCTCCCTGCTTGGCCTTGCCTTCCGTGTGAACCTAATGAGAGCTGACAATAATTTGAGCACTTCTGGTAGTGTTTGGGGAGGTGAGAGGTGGCTGAGAATAGATAAGAGTCAGCTAAGATGCTGGCAGTGACTTGGAGGGGGAAAAAAAAAAAGCCTTCCACAGTTGTTTCCTTTCCTTGGGAGTGATTCTGTTAGTTGCAGCTGTAAAAGCTGCTTCCTGGCAGCTGCTGTGGAAAGGTTTAAAACATAAAAAAGGCTTGGTCTTCCCAAAGGGCTTCGGGATGTGCTCCCAGGCCTTGCCCAACCACCTTGCCAGGGACTCATTTTCCATTATTAAAACGCGCATGTTCAGCAGCAGCAGGACCTCTGGCAGGATGAGCAGTTGTCCTCCTTTGGAAGAAGCAGCAGCTTTGCTGCCACTGGTGGCCCTGACTAAAGGGACACCTGTCCCAGGTCACCCAGAGCACAAATTAAAGGGCCTGACTCAGAGGCAGGAAGGGGGGAGCTTGTGGCAGGAGGAGGCGAGCTCTGGCATTTCCTTCTCAGGTGTGTACATTGAATCCAAAATAAAGAGTGGTCTGTGATGGTGTGACTTAAGCAGAGATGGGTGTTCTGCAGTCAAAGGCTCCTTGACACAGAAACAAAGGACATAAGAGGCCTGCACTGTGCTGCCCCATGTTTCCTGGGAGTCTCCTGTGACAGCAGCCCGAGGTTACCACGCCCTGGTGGTTTGGGTGCTGGCTGGCAGGTGCTTTCCCTCCTTCAAGGGCAGCTTTGTGCCTGCTGCAGGGCAGGGTGAGAGCAGAGCCTGTGCAGTCTGTGGGCTGGGACCTGGAGGTGTCCCTGGCTGCCACTCTGCTGTCTCTGGGGGTGGCAGCCCCCCGTGTGCTGGAAGGTGCTGGTGGCTGCAGCCTGGCCTGGTGGTCGGGATGGTCCTGGTTCCCTGGGTGATGCTTCGTGTCCCCGTGTCCAGAGAGCAATGGCAGGGCTGCCCCCTGGGCTGCTCTCACCGGAGGGTGCTGGAGGCATCAGAGGACTGAGAGCCCAGCTGGGGCTGGCAGGGAGTGAGCAATGAGGCCATCAGTTAAAAATAAGCTCGAGTTTGGTATTTGTGGGGGAGGATCCTTCTAAGGTGGCAGGAGCTGCTCAGGGGCATGGGTTGGATGCCAGTGCTGGTCCCAACACTGAACAGATCCTCCCTGGGTTTCAGGGTGCTCCATGTGCACATCTCCACCAAATTCCCTGGCTGCAGCGACCTGGCAGCTGTGTCATACTGGCACAGATGGGATCGCTGCCACCTTTTGTCCCGAGACTAAGTGCTGGCAGCAGGAGTTCCCCAAGTGATTTGTGCGTGAGCTGAAGCATCTCTGCAAGAGCACCAGAGCTATTGATTGTAAACTGGGCAGCAACAGGGACTCTGTCAGTGGCTTGGCTGAGCTGCTCCAGGGTTTATCCGCCCTGGACATTAAAACCCATCCCTCATTTCTGACCTAAACCTGCCAATGGGACTCTTGCTCTGGGTTTGGGGCCAGTGCAGGCTGTGGTGGAGAAGGCCTGGGGCAGACACAGCCAGGTTTGTGGGACAAGGGACTTCTGTAGAGCTGCTTGCTCCCTGCATGGGTTACCCAGGGTTAGGTTCACTCTGGGGGAGGGGGCTCCATGCACCCTGCAATTACTGTAAATGAAAGTCAAATGATTGTGGGAGCAACTTTGTTGTAGAGTTGAAGGCGTTAAATGGGGCAAATCTTACGGGAGAGCTAATTCCTTTTATTAGGCGGGGAAAACAAATTAGCGAGGTACAAGCCCTTTCTGACACTATTGTTGCTGTCATTATCCCGTCCTGGTGCTGTTGGAAACGAGGGCATTGCATTAGAGGGAAGGCACATTGTGCAAGCGTTTAGACGTGCTGGTAACTGCTCTCTGCTGACAGGTATTTACTCAATGGTATGTTGGAGTGAAAGCCAGCAGTAAGGACGAGCGTCGGAGGGAGCTGGGAGTGCTGAGCTCTGCCTGGTCCAGCCTTGCCTGGACCTCCTGGAGCTGCCTGACACCTCCCACCCACAGTAAGCATCCCCCCAAGCCCCTTTTCTGTACTTCCAGCAGAAGTCCTGACCATAGCACATTCCCAGACTGAGTCCCCAGTGCTCTCCCTGGTTCCAGGGCTGGTCCCCATGGACGTCTGCAGCCTCAAGAGCTGCCCTGACTTGCTTGCAAAAGGTCCTTGTGCTCCTGCCCGTGCTGGAGGCAATGCCTCCTGTGGGTACCAGTGGGACTGGTCACGTTTCCGGTGTCATGTGCCGTCCGTGACGGATGGCAGAGCCAGTTTTTCTGCTCCAAAAGTGGGACTGGGGAGGAGACCGCAACACTCAAATACCCGGAGCCCTGGGTGCTGCCAGCCAGGCATCGAGGAGATCACTTCTTTTTCAGCTCCAGGTAAGGCCCTTCCCTTTCTCCCTTGTGCCATCCAGGGAATTCATAGGCTCGCCTGTGTATTTTACAGGCTGGAGAAGCAGAGCAGGAGGGCAGGGTCAATGAGGGTGCAGCAGGAGCATCCCCTGGGACGGCTCGTGCTCCATGTGGTCTTGGGGATGGCAGTGGGGGCCTGAGCCCTGTGGGAAGGACGCGGTCCCCTGGCTGAGATGGGAGTGGGCTCACTGTGAGCCTGTTGTGCCTGGGGAGGTAAGGCCATCCAGGCTTCATCTGGAAGGGAGTGAATACACGGGTTTGCTCCGTTAGCCAGAGGTCTGATCCAGCTGCACCTCCTGCTCGGCTTGGCTGTGGACAATTGCAGCTGGTCCGTGGGGACCATCAGCTGGTCGCTGGGTTTTGCTGGTTTGTCTGCCCGGGCTTTGGGAAACCAGCTCATCTGGGGCAGGCGGGTTTGCCTGCCCAGAATGCGAGGTGGCCGAGGCTCCAGAGGAACAGGCGAAACTGGATCTGCTGGTCCGGGATGGGATGGAATGGGAAAAAGCTGAGTGTCGGCAGCCATCGGGAGCCAGCACGCAGGGCAGGGGCTGCACAGGGTGCTGGGTGGCACCCCCCAGACAGGAGCTTGTCAGAGCCCACCTCAGCTCTTGGAAATCAGCTGGGTTGGTCCCCAGGGACAGGGGGAGTGGTGCAGGGGGGAATTAAAGGGTTTTAACCCCCCACAGAGGCGTTTTTTGGCATGTATTGGGGCAGCACTACCCCTTCCCAGCCCTGGCTGCTGGGCTGTGGTCTGGTTGTCCATCTCCTAGTGCAAAGCCTGATGTCCACCTCTGTGTCCCTTGTGCCTTCCCCATCTGCTCCACTCTGGCAGTGAAGGCCCAAGGCAGGGGCATCCTCCTGGATTCAGGGCTGGGCACGCCATGGGAGCTGTGGGGCAGCTTTGGTGAGCAGGACCCAGGGTCAGAGCGTCACCTACACCTTCTCCTACCCCTTCCCAGGGGCTGCCTTTTCTTTTGTTAATGTTTGATTCTTTTTAATGATTTTAGATTAAAATGTGATTATTTTCAATTAGTAGTTACACTTCTTAATTACAGAGATGAATTAGATTGCTGTTCATTATTAATTAGATTTTAACTTTGCACTGATTACATCTTTTCTCAGTCACTTCCCACACTTCTTTCCTTCCCATCCAAACTCCCTCTCCCCTGATGCCACCCCAAACCCCACTGCTTCCTGCTCCCCTGCAGCCTCCTGGGGGTTTAAAAACCTGCCTAGAAAATACAAATCAGTGTTATCGGCTCAGAGGCTGCGACTGGCTCCTTCAAAAGGGCCAATAATACCAACCAGATGATGTCATTTTGTGACTAAAAACCATTAAAAGGAAGCATTAATATTCTGCCTCCCTCCATCACTGGCTGGAAGAGAAACTATTTCCTAATTACCTGCTGCAGCAGGGAAGGATCCTGCTCTTCCCAGCGAGCAGAAGGGACCTGATCCCTCGGCCCTGCTGCCCTGTTTGTGCATGAGAGGGAGGGTTTGACCTGCCCAGGCTATTTCATAGGCTTTGTTTGGGCCTCCTATTTTTAAAGCAAGCTGTTTTCTTTCCTTTCTTCTCATCTGTCACCTTTCGGGCACCTAATCAATGCTTGAGAGTTTTCTTACCCTTGCTTTTGGCTTCTCCTCTGCTTGCTGCTGTCTTCGTCTCCGTCTCTGCCATCATCCTGTCCCTCAGGGAGGGTTTCCTTTCTGCTGGGGATTCCTAGGAGCCCCCACACCTGCTCTTTATTGTTTCTTCCTCATTGAATTTGACATATTTCTATAATTTGCGCCTGATCGTGGTGGGGGGTTTAGACATCTCCCTGCACATTTGCCCTGAAATTTCTCTGCTTCCAGTACTCTCCACTTGCTGCTTCCCCGGGCAGAGGGCAGTGGGGGCTGCCTGGGTGGGCATGAGGCGTGGTCCTTTTGATTTTTGTGCAGTCCACAGATTGTTTGATCTCCCTCCCTGCTGTTTTGGGGGGTTGGAAGTGCACAGGGCCTCTGTGAAAACTGAATGTTCCAGGGAGGCGTTTTCATCCCTGAAAAGCTCACCTTCCTCCACTCTCCTGTTGCTCCTTCAGGTCCTCTCTGTGCCGTAGGTGCGACCGCCTCGTGCCCCAGAGCTCTTTGGCTTGGGTGAAATGTCGACAATCCTGAAATGTGAGTGCTTGGTGTGGGCCCAGGGGCACCTGCTGGGTTTGTGTGTGCTGGATGCTGCACGCTGGCAATGAACCTTCCTCTGTGCCCTGCTGTAGGGTTTGGACGGGAAGATAAGGACAGAGAGGAGAAGGACAAGAAAGAGGAGAAGGAAGAAAAGGAGAAGACTGAGGGAGAAAAAGAGAAGGAGAAGCAGAAGAGGAGGAAGAAGGAAGAAGAAAAGGTAGGGGAACGATGGAGTTTTCTGCAGAGCCATTTACATCCCGGCTGTAAAGGGAAGCCACATCTGACCCATGGCAGCCCCACGCCTGTGGTAGATGGAGCTGTGCCATCCACAGCCTAGAAACCACAGTGTCCATGGCTTTTCCACTGAGAGACAGATGCCTCTTTGCTCCCAACATTCCTAGTTAGTTCTCCCTCATTTTTCTCTCCAAATGGGATGCTGGTGTGGACAGCAATGCTGCCTGCACTGCACACACCGTGAAATCTTTGCTCTTGGCTCTGGAGGCCTCTGTGGGGTCATGCGAGGTTCCACAGCAGCACCAGTGGTGCCAAGCCTGGCTCTAGACACTCACAGGACCAGGAGTCACTCTGACCTGAAGCTCTAGCTCGAGCAGCAAAGAGTGCCAGGGTTCCCAGTGATGCTTGTCCCTCTCTCTTCACCCCAGCAGGGAGATGGGGAAGAGGAAAGGAGCAGCAGCAGCTCTGACAGCTACTTGGAGGAGGTAACCTCACCCCCAGCTCTGTGCTGGTGCCTGGCTCCCCCTTGCACCCCAGCCCTGTGGGGTTTGCACCTACAAACCCCCGTGTGGATGCTATCAAATATCTGGGATGGGACACTCAGAACTCCCCTCACAGGCTGTCCCCTTTCTTTTTGTTCCTGCCCCAGGACCAAGGCATTGCCAAGGATGATGAGAAGGAAGACAAGGATTAGTCTTTCTGTGCTGGAGCAGCAGTGCATGCCCTGGGCACGCCGAGGAGGTGCAGATGCTTGTGCTGGAGGGCACCTAGGCCCCTCTTAGCCAAATAAAGATGATATGGCCTCCAAAGAGAAATGCTGTTTGTTCATCCAGTCACACTGCCTACCCAGTGCTATCTGTCCTTCTGCAGAAGGAAACAGTCAAGGAAAAGCAAGAGGTGGGGAGCTGGGACCTGGGTGAGCAGGTTTTGTCCAAGACTTTGATAGACTCTGGAGACAAATCCAGGGGCTCTGTCTGCCTGGCTCTGCATAGCCCCCCCAGATTTGGCAGCACCAACATCCTCCCTGTGCCCTCCACGCCGCTTATTGAGGGATGGAGCAGCCTGAGTCTGCTGGGAACAGATGCTTGGTGCTGTGCTGAGCTGTTAAAACCGATTTCAAATTCATCGAAAACAAATGGAAAGCAGTTATAGGGGGGGAAAAACCCCGGCAAACCTCTCTCTTTTTGCAGCACTGACCCCAGCGCAGGGACCGTGCCTGTGCATCCCCAGCCCCGCCGCAGCCGCCGAGGGCTGGCATCGGGCGCGGCGCCAAGGCAAAAAATAAGGGTTAAAAATTAGGAAAAATGAGCTGGCACCGCCATCTACCGGGGATGGGACGTCTGGCAGCCGGGCCACGGGTTTCATAACCGCTCGGCTGTTTTGTAAGGTTCCCGCAGCGCTCCGGGGGCAGAGAGCGCTCCGGGGGCAGGGAGGGCACCGGGAGCAGGGAGAGCACCGGGAGCAGGGAGGGCACCAGGGACAGGGAGGGCACCAGGGACAGGGAGAGCACCGGGGACAGGGAGGGCACCGGGGACAGGGAGCGCTCCGGGAGAAGGCAGAGCACCAGGGACAGGGGGAGCACCGGGAGAAGGCAGAGCACCGGGAGCAGGGAGGGCACCAGGGACAGGGAGAGCACCGGGAGCAGGGAGAGCACCGGGAGCAGGGAGCGCACCAGGGGCAGGGAGAGCACCGGGAGAACGCAGAGCACCGGGGACAGGAAGCGCTCCAGGAACAAGGAGCGCTCTGCGGGCAGGGAGAGCACCGGGGACGGGGAGAGCAGCGGGGACAGGGAGAGCACCGGGAGCAGGGAGCGTTCCGGGAGCAGGGAGCCTTGCGGGGACCTAGGCTGTTGGCAGGGTCCAGCCAGCAGCAAAAGGGACCTCAGAGCAGGACACAGGACCAGAACCCCAACCCACTGCTGCTGCCGGCAGTATTAGGCCAAGCCCAGAAGCCTCACCATCAATAAAAACTTCAATGCAAACTTGAGCGTAAGCTCTCCCCGCTGCGTCGCTGCCTTGCTTTGTTTTCCTTAAGAAGTCTATTTTTATAAGTATTTTCTTGAGTAATGCAGATTTCAGGCAAACTCGAGATTAAAAGTCAACACCGCAGAGGATTTTACTTGAGACCACAGAATGTGGCTTTGGATGTTCTCTCCGTGGAACAAATGCAGCCAGCTCTTGTATAAGCACAACAAACAGCAGGAAAGATGCTGAGGAATGTTGTCTTAATTATCCAGCACAAAGATTAAAGGGAAAACATGAAGATGGGAAAAACAAACAACCCCAAAAGCTAAACTGGATTTCAATGAGCTGGTTTGGCTTCAGCAGGGAAGGATTGATTTGAACTGCCTTATTGCCTCATGAACCCTTGGGTGCATACATGTAAAATAATCCTGTGGGGTTATTTTACATATTTTACTCTTCCCCCTGTGCAAGTACACAGGACTCTTGCACAAGACACAAGCTACTTCCAAATAGTAGATGGAGTTGCAGGATTTTACAGTCCCCTCAGGCCATGCTACTACAGGATGGGAATATCTTGGAATAAATTCTGTGTTTGGACATGAAAAGGGGAGGACTTGACTTTGCCTTTTAAGATGAAGGTTGGAAACTTTTCAAGCATGGTGTGCCAGACTCTGAGGTCAAGCCTGCCTGTAGATGCTCAGCTGGAGCTGAGAGGTGTTGCATCTCACCGGAGTGAGATTCTGCTTTCCAGCTGGCAGGTATTTCATCTAAAAGCCCTGACATTGTTCTCTGGGCCTTGTTCCCCAAAGTGGGTGGAGCTTCAAATGTCTGCCTGCAGCAGACCTCACAGCCATGTCCTCACACTGCCCCAAATCTCAGCACCTTCATGTGCTCAGGGCATTGGGCACTCCCTGCAGCGCTGGGTGATGGCGAGCGCCGAGCCAGGTGAAGTCTTCCTGTTTGCTGCTCGTGTCTTACAGTCCCTGCTTCAGGCCACTGCACTAAGCTCTGTGCAAATACGGCATGTGCAGCCAGATCCCTGTGGCACAAGAGCAAAGAGCCAAACACACCCAGGGACTGGCTGTGTGAACATCCAGGCGTCTCCTGCGGCAGCCGAGGTTCTCTGTTCTGCCTTCGGCACCTCACCCTGCACGTAGCTCTCTCCGTGCCCTTGTCCTGCCTTCATTTGAACTGGCCAAGCTTCCCCAAAAAGTTGTTTCAAGAACATCATTTCCCGGTGTTCCTAATTCCTCATTGCATCTCAGCCCTGGCTTGAAGCCAGGCAACGTGAACGGGCGTAGAGCACGAACATTCGTGCCAGCCACGGGGATTAGGGCTCTAAAACACTTGGTGGAGGAGGCAACAAGGCAGGTGGAGCATGTGGCTTTTGGGGATGCCGAGGACCTTCAGTCACAGCGGTTCAGCAGCTCTCCTGAGGAACGTGTCCCCCAGCATGACCTCGGTGTGCTGAGGTGGGTGTTTGCCCACAGACGTGACAGGCGGCAGCTTCCCAGGCGCTGCTGGGCCTGAGCTCTGACCTCACTGGGGTGTTTCAACCACCTCCTTTGCTCGAAGCATCTGCACGGTTCAACCAGGGCCTCCTTGGAGCTGCCGTGCCTTCAGCTGGCTGGGAGAGGAGCGTGGACAGAGCTGTGCCAAATGCCCATCGCACCAGGCTCTGGAGGGGCGGAGTAGGAAAAGAAGGCCAGCGAGAGGAACTGGCAGCCGGGGAGTTACTTAAGCAAGTCTTGTTTACACAAATTTATATAATAACTTTGGCTGGTCCTCAGGGAGCAGGAGGGGTTGTGCTGCCCCTGCTCACAGCATTTGGGGGTACCTGCAGGGATCCTGCATGGCACGTGGCTGTCTGGGGCCCCATAGCAGCAGAGATGCCAAGAGAGTTTAGGTGTGGAGAAAGAACTGTTTCCTATACCATTTCATGCAGAGATGCCCCCAAATGAAGGCATTTTTCTATAAATGCCAACAATTTCAGAACAGAAAGGTTGGACCTTTATTTTGTGATGAGACTTTTCATCTTGCATCTAAGAGCTTTATTATATAAAGTGTCCTATGAGGGAAACAAGGCTCTCTAAGGTAGAGATCAAAAAGAAATCTTTCCTCTGTTCCCAAGTGACCTTCTTCATGGAAAATTTCAAGCTGCTTTTTCATTCCACTAAAAAGTGGAAACAGTTAGAAATCCTGACTTTCCCGGAAAAGCTGATTCCTGCGGCCCTGCTTATGATCTGCTAATCTCTGCAGAGTGCTGGGCAGAGGTTTCCTATGAAACCACGCTTCTATTTTTGAGCTGAATAAGAAGAAAAGCAAAACCCAAATGGAACTGGAGTCATGCAAGTGAAGGGTGTTTTGGAAGGTGAAATCTGCGCTCCTGCTCCCTGCACAGCACTCACACTTGCTCCTGTCTATGCTGCATCCTTCTACAACTTGTCCCTTCATTCTGAATTAAGACTGTAAATTCTTTCATTCTGTAAATTAAGACTCTTTGCTATGTTAATTAGCAGCTAAAAGTTGTAGCAGAGCTTTATTCACTGAATTGCTTGGGATTCATTTTCATAAAAATGGTGCTAAGGATACTCATCTTTCCCAGCACCTTTCTCTCTCCCGCAAACCTCTCTAGGATTCTGCATTTGCTCTTTCAGAGGAGCAGAGCAGGCTCCTTACTCCCCAAACCTTGCTGCAATGCCTTCCTAAAACCCACAGTGAAATGGTGCCAGGCTTCTTGCGAAGGAAGACCTGCAATTTGCTCTGGCAGATCCACCGGGACAGGTTTCTGGGTGACAAATGTTCTGAGTACTCACAACTTGACCTCTTTAAAAGCCGTGACATCAGTGCGTTATGAAAGGAGGAGCTGGCGGCGGGGCGATGACTGCCTTACCCAAACATGATTCACCTGCTGTTCAAAGTGCAGCAGAGGTGGAGGCGAGCCAGCCTGTGGAACAAAAAGGCACAGACAGAAATATTTGTCCGCTCCTCGAGCAGAAAGCTCTGCCCAGGACACCACTGCTGCGAGCAGGCCAGGAGCCCACAGGCAGCTATTTATAACTCTGGTAGAGACACAGGCCTGCTCATCCTGCCTGAAATCCAGCCCAGGGCGTGTTTAGGGCTTCATTCTGTCTGGCTGAGGGGAAGGGGAACTGCAGGGAGACCCTGAGCAGCCCTCTGCATTTCTCCCCGAGACTTCAAGGTGCTTCATTCTCCACACGGTCAGACATGGCTCTTAGATGGAATTCGAGCCACTGGCTTCGCAAGAGCTCTTCTGTCCTCCCCAAGGACACCGAGTTATCACCAGTGGTGATGGAGATGCTGGAGCTGAAGGAATAAAGACCAGGGCAGAGGATGAGGAAGTCAGACCCTGGATCTGGCCTGACAGCACAGAGGCATCCCTGCAGAGAGGCACCCGCTGCCACTTGCAGCCTCCCCTGGCAAAGCGAAAAGGCAGCGCTGGGTGCCCGCCAGCCCTGCTGGCATCTCTGTCAGGTGGGTGGGAGCTACGCAGGAAAAGTGGAGAAAGGAAGCAATGAGGGAGGCGGCACGTACTCGCTTCTTGCTGGGGCAAGGAGCCAAGGCCACGGGAGCTGGTGAGAGAGCGGGGCAGGGCAGCTGGCGAGTCCCCAGCTGCAGTGATGGGCCACCGTGGCATCGCCCCCAGCCATATGTCAGGCACAGGGACACACAGCAGCTTGTGAAGTTGGCAACTTCTGTCTGACCCTGCAGTAAAGGCTGATTCCAAATCCTCTCTCCCCATCCAGAAGATTAAGTGGGTGCTGTGACCTCCATGTCTGGCCCGCTGGGATGCGGCTCCCTCTGGACACCAACCTCCCTGGAAGTGGTGGACCTTGCTGCAATGTAAAGGTGTCCTCGGGGAGTTGGCTCGTTATGACTTTTCCTCCTTTAATCACTTTGTGATGCTATCCATGGGTTTAGATGGTGCTGAACAAGCTGTGATCCTCCTTGGGATCTCCTGTAGATGGAGGATCTTCAACTTCCTTTGAAACACCAATGAAACAATTGCAAAGCATCAAAGCAAGCTTATAGCACCGTGCACCACAGCCCATGGTCTTGTCACCCGTCCAGGGGCTTCCCCTGGGATAATGGGGACAGTCCTGACCTTTTTTGGCGTTCCCTTCTCAGGGGTGTGTGGTTTGTACATGACTGCCCATGCTGTGGAAAAAGACATCTCCATCCATTTTATGTGGGACTTGCTTCCAAGACTGAGCGATCATGTTCTGCCAACCTCTTTGCCAAGATGTTTGGCTCAAGAGACTAAAACGAGCCAGATACGGATCTGGGCTCTCCCACTGTGACTCTCCAGTTTCCAGGAGTCCAGGCATAAGCCTAGTTACATGAACAATGAGATAATGTTACTTTGCAGCTCTGTGTCCCACCAATCCATGTGAAAGTCAACTCATTTCTCTAGGAATGATGCTGCCTCAGGCAAAGCCTGTATGAGTCAGAAGGAAAAAATATTAAATTTTCCTTAATTCCCCAACCCTGTTTACATCTGATCCTCTGTACTGAGAGTCAGGACCTCTCTGAGCTCTCAAGCAGCAGAGTTTCAGGACTTGGGAACAATACCATGTAATTTATAGGATTGCTTCCTGCCCAACGCCTGGTCAGCACAGCGCAGAACTCGAATCCCAAACCTCACGGAGCGGTGTGGCAATCTGCCTGCCTCTGCCAAGAGAAAACCAGGCCTGGAGCAGCTCCCCTAACTGCACACAGAGACCTGAGAGCAAAGGTGCTGCTTACAAAAGATGAGCTCAGGACAAAGAGTCTCCCACATCACCTGCTTCCACTTCCTTTTGCTCCACTTCCCAGGACTGGCTTTGAACCGCATGTGGCAAATGGGGAAGCCTGGTGGTTGAATAACATCCTGCATATAGAAATACTGTGATGTAAAGAAAGCAAAAAATTCCAGGAAGCTGATGTGTTTGTTGACAGGCTTGGGCAGGGGAGGAAGGAGGGATGATGCAAATAGCTCCCTGCATGTTATATGCACGTACCGAGGTGTAAAAATAATTCCTTAGGCCAACTCTCAAGGCTTGCAGACAGCCGGGATCCAGGTGCAGCGCTGCCGGGGCACAAGTGTGTCTGCACAGGTGCTGAGGCTGGGGTTGGCTGTGGTTCTTTGCCTGATCGCCCAGCAGGCTGCCTGGCACTTGGATGTGCCACTGTGAGCCCCGTGTGGCCCTCGCTGATAGCAACGCTCCCCCTCCTCGGCTGGGATGCCGACGCTTTCCTCCTCCTGCGGGTTTAGAAACGGGAGAACTCGTTTCACCTCTGTGCAACAGGACTTTCAGGTCCGATGGTGCCGAAGGAAGCAGGTGGGTAGAGCAGGGATAGCAGTGTGGAAAAGGGGTCATGACTTTCAGGGTGCGTGTTCCTGTTTACAAGTGCTTGTGGTGCCTTTGAAGACACCCTAAGGAGCACGCAGGCCTCCTCTCTGAACAAAAAAGGGCAGCGCTGGGAAGGTGCTGTCACCTCAGAGCTACTCCTTAAACCCTAACGCGTCAAAAACAAGTGTCAATGCTTGCAACAAATATTTATGCACTAAAAATGAGCAAACACAGCTGGTGTGAAATCCCTGATCCCCATGCTGGGCTTGTCAACAGTCTGGACCACATTAATGAGGCTGTGCTGGAGCCGAAGCACAAGCGGACGTGTGGCTGGGAGCCAGAGGAGGAGCTGCAGCAACACCTGGAACTCCTCACCCTGCACTGACCCTGGGCTATTTCCCACCTCTAAACTGGAAAAAAACCCAAACCCAAACCTGTTGTGCTTTGCAAATAGTTCCTACACACAGTGTGATCTGTCCTGTGTTATGCAACACGTGAAGTTCTCCTCTGGCCAGCAGAATGGTTAGCATTAAGCATTTAAAGCTTTTTTTTTTTTCTTTTGCAGTTATGTACTGAGTCAGCACAAACACAGCAGTGACAAGAGAAAGCATTCGGAGTTCTGAACCAGCTCAGCTCTGGATGGATTGAAGAAAACAAAATGTTCTCGCACGCTGGTGCTAATGAAGCCTGGTCTGCGATGGCCTCGTGTGTCGTGGTTGATTGATTTTAAACTGTATTATGCAAAGGCAGCGGCACGTCCGCTCTGCTTGTGAGGCACTGGAGAGCCCACACATGGTTGTGGAGTGAATCAGAAGGTGAGGGAAAGAATGAGGCAGGTCCCAGGCGAACAGCCTGGTGTCTCCCAGAGGAACTGGCTGGGGTGGTGGAAGATGCTGCACTCCTCACCTGACAGCAGCTGCCCCTGGCAGAGGGCTGCTGCTCCCAGGCTGAGCCACACAAACAGGTTATTGTGCACTTTGCTGCATTGTTGGTTGTGGTGGCTAAAATCGCCCTCATTTCATGGCTCAGGAGCCAGGAACGTGCTCTTCTTGAGGGGTAATCTGGACGCAAAACTGGTGAGGCCTCCTCGATGGCAATCTTTTTTTTTTTTTGTAAATAGCCAGGTTTTGGTGGAAAAACGAGCCATGGTGAGAACTAAACCATGAAAGGCGAGTATCTGGTTTGAATGAGCTTTGTCCACCTGAGAAATGCCCATGGGAGAACTGCTGGGGGAAGTGATGGGCAAGGTCCTCTGGAGGAGGGGAGAGAACCAAAGACTGACCCTGCAGATGGGGACACGGAAAATGTCCCCTGCTGGGCAGAGTCCCAGCCAGACTCCAATGCTCCCAGGGTGACCGCTGTCCCTAATGCCGTGCTCAGCTTTTCAGGGCAGTGTTACCAAACGTCCCTCGAGATTTCTCCAGTCTGGAGGGATCACTTAAAAAGATAACGGAGAAAGCAATGAAGCCTATCAAGCCCACATAAAATGCTTAGGTGTTGAGCTTTTAAAACTACTCATGAGCTGTTTAATGTAATTGCAATACATTTGGAAACAAAACCTGCTCCACAGCCCAAACCTCTGCCAGCCACTCCCTCAGTGGGGCACGGTTTTCACCAGCACTGACGTCCTGCTGGTGATCTCCCTCCCTGAGCAGCCCTTCCAGTGTGTGTGGGTTTGGATTGTTTTTGGGGACACACGAATGAGCCCTTGGGGAATGTGCATCATCCTTATGTAAAGTCTGATCTACTAAGCTCCAGAGTTGCCAGATTTCAGCTGGTTTTTTCGGCACCTGCTACACGAGAGCTGCTGACCTTTTGCTGTATGACTCTGTGGCAAGGGGATGCGTCTCCCTTGCAACACCGAGCCCATCCTGAGGGTCTGTGAGTGGGAAGGGGATTGTCCACATACAAGGTCTGAACTCATTCAATTCTGGGTCAGTAGAGCATCTGAGGGAGATGCAGTTTCCCGTGTACGTTGGAGGAGTGCCCCTTTGCCCCCAAACATCCTGCCATGATGGGTTTCCATGGAAGGTAATGCAGAGGCATCTGGTGCAACCCAGCCTCACCAGCCCACCCTGCTCTGGAGCACTGCAACAGCCAGCACCCCACTGCCACACTGGAGAGCCTCAGACAGCTGAGGGACCCCAGCTATCCTGTGCCAGCCACTCTGGAGCATCCCACCCTCCTGTCCCCAGCACAGAACACCCTGTGTCCCCCAGGACTTGTGCCCCAGCCCTGCTCCACAGCACCCTGGATACCCAGGCAGCCCGCACGGTGAGTGGCTCCGAATTGCCCTGGCCCCACTCTGGGGCACCCCGAAACACCCCCCAGCACTCTGCACCTTGGTCCTGCTTCAGGGTGCCCCAGACCCCCGGGGACCCCGTGCCCAGCTGGTGCAGAGCTCTCCTCCGCCCGGCGCACGGCTTCAGCCCGCGTGTCCGGCTCGTACCCCGCACCCCGGCTGCTCCGGAGCCCCCCAACATCCCCGCCTCCCGGCTCCGGGGGGGGTCGGCAGCGGAGCCCCCCTACACCCCCGTGGCCCGGCTCGGGAGGTCGGCACCCACCCGCACACCAACCCCCAG
>VZTA01022718.1:631089-673339 GCA_013398855.1 Mohoua ochrocephala | reverse complement strand
GATCCTGGAGCGATGCGTGCAGCGGGAGCAGCGGCTGGCCGGGCTGGCCGAGCGCGTCCGCGACCGCCTCGCCCGCGGGGACGCGCGGGAGGCGCTGAGGATGGGGCAGAGAGGGGTCGAGCTGGGTAAGGACCACCGGGCTCAGGGGCTGGGAGTGCGGATGGTGGGGTGCGGGGTGCGAGGGGCCAGCCCAGCAGCAGAGACGGGGAGGCACGGGCTGGGCTGTTGCAGCAGGTGGGTACCAATGTGGTACCAATGTAGGTCACCGTGTCCCAGCAGCTCAGCGCACTCCAAGCCTGCACGGTCCAGAGCAGGAAGACGTGGGAAGCTGGAAGTGTTGTAAGGCAGGGCTGGTGGGGATGGGGATGGGAAGGGGGAACGCAGCGGCTGGGCATTTCTTCCATATCCGTGGATGTCCCGAGGTGCTGGGAGCGGTGGGCTGTCAGGCGAACCGCGCTGCTCACCCCCTGCCAGGCCCGCTGCCTGTGTCCCATCTGCCACGTGCTTCTGGAGAGGAAAGAGCAGCAGATACTCACATCTTGCAGCCCGGCAATATTTCAGGGTCAGAGGAAGAGCTCTGCCCAGGGGGTGGCCATTATGTAAAGTGGTTGGGACTTGTCCAGTCCGGGATGGACACGTCCTCTCCCCCCAGAGCCTGGCGAGGACACAGCCTTGGCGGAGCTCCTGAGCCAGCCCCATCGTGCAGGTCAGCCCCCGGCCCGGCCCCTTCTGCAGCCGGCTCTGGCGAGACATTTGCCTGCAGGGCCAGGATCGGGCCCGGGGGGTGGGGTTTGATCTGCTTTAATGTGTGGCTGTAAGTGGATTTCTTGGAAAGTAATACTTAAATAAAAGGGGTTATACAATACGTCTGGAGCAGGGGGTTGGGGCGACGGAGGCAGAATTTCCTTTCTCCGCGGCGTTTCTATGACAGCGCTGAGCTCCCCTCCCGCAGCGCAGGCTCTTATTCATCGCCTGCTGCGAGACAAGTGCCAGAGGTTCAGGGTAAGCCTGGAAACGAAGGGCTGAGCGGACCGGTCGATCCTGGTGCTGGCAGCAGCAAACAGGTCCTTTTATGCAACCTCCAAAAGCATCCGTCTGTCCCTGCACACCCTCCTTCAGAGCAAAGGCACACGCACACTTCTCTAGTACTTACTGGCCAGGCTTTTGCCCGTTGGGGTGTACAATTACACATTTCTTTAAAAATCCCTTGTGAGTAGAAAGAGGAAACATTGCAAACTCTGTCCTCATTCTTCCCTGCACGTTCTGTTCCCCGAAAGACGAGGAAAGTCTGGCTGAGGGCGACAAGGAAATTGCAGTCACAGCCTCAGCTCCAGTGAACCTGTGCTTGCTGCCAGGGGCTGCCAGGCTCAGCCACGTGGGTGGTGCTTTCAGGATGTGTTTCCCAGCTCCCGCAGCCAGCTTTCGGCTGCACGACTTTTTACGGGCTGCCTTTCGCTTTGAAACGGAACCACTGATAAATGCTAGACCCAGGGGAATGTTTTATTTGTGATTCAGTGTGGCGTGATAGGCCAGTTTGCAGTGCCCTGCTCGGCCCCAGCCTGTGGACCAGCTCGCTTTGCTCGGGTGGAAATAAACTGTCAACTTTTTATCTTCATTCTTTCTGAGTGAACAACAGAAAAATGCAGTGTAACGCGTAGCACAGGAGGCCCTCTGACATGCCTGGAGCACGGGGGCTGGCGAGTCCGTGAGGCTGCCAGCTGGCTGATGGCCCTGGTGTGTAATGATATCATAGATCAAAAATAGCTGCAGCAGCAGAGAAATGCAGGATTCGTTGCCCTGTTCTACACATCTGGGGTAGGTTTTTTTGCCAAATCAGTCGCTTTATTGCTGGACTGTGCAAATGTTTGAATGGGTTTGCCCACATGGAAAAATAAGCCTCTAGACTTTGTACCTATTTGTTCATCCTTGCCCATCGTTAGGGGCTGGGATATTTCATTTCTGGATGGGTGCTGGTGGGATGGGGTACTGAGCAGCGAGTTCCCATGTTTCCTGACTCGAGCCCTAAGGTCTTGGCTAATATTATAAAGGAGAACAAGCTCCCAGGGACCAGGTGTTGCTCTGCTGCACAGCTCAGCCTGGCCAGTGGAGGAGTGGTGCAGGGTGGCTGTGCCTGCCTCTGCTGCTCTCTGGTTTAGGACGACACCAGGCAGGGAGCAAAGTCCCCCTGTGCTCCATGCTGGGCACGGGGACAAGGAGGCTGTGGCAGAGTTTCCTCCTCCGTGATAAGCGGTGATGGGTGCCTGGGCAGGGTGGCAGCAGGGGCAGGCAGGGAAAGGGGCAGATGCTTCCTGCACCCGGCTGTCGGGGAGCTGCCAGTCCCGACCTGCAGTTGGCTGGCAGAGCTGCATCAGCACCGTGTTTGAACCGGGCCAGGAGGAAATGCTGCCGGGTTTGGAAGTGCAGGAGGCATCATCAGCAATGATGTCTCCTGATGATTGCTGATCCCAGGACCCAGCTTGACTCTGAGAGAGTTCCTGGCCCTTCAGCAAGGCGATGTTGCCCACACCACATTTGCCACAGTAAATGCAGCAGCAGTGCCTGCAAATGGTGCCTAATTTATGATGCAGGGCTGGCCTCAGTGCCAGCATCCTGCAGGGCCACCACATGTTACCTGTGCTGGACCTCCCATCATCCCACAGGGAACTGGGAGCCGGTGGGGGGACCTGCATGACACTGGAGGCCTCCCCAAATGGACCAGGGAGCAACAAGTCCCCAACCCCAACCCTCAGCAGCCTTGAGCCGATTCTCAGAGCTGGGGGGATGCAGCGCTGGAGGCACAGACCTGTTACCTGAGCTGGAAAACCAGCCCTGCACTGGATTTAGGTCACCTCCACGAGCTGTGATATAACGGGGTGGGTCTGGGCATCTCCGCATTTCAAACCCACAAACATTACCACACCTGGTTACTCCGTGAGTGTGGGCTCTTGGGGTGCTGCTTCCTTGCTCTCCCCGACATCTCCCAACCCAATTGTGCCACTGGCTGTGCTGATAGGAAGGAAGGTCTTTGTGTGGTTTTTTGAGGCAGGAAAGACGAGGATATCGCTGGCAGTTATTTAGGAAAGGGCAGGAGCATGTAATGCTTGGTGTTGTGACTAGCAATGGCTGTGGGACCTGTGCCCCCAGCCCCCTGACATCCCATCAGTGACATCTTGCTGACAAGGAATGCTCAGTTCTCTTCCTCCTGATGTTTTGGAAATCTCAGCCTTTTCTCATACTTGGAAACCCCAAGTCAAGGGGTCAACCCCAAGGTCATGTGGTACAGGCAGATTCTTACACCCCCCTGGCTTCCTCATCTGCCCCAGGAGAGCAGTGACAGCCAGGTGGGTCTGGGAATTCAGGTATCCAGCCCTGCAGTCTGGTTTGGTAACGTGTTATTGTGACTCTGCTGGATGAGTCACATCACAGAGCCTCCCCTGGCCTGTAAGGACTACGTGTATGGTAGAGCTTTTTTGCTGCATCTCAAAAAGATGGATGAAAGCCCAGATCCCAGCATGAGCCCCGAGGCAATGGTAGGGCCTCTTGGCTGAGAGTGTTTGGGGAAGATGGGGGAGAAAACAAAGGGAAGAGCCTCAAACAGTTTAAAACTGGGTATTTAGGGGAAATAACTTCCTTGCAGAGGCTCACAAAGCCAGTGTCTCCTGATGAAGAGCACTGTGGGACCAGGCTGTGCTCAGCAGGAGGCAGTGGCACAGGGACTGTCCCACTGCGGTGGCCTCTCCCCAGCCTCGTCCAGCCCCACTGCCTCACCACGGGCTCATCACACGAGTGACCACATTTCTCTTTGCAGCCCTGGACTGCAGCTCCCTGCGGCTGTGGCGGGCAGAGGCGTTGGTGGCGCTGGGGCAGTACCCACAGGCACTGGAGGACCTGGATGCCGTGTGCAGGGCTGAGCCTGGAGAGCACGAGGTGAGTGAAGGCCACACTGACTGGAGCCAAATCTTACTGTACAGGAGCAGTTTCCCCCTCTCCTGAATTCTCTGAGCCATGGGATTCATCCTGCTCAGAAATGCACTTGACAGACCCATTTTAGGTCGCTAACCCAGGTGGTGGGTGCTGTGTTGCTCTCACAGGAGAGGGCTGGCACCATGTCCATCCTTCACTCCTTCTCCAGCTCTCCCTGGGCTTGGCAGGGGATCAGGGACATGTCCGGGTGCTTTGGCTTGGGATGGGAGCAGGCAGGAGGTGGGAGGGACGTTCCCCCAGGGCTTGCGTAGGAGCTGAAGGGGCACACGCTCAGCTGGTCACTGTCTCATAGTCACCGCGTGTTTTTGTGCTCTGCAGGCCTTCTTCAGGAAAGGGAAGGTGCTCCTGGAGATGGGACAGAGAGACGAAGCCCTGCTGGCCTGGGAACACTGCCTGACACTCAGTCCCCATTTCCAGCCTGCTCGGAGAGAGATGGAGAAGGTGTGTGGGCTCTGCCTTGGTGGGTTCCTGTGCTCTCCCATCACACAGAGAGATGCCCGTGTCCTCTGAAGGACACAACAGAGTGCTCAGCCAGCACAGACACCTCCTGCAGCGAGCACAAGGGTGCTTTGGGGAAAAAGAGGGAGCCTGGCAGCCCTCCCACCTCCTTGCTTTTTCCTCCTAGCATCCCCCAACCCTTGCTTTGTCCTTGCAGATCATCATGGAAGCCGATGCTCCTCAGCCACACACGGCTGCTGCACACCTGGGTGATGCTCACCTGAGCTCAGCTGGTTCCCAGGTCGATGGAGGGAGCCCAGCACTCCCATCTTCCACACAAGCTCAGGTAAGAGCCTACAACATCTGAGTCTGCAAGGAGACTTAATGCCCCTCTGGGACATCCCAGATGTCCAATGATAGGAAAGGAGGGGTGATAAGGGGAGGTTGTGCAGGACTTGTAGCCATGCTTCCATGCTTGGTTGGGTGCTGGGATGAGAATCTGCAGGTGGTGGAGGGTGGGAGAGCAGGTACCATCAGGGCTGATGCCGTGGGGACTCAGGAAACAGAGGAAACTTTCTCTCTCTGTTCATCTCACTACATTTAGGGAAAAAAAAAAGAAAAAAAGTGAGTTTCAATTTTTTTTCATCTAGAAAACACACTTGAGAATAGTTCAGGCCATTAGCAGCTGTTAAGGGCAGCTTGTATTTCCCTCTCTTTGCCTTCTACAAACAAACTTAGAAGGTTTGGAGAGAAGAGGGAATTCAGAAAATGGGCTCAGATACACCCAGATTGCTGCTGGTGGGTCTGGACAGAGTGAACCCATGTTTTAACCATGTGATGGACAGCAATGTGTGAAGGCCACGCTCCTGCTGTCCTGTAGATGCAAGATGTTAATGTACAGCAGCACAGCAGAAAACCTCCCAGTGCCATCGGGCTTGGTGGGACAATGGGGCTGTGCTTTCAGAGGGAGAAGAGGGTTTGGGCTCAATTTCATCTTGCTGTGCCTAGGATCAGGAGGGAGAGCTGGAAGGTGGCCGAGGAGATGCTGGGTCTGAGCACAGCCAGGGCACAGCCACCCTTTCCCAGCCGGGGCGACGGCAGGAACCGGAGACTTTGGCAGAGAGTCAGGGCCAGTGGTCGCTGGGTGAGTGTTGTCACAGGTACCACAGTGTTGTCTCATGCAAAATACTTGTTTGAAATCCATTTTGGCACTGAAAACACTGTGTCCAGCTCAACAAACAAATATCCCAGGGGCACACGATGGGGCAGCTCTGGCCAGGGCATTCGCTGCTTGTCGTGCACGTGAGGAGGATCCACCTGATCTTCCTGTGTTGAGCTGCTGAACTTCTGGCTCCAGCTTGGTGACAAGTTCTTGCTAAAGCCAGTCATCCCTTGTTCCCAGTGTGGAGTCAGGGAGAGGTTTTCTTTGGTTCCCATGGGTTTGGATGGGTTTTGGTTTAGATTAAATTTCCGTGTGGGGGACAGGACGTGCCATGAGCTGGGGAAGCAGCGCCTCCATCAGCATGAACTTGCCATCAGTGTCCAGCCAGGTGGCTGCCACACACCTGGGTTTGCATAAAGCAGTGATGGTTCATGGCAGGTCTCCAGAGACGTCCATCCTGGAGCTTCTTGGGCCAGCTCACTGCCCAGTGCCTCAGTTTCCCTGCCTGCAAAAGGAGATACCACCTTCCTCTGCCGAGTATCGTGAGACCCACTGACACTCCAGCTATGGATGAACACAGCTGGGTTAACAGAGGGGTTTATGTTGCATTTCCTGGTGGTTTCGTTTTTCTTTGACACTTTCAAAGCACTTTGTGGGGCAGTTATGCCTCAGAATGAGGTCAGAAAGCAAAGATTAATTTTCTATATTGAAATGGAGGGTTGTTTTCTCTTCTCTTTTGCCGCTAGATAACAAGGAGGAAACAGCAGCAGCAAAGCTTACCCAGCCGTGCCTCGGGGAGGCACTGAGCATCTCTGACCTGGAGTGCTCCCTCTGCATACGGTGAGTTCTCCAGCAGGAGAGCTTTCAGGATGAGGAATTAGCACCTGCTGGATTTTCTTTACTGGTGTGCGTCTTTCTTCACATCTTAATACAAGCTGGGTCTCGAGTACTGGTGAGGTGTTGGTTTCAGTAGAGATCAGAGGGGAAGGCAGGGGCGTGGGACACCCTGCCGGGCTGCAGGAGCTCAGATCACCCTGTCTCAGGGCACAGCATCACTGGGGCTGTATCCCTTAGGACATAGATGTGAAGGTGGGGATGTTCAGCGGGGTCAAAGACCAGAAGCAACGGTTGCCCTTTGTACCTGCAGGCTGGGACAGGAAGGTGTTGCCCAGGGGAATTCCATCCATGATGGCGATATTGCAGATCTAGAGGGGAGCATTTTTGAGCTCTTTGCCTGGTGCAGGTGGAAAAGGGAACAGGGTGGAGCCTGTGTTTGTCTGCTGGCTCGGGGCTGGGGAGGGACTGGTGTTGCAGTGCCACAGGGCATGCTCAAACCAGGCTGTTGTTCCTGGTGTGTCCCAGGCCGTGGGGCGGTTGTGCAAGCGGCAGCTGGCAGAGAGCTGGGTGGGTGTTGCACTGCCAGACGTGCAAGTCGGTCAACATCTCCCGCACAGCAGCTTTTTCCAGGTCTGGGCATGGCACGGGGGAGAGAGATTGAGGCTGCATCTGATCTGAATCATGTGAATTTGGGTCTCTTCTGGAAGAAGAAAACGGTGTTCAGGAGGAGTCAGGGTTTTCTCGAGACCTTAATTTCAGTTTCATCCTGGAGCTACTTGTGAGCAGCTCGAGTGCTTGCTGCTGGCTCTGCTCCTGGATCAGGGGAGAGGGAGGCACTTCCCTGTCACTGCCCTTTGGATTACACACCACTGTGGGTGTGTAATGAGGAACCACAGCCCTGGCAGGACCAAGGGGTGCCATGTGTTCACTGATGGGGTCCACTAGGACCCCATGGAGACCCTGCAGAGATGGGGAGCAGAGCTCAGGCCTGGGACAATTCTCATCTTACATCATTGTGCAAGCCCAGCAGTCTGAGGCCAGGCTTTCTAATTAAAGGACTAATTAAAGTCTGTCCCTGCCCGACTTATCTGTGCTCCTTTCCCTTTGTTGCTCTCTGCAATCCACTGACTCTAATCGTCCTTTGCAGGATGTTCTTTGAGCCGGTGACGACGCCCTGTGGTCACACCTTCTGCAAGGAGTGCCTCGAGCGCTGCCTGGACCACCGGCCCAACTGCCCCCTCTGCAAACAGAGCCTGAGAGAGGTGAGGGCACGAGTCCCACGGGATGGAGCCCGAGGGAGAGCTGGGAAGCAGCTCCAGCTGCTGGCTGCGTGCCCAGGGCTGGGGTGGGAAGGTGCAGTGCTCTTACGTTAGCAGCTCCCTGGCACGGCGGTGTCAGCTCCACTCACATGGGAATGACCAGACAGTTGATAATTAAGACCAAGAGATTCATTTCCACAAGATGCCACAGTGATTTAGTGAGATTGTAAACACGAGAAGAGAGAGAGAGAGAGAGAGAGAAGCAAATGCTAATTACTTTAAAAAATGGAAATGGATGGAAAACCTGCTAGCCTGGAGATTTGATTTAATCTTTAATGAGAAGGGATTCGGATGAGACCATCAGGGAAATTAGGTTGTCATACAAGGACTGCATCACTGTCAGAGACAGGACGCTGTGTTGGACGGGCCCTGGCTCTGAGCTGTGTCTGGAGGTCTCGGTGGAGCTGACATCCCATCCTGCTCAATGGCTCAACATCCCCCGATAGGTTTTATCCTTGACTTTCTCTGCTCTAAAATTACCTTCAGTTCCAATAAAAGTGAGCGTGATTCAGAGTCCGGCAGGGCCTCAGGGCTGCCTCCCTGCTCTTCTCCAACCTATTTTTGGGTCTAATTCCTTTTAGTACCTGAAGGCTGGGAGGTACAGCCCCACGGTGCTGCTGCAGGACATCATGCTGGCCGCCTTCCCCACACAGCTGGCCGAGCGCCGGGAGCTGCACCGGGCCGAGATGGCAGAGCTCTCCAAGTAAGCAGGGACTGCCCCAGTGTGTGTGTGTGCACTTGGGGACCTGGAAGGGGCTCTGAGGGGGCTGTCCACACCCAGTACCATTGCTCTGGCTTGGTTCTGCTCAAGTGATGCCTGTCCCACCTCCAGGACCACATTACAGCACTGCTCTGTGGGTGTGGACATGCCCCATGGGGCACCTGGGGGTGAGGGACTATCTCTGCAAGGAGCTGTTTTGTGGGCAGAATCTGTCTTTGGTCTCTTGGTGAGCCAAGTGGAAGCTTTAGTGTTGGTCTGCTCACTTCTTGTGGTAAAGGACACACCTGGCTTGGGAGAGCAGCTGATGCAGAGCCACTGGGATGGGATTTGCTTGGGGAGGCGTCACAGTGGTTTCTCCTTCTGTCCCTCAGCCTGACCAAGAACATCCCCATCTTCGTGTGCACGATGTCCTTCCCCGGCATCCCCTGCCCTCTGCACGTCTTCGAGCCCCGGTACCGCCTGATGATCCGGCGGTGCCAGGAGAGCGGCTCCAGGAGGTTCGGCATGTGCATATATGAGAATGGGAAAAGGTGAGCTCCTGGGCAAGCTGCCCCCTGACCCAGCTGATTTGCCCCTCTCTGCCCCAGCCCCAAATGTCTAAAATACTGAGTAGGAAGATTTCCTATCAGTGGCATCTTGCAGATAAAATCAGCAGAGAGGTGCTGCGTTCCCCACACTGCAGAGTGAAATGGGATCAAGTAATGAGGCCAGCACTGGAGATGCACAGAGCCAGTGGTGGCTGTTAAACACAACATTCTTGGAACATCTTCTGACTCAGGATGTCTCTGAGCTCCATGGTTCTCTGGCTGTGACCTCCAGCTCCTCTTAGTGAGCGCTGGGAGGAGACTTGATTGAATCTCTGAATTTGCCCCTGCCCAGGCAGCTTGTTCCCGGGCCTTTTCCTGCTTTGGAGATGGTACCTACAGGAGAAGCAGCTCTCTCACCACTCATTGCTCCAGCTCAGCCCATTTTCTGTCCTCGTGTCCTTGCAGCTTTGCTGACTACGGCTGCATGCTGGAGATCCGTCAGGTGGAGCTGCTGGCGGACGGGAGGTCCTTGGTGGACACCATCGGCCGGCAGCGGTTCCGGGTGCTGAGCCGCGGGCACAGGGACGGCTACCACACCGCTGACATCGAGTACCTGGAGGACAAGAAGGTGAGGGCAGGGCTGGGCAAAATCCTGGGCTGTGGTGGGACAGAACCTCTCCATGGACACCTGTGTCCCTCTCGCCTCTGTTCAGGTGTCCGGGGAGGAGCTGCAAGAGCTGCAGTGCCTGCACGAGAGCACCTATCGCCTGGCCCAGCGGTTCTGTGAGCACGGAGACCTCACCTCCAGGCACATCCTGATGCAGCATGGGCCACTGCCCGAGAAGGAAGAGGACATCCAGGTAATGCCCCGAGGGAAGGGATGCGTGAAACAGAGAGAGTACCAAGAGAGCCTCTGAAGCAGCGCTGTTCCTGCACTAACCACCCTGCTTCCCTACTCGGCTTCCCCCCAGGATGAACACAACAAATCCAGTTTTTCACCCCTGTTGCAGCATCTCTCATTCATAGAGTTGGTAGGGCTTGTCTTGTAAAACTGCTTGATGTTTCTTTATGGTTTTAAACTGTTCTTGGAAATGGAGCACTGAGTTCCAAAATCTTTCCCAGAGTCTTTTTCTAAATGAGAACTGAGAAACTGAACCGTGTGGGTTTGAAAACACTTTGGGAAGAAGCAACCAAGCAAATTGGCAAAGAAGCAAACCCTGCAGCTTGTTGAGTCTGCAGTCTCCTTTCTCATTGTGATCCTTTGAGACAGCCATAGCTGGCCAGAGGTGAGGAGCTAAGAACACAGGATCCAATTTTCTTGTTATACTGCTCTGACGAATTCAGATTCTGGAGGAAAAAAAAAAAAAATCCCAGAATTTAATTTTCACTCCTTTAGGAAAGTGTTTCCTCTCTGGATCATTACAAATATACTCTTGCTGCCTTGTCCCAGGCTAAGGCTGTCCTGGCCAGCGGTCACGTTGATGACGTGCTCTGGAATCACAAAACAACTCATCCTCCTTCATCTGAATTGAGCTTTTCCCTCTTAGTTTGGCTCAGGTTATAAAGAAGCCACTTGACAAAAGCAGTGCCCAACAGCTGTGCCTGCCTGGCTCGCACCTCACCTCTTCAAGTGATGGCCAATGTCCAAAAAACATTGACCATGCAAGATTTGGCCCATGTTTACAAAAAGCACCGGCTTAAACAAGGAGATGCACGGGGTATTTCATTGTCTCTTTAGTATAGCCTTTTTAGCAGCTGCATCTGCGTCTGGAGGCTCCCTGGGCAATGCTTGTCTGGAAATTAAATTAGTTTGTCCAGCAGTTTTGAGCTTGGATGGACAAAAGGGAGTACCTTGGCCAAAGCTGGCATTGCTGACCTGACGAGAGCAACTATTTCCCATCAGGTGCTGCCTGAAGGCCACCCCTGCATTCACCTCGCAGCTCCTGACGTGGGGGTCTCTCCCTCTCTCCTCTCCAGGCTTCAGCAGACGGCCCGACGTGGTGCTGGTGGCTCATCTCCATCCTGCCCCTTGACCCATCCTACCAGCTGAGCCTGCTGTCCTGCACGTCGCTGCGCGCCCGCCTGTCGCAGCTGCAGCACATCCTCACGGCCCTGCTGCAGCAGCCCCCGCCCCGGCACCTCCTGCCCGAGCGCAGCCCCCGGGGCCGCGTCTGACCCACCCCGCCCTCCCTCGGGACACTCCTCTACCCTTGGGTTTCTCTGTGTGTTACTCCACGGTTTGAGTGTGGTTTGAGCCCCCCCCCACCCCGGCCCCCAAAAAAGTGACCTCAGCGATGAGCTGGGCGCCCTCTGCCCAGCTGCACCAACAGCGACACTGTGCCGTCCATGCCACCTCTGTGAGCTGCTTGGTGCCGCTGCTGCCGTGCTGTGCCACCAAAGGGGATGCCGGGATGCGGAGCTGGGTTGTGTCTCCAAAGCCAAAATCACTTTCTGAGTGGCTTCTGCACTGAGGAGGATTCTCCTTGGGGCAGAGGACTGAGTGCAGGGATTGCCTCAGTTCTGGTTCTTTCACTTTGAAGGACAGCTTGGGGGTTTTATAGATTATCCTGCCCCATGCAGCAGATTTAGAGGCTGGGGAGAGGTGGCATTGGGGAAGCAGAGAAGTGCCAATGTCACCTTGCAGCCTTGGGAGCTGACGGCTGTGCCGCTGCTTACAGCTTGGACTTAGTTTATATTTGAACAAGAAGAAAGGTTAAATTAAAGAATCTGAAACTCACGGTCCTGCTCCTAACCACCTCCGTGGCCACACGGTGAGGAGATGGTTCTCTTTGAATGCCCTCAGATCCAGATGTCCCCTTCCCACTGCTCTGCTCGGTGCTGTGCTGTGTTTGCTCACCAGACCCTTCCCCAGGACCCTGCCAGCCACTCCCCTGACTGCCGGCTCCAATGCTGTGAAGTGCCGTGGGAGGGGGCAATATGTCAGCTTTGGTGCTTTTCCCCCTACCCAAAGGCTGCTGTTCCCAACCCTGGCTGGGTTCAGGTTACAGGGTCGGACCTGTGGGCTGGGAGGAGCTGATGGCACAAGGGGTTAAGGCTGGAAGTTTTGTTGTGAGACTTTCTGCTCCTTGACTAATGCAATTTTCCCCTGTTCTGTGTTTCTTGTGAACTTTCTGCCTCCTCAGGAGAAAATCAGGATCTGAGCCGAGGCTGGATCCTTGCACTTGGGACCCAGAATAGTTCAGGATCCCTCAAAAGAGCACAGTGAAGTCAAAGGGATCCAAATCTCTGGAGAGGCAGGAAGGGGGTAGGATCAGTGACCGAGGCCGTGAGCCACATGTCAGGGAGCGAGTGCTTGGCTGCTGCTTGTCTCTAGACAACAGGGCAAAGACTCTCCTGGACAGACCAGGCCTCCATGGAAATCCCGAAGATTTGGGATTTTTGTCTTTCATCCATAATTTCAGTGGCTTTGGATTCAATCCTAGGAGCGACATCCGCTCAGTCATTGGATTAACATTGCTTCTGGAATTTTATCCCTGCATTTCTCAAAGGCTCCACGCCCCCTCAGAGAGCTGTTGGATGTGTGTGTGGGAGAGCAGATCAGTGCAGTGATCCTTACTGCACGTGTTGCTGGGCTGAGCCTGGGGTGGGAGACTGGGAGTAGCTCCAGAGAGGTCCCTGCTCAGGGCCACCACCTTTCCCTGTCCCTCTTTCTCCAGGAGTGAGAAGACCCTGTCCCTCTTCTCCATCAAAGTGCCTCCCTGGAGCGACAGTCAGGAACTGAGGGCTTGCTCCTCAGGAAGCTCTGTGAGCACAGGGCAGCTGAGGACAGCTCAGAGCTGGATTTGCTCCTCTGCCTTTGAGCCGTGCTGCTTAAAGCACCACGACTCCCAAGGAGCCACATCCCTGGGATGTCAGGTTGGCCTGGGCTGGGGGGTAGGTGATGAAGGGATGCTTTGCAGTCCCAGGGCAGGTGGCAGGATGACACTGAAGTTTGGGACGTGCCTTTCTTTTCCCCAGGGTCAATGTGGGCTCACCCAGTGACATCCCCACCCCAAGCCACTCACCTACCCCCTGAGCTGCCATTTCCCTGGGGCTGAGAGGTCCCTGTGGATCTCTCCAGCAAGGGGTTGGCATGGGGGCGTGCAGGGAGAAGTGTGGCTCTGCACCATGTCACACTGGGAGGAGCCAGGGACCAGAGCCACATCTGCCTGGCTGCTTTGGGAAGGGATCTGTGCAAATCGCTCCAGTTTGCTTGGAGCACCTTTGTGGTTTTTATTACTGTCTTTGCTCTTGGAATTAAATTTTCTTTCTGGTCATTGAAATAAAGACCTTTGTTGTTGTTGTTGTTTTGTTGCTGGTGTTTGACTTTTAGCCGCTCTTCAATGAAAGTGCTTGGGCGTCCCCAGGGAGATCTGGGGACATGTGGAGATGTGATGCCCTGGCCTTCAGACAGCAAGGCAGGCACAGTGACCACGGTCCAGCAAGGGCAGATGGCAACAAGGGGGAAAAATAAAGTGGTTTTGCTTGCAGAAAGTTTGTGAAACAAGACAGGAGGAATGAGCTCCTGCCTGTCATTGCAGCTAAAGGCTTTGGGGAAGCTTGGGAACTGGGAGACCAGTCCAGTAGAGATGCTGAGCAGTGTGGGATGACCCTGGAGGCAATGTCCCCAAATGCTGTGGTGAGCCTCTGTCCCTGTCCTGCCTTTGCAGCCATGGGCAGAGGGCTGTGAGCTGGGAGTAGGTTAGATTTTGGCAGCTGGCATTAGGGATGAGAGATGATCCAGGGAGATTTGCATGGGCTCTAAAATGAGAGAGTGGTCCTGGATGGGAGGTGATGTCCTGCTGGGGCAGCTCTCACCTGTCCCTTGCTCCCAACTCACCTCTTCCCTCTGCTTCCCAAAGGTGCCATCCAGAACCAAGGGCGAGAAGGGAACTGCCCAGCAGTGCTGGGCACCTTTCCTGGGAACACGGAACAGCTGTAGCAGAGAGGGAGAGGACTCGAGTGGTCTGAGATGGTGGATAACCCTAAAGAGATCCCATGCCTCAGAGCAGTGCCCCTGCTATCCCATTAATAACTGCTTCCGTGAGGAATTATACCTTGAAATGCTCTACAGAAGCAGCCGCGCCCTGGTGAAACCCAGCCGTGAGCTGTGGCCGGTGCCAGCCCTTTTGGTGGCTCTGGCAGCCCGGGCCTCGTGCCTGACCTGTGGCCGGCGTGTGCCCGGCAGTCCGGAGCTGACAGCGATGCCTTTGCCGTGTGGCCCTGCTCCCACTAGATGTCAGGAAGAGGCTGAGTGCGGGCGAGGAGGAAGGCACAGCGCAGGGGATGTGCAGCATCAGCTGTTGCCAAAGCCTTGGCTTTTCTCACCCTCAGCCCCAAAACCAGCCCTACTCCCAGCCCTGGCCCCAACCGGGCTGCCCTGAGCTCTCCATCAGCACAGGAGAGCTGGGGACCTGGGCAGGTGACTTTGAGCCCGCCTCCAGCTCCCCCAGCACGCAAGGTTTGTGCTGCAGGCTCCTCTCCCCACTCCAGCCAGTTTGCTCCCCTGGGACTGGAGTGGGGCACTGGGGTAGCGGGGGGTGTCCTGCTCCCCATCCACTTCCAGATGTCCTGCTGGGCACGGCTTCAGCTTGGAGGTGGGAGGTGAGGCAACCCCTTGTCCCAGCACACAGCTGGTAGAGAACAGCATCCCACAGCCCCTTCTGAAGGCAGCCCAGGCATCTCAGCTCCACTGGCGTGACCAGTTGCTTCACTGAGCAGTTGGGATCTAGTTGGGACTGGCTGGCAAAGAGCTGGCAACTTCCATGCTGCCCCCCTCCCAACCTTGCCAGAAATGTCTGCGAGGGTGAGGGGACAGCACGTGACAGCCTCAGCCCCACACCGGCGGCCAGAGCCAGGGGTGGATGGGTCTGTCTCTGTGTGGGCTCCTCAGGGGCAGTCAGGGCCCAGGATGAGCCAGGCACCTGGACCTGCAGCACAGGAGGCCCTGACTCCTGTCCCACTGTGATTTACTTGCTACCTGAGGGTTTGAATTCCTCCCCTGTGCATCCCAACAACACCTAGTAATGATTTCCAGCCTTTATCTCACACCACTGTGGGTTTTACAGGCAGGAACTGGGGTGGGAAGAGGAAATGTGTCGCCCAGGGTCACCCAACAAGGTACCCAGTAGTCACTCTCCAAATGGGCCCTCTTCCCCCCCATCCAGCCTTCCTCTGTGGATACTGGGATGTATCCTGCACCTGTTTTGATATCCGTGGGGAGGTGTAAACCAGTGCTAGCCCTGGCCCCACGTCTATCACCCCAAAATGTGACCTCCTCCCCAACAGCACCATTTCCTCCCTTCCTGTTCAACCCCTTCATATCGAGACACGGGTGACAACTTCCCTCACCTAACAGTGTGGGCAAGCAATTAGATAAAGAGGTAAATAATTAATACAGCAGGTGTCAGACTGTGCCTCGTCTTTCTTTAACAAATGGTGCATTTCCAAACTAATTAGACCAGCCGGTACTTGAGAGAGCGGAAAATCAACACAAGATTGTTCGAGCTAAGATTTTCTTCTCTAGCAGTGCTACATTCGTGCTGGGAGAGGAGCACAGTACATGTTAAAGTTAATGAAGGTGGGAAGAAAAAGGAAAAAAAACCCAGCACCTAATTTTTTCCACCCTTTAGCAATCCCAGTTGGTGCAATGAAAGATGGGTCGTATTGTTCCTGCTTTTTCAGAAGGAAAAAAAAAAAAGCAAAGGAAAGCAATGAAGACAGATGTGCCGTCTCTTTCACGAAACTCACCCACGGGATGTATTCAAAGCTGGAAAATGACAAGTGATGAAAAAAAAGTGACTCAAAGTCACTGCTGGAGCAGTTGGAGTGGGACCTGCCTATTCACCTGGAGAAGTGGTAGAATCATAGAAACACAGAATATCCTGAGTTGGAAGGGACCCACGAGGAAGATGGAGTCCAATTCCTGGCCCTGCAGAGGACAATCCCAAAAATCACACCACGCTGGTGTTTGTGCTTGTCCCTTCTTCTGGCTAGGCTGCATGAGGGGGTGAAATCCACCCCTGTCCTGCGCAGGGCAGAGCGTGGTGACCACGGGCACGTGCTGAAGGTGACCCAGGGCAGAGATCACGTTGGAGCTGGACAAATGCCTGTGCCTCCTGTGCAGTGGCATTTTGGAGGTGCTGCGCTGGCGTTCCCTGGCTGTGCCAAGCCCTGATCCAAGCAGGAGATCCAGGATGATGCATCAGGTGGAGCTGCCTTAGCATGACCGGGCGTAATTCACACCATTAATGAACGGATTTACAGGGATGGCCTTTTTCCAAAGGCTTTTCCAAACCCATTTAACCCACTCACACCAGCAACGCTACCAACCTGTAACTGGGAAGCCCTGGATTTGGGACAATAACAAGGGGCAGCCTCCCGGCACTCCCACACCACCTCATTCAGGATCACATTTCAGTCCCTGGGGAGCACCTGGAGGAGGGATTAACCCCTGAGTCTCTGCCCACAGCCACATCCATCCCAAGTGCTCGTTGGTGATTTGGTCTCTCCCTGCTGATTCCCGATTTCACAAAACCCTTTGAGTCCAGGCAAAATATTTACAGGACTGATAAAATATCGAGGAAATGGGAAACTTGTTAAAAGTGTGGAACTTACATAAATACAGCATTATTAAAATAAAATGTGACTTTTAGCAAGGACAGCTCTCTCAGCTGGGCTGTGTTTACCTTAATTGTTTCCCACCATTAATTGCAGTCTGAGAGGAAGACTTGTGCAAATTGAAATAAATTAATCGAATTTGTTTAGAGTTTTGTGTGTCTGGCTTATGGGGATTGCAATTAAGCTGGTATGTTTGGTGTATTAAATTACATTGCCTAGATCTATTCTTCCCTTTTCAAGCACCATGAACGTGAAAAGGCAGAAGTCAGTGACAATTAGAAGGTAAACAGGCAGGGTGAGTGATGGTTATTTCAGCTCCCGTGCCTCAAGAATTTCACTCTTTGTGACTATTGAGGCTCATTCCTTAATAAATAGATCCTGGCTCTGTGAAATGAAAGGTAGAGGGGAGATGGTGGAGCAGAGGCCATCCCAGAGCATCCCAGAGCATGCCAGCTCTGCCCTGGCAGTGGGAACAGTGATGTGGGTGGGAGTTTAGTCCGATTCTCCGGGAAAATCAGGCTCCGTGACTCAGCAGCCTTGCGTGTGTTCTCGCTCCTTCCCACCAGCAGCTGCCCAGCACCACCCACGTTTGACACAGGGGAAGAGGCTTCCAGATATGTCGAGGTCCTGGCAAGGTCTGTGAATATGGGAAATGAAATGGATAAAAAAAATGCATCTTCCAATGGGGAGGGGAAGGGGATGCTCGACCCTCGTTAGACGTGAGAGAATCTACACCACAGTCTTTTTCAAGATGGTAATGAAAGAGGAAGCCTTGCTTCACTGATCTCCTCCTGACTCAGTCTTCTCTGGTCTTGTGCCACACCAGCCACAGGAGCAGGCTGAGTGGGAGTTTGCTCCAAGACATCCTAGCCCCACAGAGACGTGCAGCCAAACTTTGTGAGGGATTCCAGCGCAGACTGAGGAGAACGGTACAGTTTCCTCTCTAGAGTAAAAGGAATTTTGGGAAGAGGAAGAAGAAGGAAAAAGAAAATCCAAATTTCAGTTGGTGAAGCTGTGCTGCCCACCCGAGGTGACTCGTGGGGGATGATTCTTGCAGCGCTGACTCAGGCAATGGGGCCAGGCAGGAGGGGAGGAGGGTGTCCCAGAGCTGTTGGGGGCACAGAGAGACCCAGGGAGCTGCTCTTCAGAGACATGGCCAGGGCGTAAGGTGCTTCACTCCCCTCCCTGCCTCGTGGCTCGTTTATGAAACCACAGAGGATTCAAAACTCACCTCCTGTCACTTCCCTGTCATCCCTCTCCTTCCACTGCTGCCCTGAGCCGTGCTCAGTCCAGAAGACTTGTTGCTGTTTGTGTTCCGGGTAAAACCCATCCATCATGCCCCAACAGGAGCGGATTCCCGTGGGAAGCCCCCGTTGGCATCGCTGTGTGGAGCAGCCCTACACTGTTCTCACCTGCTCCCGCTGCACTGGGGCCTGCTGGGAGGGCAGGAGGACACAGCCTCCTCCCTGGCCATAAATAGAGGGTGAGCAGGGGTGCCAGGGCCCAGCGGTGTCTGGCAGATATGTTTCCTGCAAGCAAACCTCTTCACCTGGCCATTGCCTGAGCCCAGATGATGTATGGAGTGGCTGGGCTGCAATAGGATTTCTACCCAGAATATTGGCTGGATGATAAAGGAGTCTGTCTGCGGTGATAATTGCACCATAAATAGCTCTGGGTTCGGCAGTGAAGAGTGAGGCATTAGAAAACCTCACCCTCTGGATTCCTCCCACTTCCTTCCATCTTCCTGACTGCTAACAAGCAGGGAGAGCAGCTTGTCGGTTTTTACCAGCCACGAGAGGTTTATTGTGCTCAGACGCAGCTGGGCACCTTCCTGCACATAAATCTTAATAGTGAGAAAAGAGAGAGGGGGGAAAAAACCAGCCCAGTTGGGTGATTACTGAAAAGCAGCAGGTAGGGCTGTGCCGTGGCACAGCTGTCCCTCTTCATTGTCTCTGCTGCAAAGACGTCGCTGCCTCGCTCCCTCCTCCAGACTTCCCCTGGCTCTTCCGAGCATTCCCGGGCACTCGGGGGTACCCATCCTCCTCACTCCGCTGATGGGAACTGAAAACCTGCCAGCCAGCCCCAAACACTGAAAAATGAGAAGGTAAAACTGGGGAGTGCTGTGAAAGTCAAGGCTGGAAAGACAATAAATACGACCAGACTGGAAGCTCTCTCTGGCTCCTGGCTTTTTGAGCCTGCAGAAAGCACATGGATGCCTTGTCTTTTCTTCCCAAAGAAAAGGTGGGAAATGGATCTGACTTCACTGGTACATTTACCTGCTCTTGAATTCTGAAAGATGTTGTAAAAATAGAGGGTTTAACCCCTCGCATTAAGGCTCCTCACTCACATTAAATGCAGGATCACCTGAGCTCTGTCCTCTGCGCAGATTTACTCACTGCTCACAACCAGCCACCAGGTACTTTGGGGAGCGTGGTGTAAATGGAAACGGTGGTCAGGACTGAATGGAGGCATCTCCTCATCAAATTTTATTCATGGGTCAGTGAATTGCCACTGAAGCTCTTCTTTTCCTCGTACACAGTGCCCAGATTTGCTGCAGATAGCTGAAAGATGGACTGTGTAGCACAAATCCTTTTTACAAGCCCGGAGAGCTTGCAAGATCCTGGTCAAAAGTTAAAACTTGAGGAGTCAGGTGTGACATACCCCTGTCAAATGTTGTGAAAATCCAATTCTTGGCTCCTGGGTCCCAGCTCAGACCGAGGGGTTACAACATCCCTTTGTAACTCAGACACACTGACATCACCATTGTTTTTCTCGGAAGGTGATTAAATCTATTTTTTTAGAATTCTGAAGGGGCCAGGAGTGAAGGGGGAAAATGATTCTCCTTCCTGGACGCTTCATAAAGCTCCCACAAATAACTGCAGCAGGAGGAAGGCAAGTTTTATTCTGAGATGGGAAAAGAGATGCTTAAAAGGCAATTTTTAAAGGTAAGTTGGGTAGAGTTGGAGGAAATCCATGCCCAGTGTCCACACTGCAGCAGAACCATCCAGCAGGGATGGAGGGCAGTGCTGGAGCTCACGCTGGCAAGAACAGGAGCAGCTCTCTCCCTTCTGCACGTGGTGCAATGAAGGCTGCTAAGCAGGCAGAAACTTTTCAGCTCCTGTACAAATCCATAAGCTCCCCCAAACCTTCCCCTCCTGCACACCCAACAAATCCAAAGACCAAATATAGAACGCGATTTTTCTTCTTTTTCTTTATTTTTTTCTTTATTACCATACCAGAGTGTTTGAAGCAAAACTATTTACCCTGCTTAAGCTTTGGATTTGCAAGTTTAAAGCTTTCACAGTTCCAGGTGCACCCAAAAAGATAAGGGAGCCTGGAGGTGCGCTGCTGTACCTAGAAACAGATAAATAAAGCTGTGATTAATTTTAAGGTAGTTCTTAATGCTCATTATTTCTTCATTATCTACTGCTATTGTTATAGTGACCTCACCTAAGCTGACACAGGATAGCACAAACCCCTTAAAGCAAACAGGGAAGAGTTGTAACAAGCATTTGAAAATGCCAGAGATCCCACAAGCTTGGGTCCAGGGATAAACGACCAGGCAGGAGAGAGCGGTGTGTTCCTCCCTCTGACTGCTCCTCTGCTGATGCCAAAAGCTGTGGCATGGCCAGCATGGCTTGGGATGTGCAGAACACCACTCCCCGCTGGAGGATGTCACTGGGATTCCTGGCAGGCGATGTGAAACCTGGCTTCATGGAGCAGATCCCAACGTTTCCTTGGCCGGACGCAGAGGGAGGAAGAGAACCAGCCCAGGCTTTAAAAATATAATGAGCCTGAAGAGACAGCCTGGGAGCAGAGGGACCTGAGCTGGGGATGACTCAGTGGAATGAGGCGAGGCAGGGCTTTGTGGAAGAAGCTTTGGGAGAAAGAAGCCAGTGCCGAGATGAGATTAATCGAGTAGCAAGAGCTGCCCAGACGTGGCTATTCTTGGCTGTTTTATTAGGAGGGAGATTACTGCTTATGGCTCCTCAAAACAAGTTTCAAGGCAATTAAACAGGCTTTTCAACGGGTCCCTTCCTTACTCAGCAGCTCTGCTTCATTCAGCTTGTCTGGCACAGGGGTGGATTTATGTGAGATGGGATGTTCTGGGTCTGGAGAAGCAGGAAATCCTCGTGGGGGCTGCACTTGCCCCCATTCAGTGCAAACTGCCCCACCCCGAGCTCCGTGCCCTGTTTCTGCTGCCTTTCCCCTGGCAGCTGCTCTGCCTGTGCTGACTGAATGGGCAGCTCTTGTTCCTCCTGCCTGCTCAAAGCTGGACTTGGAAGTCCTGTTGACAAGAGGGGGTGAGGTGGGAGCGTTGTGCCACCAGCATCCCAGATCACTGGCGAGAACACGGGGCTGGTGCACCCCCAAGCCTACTCTGGGGTGGGCACAGCAAATACAGCCAATTTTTGGCACAAAAAAATTTAAAACCAGCCCCACATAATGTTTCTGTAGCTGCAATAAATGAGTTCCATGGTTTGGAGCTGAAATAAGCTGTCAATATTTGACTGTCTCTGGGAGTTAAAGCTTTATGCAAATGGTAGTGAGATTTTAGTCCAGGACAGGAAAAAAGACATCCACTCTGAAAGTTATTAATTTTCTTGTCCTTACTTTTGAAAGTCATTCGCTGCATTTTATTTTGTCAGCTTTCTCTCTCTCTTGAAAGCTCAATACCACCCACAGCACTGGGTACTGCTGAGCTCTGGCTCTAAGTCAAATCCACTTGCCTTCAGGGAGATGGAAACTAATCAATGAGGAATATCAAACAATATGAAAGCCTCAATGATTTTTACATTTCCCGCAAAGGTCAGAGTCCCCCCGGCAGCTCCACGCTAACACTGAGCTAAAGGTGGCAGAAGGAGATGACAGATCTCAGAGAAAAGCTCTCATTCCTCTGTTTCCTGCAGAAGATGTTTTCCTGTGTCGAGGAAAAGATCCTGCTGCAGAGCAGGCTCAGGCTGGCTGGGCTGTTGGGCTTGTGCTGAACTGAGTTTCCATTTTGCAGGAGCTCATGGGGAGCCTGGGCTGTCTCAGGTCTGGGCTTGCAGGTGTGGGTTTGCAGGGGAATGGGGTCCAGCTGCTTTTTCCAGTGCCTTTTCCCAGTCTGAGGGGCTCCAGAGTTTTGCTGGGAGCAGGATGATGCATCCAGGCTGCCCCAGGGATGCTCAGCAGAGCTTGCCAGTGGGATTTTGGGATCCTTCGATTCACTGAGTATAACTCATCTGCCCAGCAGCTGCTGCCTGAGGCTGGTGGTTTCACTGGATGCCTGACAGGGGATCTTAGCCCAGATTCAGCCCCGGGTTCGGCTCTTGGTTTCGCACCTTACCTCCCTTTCCAAAGGTGCTGGGATGCAAGGAGGGCTCTCATGGCTCGCTCTTCAAGGGAGGGTTCAGGATGCAGCCCAGCCCATGGCAGCAGGTGCCTATTGACCACAGAAAGGTCACAGAAATATAAATCCTGAAATATACCCACACCCCCGTTGTTTTTCTCTGTGCAGGTCCTTCTATTCCTCTGGCAGCAATAAGAATTTTAATGATTCCAAGGGGAAGATTAAATTTCTGATTTTGCGCTTATTTTTCTTTCTGAGAAATCTTAACAAGTCACTTCTCTCTGGGTCCAGGACTTCTGTCTCTGTTTAAGGACGATGACACTTAACTTTCATTCCTACATCCAGTAATATGAAGGGGTTGATAATGTTGAGGCACCAGTGTGAGAGACTTCCCAAAGGGAGACCAGTGATCGGTTGATCCTTGTTTCCATTCCAATAGCAACCTGGTTAAAATCTAAGTCTTTTATTTTGAGCATTCCTGGCAGGGCTGAAGAGCTGCTGACACAATGGTTCAATACAGCTAGAACTGCTCAAGCCCCTTTTGTATTTAAGGCTTGTAAAAAACCACTGCAATTAGCAAAACAAGGGGAGGAGAACAGCAGGAAGGACCTTGAATGATGCCAAGCTGCAGCAAGGCAGTGCCCACTGGATGGAAAGCCAAGGAGCCAGGAGATGCTGGAGATTACTGTGCCATTACATTTTCCATTCCAATTATTTCTCTCGAGTGCATCGTTAACCGACAGAAGTTGGTCCCCTTCAAGTTTCTTGACAAGCAATATATTATTAGAAAGGATGAAAATCAGCAGGTGCTAATTCCATCTCAATGCCCCTCCTTTCCCATCCCAGATCCTCCCATCTTCTTCATTTGCTCCTCTTAATAGGATTTTGTGTATTGCTACTGCACCTGGTTGCACACCACGGTTATGAACTTAATGTGCAAAGTTAAATGTAAACAGGATTAAAAAAATTTTAGCAATTATAAAGCACTCGCAAGCATTCTCCCTCTCCCACTTTGTTAGCAGACTGTTCACTTCGCCTGTCTTGCACATCCAGCATTGCAGTAATTTTCGGGGCTAGCTTAACTCATTCCAGACACTTCAGCCAAAAAAGAGCATTAATTTCTGCGACAGAAGTGGCACGAGAATATGGAAAGTGTTCGCCTTTATTCAACAGGAATGGGGGAAGGAATGAAAGCAAACTTCATTAAACGAAATTCAAAAATGTCAGGTGAATTTTTGTCTCCTTAGAACCAAGGACAAACATTTCTTAAACATTCTGTGGCTTCAGAGAAAGACAAAACCACAGCTGTAATTGCCTTTACCTGAGCAGAAGGTGACTGTCAATCTTTACTCCTCGATGATGTGCTTCTGTGCTGTTATAATCTGGGATTTTTTATTCTGAGAGCTTTAGCAGAGATGTTCAATTATCCATCTCGTTTGGAGCTGCATCAGGTTTGGTGCAGGAAAACATCGGCACCATCATTCCCATGGAATGGGAATTTGAAGTATCTGTTAGGTCAGCATTTAGGGATAAAGACAGAGTTTCTGAGGGGTGCTCGGGTCCTCCTTAGTGCAGCTAAACAGCAGTTACTGAAATATTGTGCCTTGGTGGAAGCATCTGTCATCAGACCCTCACAGTCTGCGAAGGCAGCTTGAGTTGTTTGACCCCCCCGACCTCCCGTGGGAATGATTGACTCTGAACACAGCTCGCTCCTCTTCAGCTGCCCAGCGAGCAGCATCTCGCTGTCAGGAGAGGAGAGGGACTTAGAAACAGCACAGTGAGGTGGAATTGGGGGGCGTTTAGGAAAATCCAGGTCTAGGGGCTGCAGCAGGAGGGTGATCCGCTGCTTGTGCTCCCACTGGCCCCTGCAGAGCCTGCCCAGCGCTCCTGCTGAACACCAGGAGCTGGCATTTTGGGGTTTGTGGTTGTAGCTGTGTTTCAAAGCCTTCTGAGAGAAGCAGAAATTGCTCAAGAACACAGCTCATTGACAGGAAGTCAAAGTTTTTGCTGGCAGGAGGAACAGTTTGGCCTGAAGGTCCCTGGTCGGTGCAGTGTCCCCGTGGGGTGCTCTGGGGACAGCTTCCACCTGGCCATCGGCTCCCTCACCTTAGCACAAGGCCACTGGCCACCACGGCAGTCAGAGGCTGTCTTGCAGGGCCACAAGGAGTTGTCTGAGCCCAGCCAGCCACTGCTGAGACGCACGCTCCGCTTCCTAATTTGCCTGAACTCTCAGCGGGCTGGCACCTTCTAATTTGCTGTTTGTTGCTGCTCTCCTAGAAGTCCAGCTGGCTGCTCTGTTGGTGCCAGCAGATCAATCTCACCGAAACGGACTTATTTTTCTTCTCATCTTGAAGAGGTTAGTTTTCCAAACATCTGTGCTTACCTGCTGAGCTGAGTGAGATTGCTCTCGCTCTCGTCCGTGCCGCTCTCGCGTGCTGCCAGGCACATCCTCAGCCCAGGGCAGAGCTGGAAGAGAGACCCGAGGCTGGCCAACAGTTGGATTTTTATGTGTGTGGTGGGAGAGTGGCAAGGGAGGAACACACAGGAAAGAAGTCCACAGAACTATTTTCAATGTCATTAATTTTACAGTTTATTAAATTGAGTTCGTCTCGACGAGATATGGTGGGAGACCACGCAGAGCAGCCGTGGAAGGAAGGACACGCTGCAGCCCAGCACTGCAGAGGTGGGGCTAACACACCTCTCACCTCAGGAGAACGTTTAGGGCCTCCAAATTTAAAGATCTGCATAATCCACCTCCCTGGGAGCGTTTGCACGTTGCAGTCTGTGCACATCTTGTGAAAGGAACTCGTCTGCCCCACTCCAGCTCCATCCCTGTCCCTCTCACTGAGTGCAAACACACATTGTCCTTCCTGTTCCACTGCTCAAGCTTTGTGCTGGACAGCACCTGCATCACCCCCCTCTGCCCCCCGGGAGCAGGAGCTGCTCCAGCTGTTTGCATTCCTGATGCTTGCTGGCACCTCTGCAGGGCACAGGATGAATTTTTCACGTCAGGTGCCATCTGGCCTTCGTGGGACCATCCTTCAGGGTGAAGCAAGTGACCCCCTGCAGCCTGACCCCTATCAGGGAGGGGCTCAGCTGCTGCCTGGGGTGGTGGGAGGTGGGCAGGGAGCAGTCCCTGCTCAGCCCCTTCCCTTCCTCAGCATCCACACTGACTCTGGCACATTGCTAATGCAGCAAAGCTTTGCTTCTTACATCTTTAGAAGGGTTAGGGCAGAAATATCCTCGAAACCCAAGAAATAATGGTCATAAAGGAAGAGCATGTAATTTAGTACTTTTTTAAAAAACCCAAGTCATTATTTCCTCAACTCCAGAATTTGCTGAAAGCACTCCAAGTTCTGTTTTGCGAGTGCCACAGAACAAAATAATTGTGCAATTAGTAATGCATCTCACACTCCATGAAATGAAAGATTTTTTACTTTCAACAAGTACAAAATGTAGCATTTTGCTTTTCCGTGGTGGGAAAGTACTGGCCATTCCTTCTCCCTCCTCCCTATTTTAAGTGCTCTGCTGTATGTAATTAATAAAGATAATAATAAATACGCTTCACAAAGCCGGAATGTGAATGGCACAGGCACAACGTGGATAGCTTGGGATTGCCAGAGCAGCTGGCAGCTTCCAGATATTAATTATAGCTCCCTGTGGAGGAGCTGTGCCCTCTCCAGCCCTGTCCAACACCGCTCCCAGGCACTGTGAAAGTGGGGCTGTTTGCCCAGGGTCGAGCAGCAGCTGGGTGGCCAAGCAGGGGTGGAAGCCCAGCTGCTGCCAGTGCAGGGCTTGTGTGCAGCCAGCAGCCCTTGGTTACACGAGAGGGCTGCTGTTAATTCAGCGACCAGAGGGATGTTGCTGGAGCTCCGGCATCCCCACAAGAGATCAGTCCATGTGTGATAACAAATGTCCCCTCAGTGCTGGCCTGGCCCTTGGGAAAGGCTCTGCCATAACTTGCCCGGTTTGTGTTTGGAGGCAAACAAAGCTGTTGCCTGGGTGATGGCATCCTCTCCCTGCTAGGTACTGCTGGATAAACTGCTTTCCCTGCTCTTCAGCTCACGGCACGCTGAGCCTGCTGCTGTGATGGGAAGCTCTACCAGACCCCTTTTAGAAATTACCCTCCCCAGCAGTGTGCCCCTCTCTCTCCTGGCTGTTCAGCTGCAGCGTGTTGGGAGAAGCAGAGGAACAGCAGGGGCATCGCAGTGTGGAGTGACCCGAGGTGTGGGATGCAAGAGCAGCACCTGGCAGAGCTCTGCCCGGGTGGGCACACAGCAGCATGGAGCAAAAGGAAATGTGGGATGCAGGAGCAACACCTGGCAGAGCTCTGCCCAGATGGGCACACAGCAGCATGGAGCAAAAGGAAATGTGGGATGCAGGAGCAGCACCTGGCAGAGCTCTGCCCGGGTGGGCACACAACAGCACGGAGCAAAAGGAGGTGTGGTATGCAGCTGGCAGAGCACAGTGCACGCTGCTGGTGACTCCCAGGCCCTGGCAGAGCGATGAGGCTTCAGTGTGGATTGGAGCCGTGGGGGAACCGAGGGCACTGTGAGCTGCAGTGGGCAGGAGAGCGTGGCACGGCAGGAGCTGGGGACACCTGGGGACGAGCTGCACCCACAAGGAGAGGTTCGAGCCCACTGCAGAGCCCATGTCAAGGGGTTTGCTCCCACCCATGATGCAGGAGAAGGAGATCCAAGCATGGGGCCTGTTGGACTCAGCCCTCAGCCGCCCTGGTGCAGCTTCAGACGTGAATCACTGACCTTCGGCTGCAAACCAGCACCACGCAAGCAAGTTGATTTAATTACACATATTTACATTGCTTCGTACACCGCATCATACTCAGCTCAGCTGTGAGAAGGGCAGCGGGGAATTTAATTCTGGAGCTGCATCTCTGTCTTGTGGCTACCCAGGGCATCTCTGGAGCCATCCCTGGTCCCTCTGCCTTGCACACTCTGCCGAGCCCGGCAGCCCGGCCGTTTCCATGGCACGCCGGCAGTGTTTCGGAGGCAGGGCAGGGAGGGCAGCCCGGCAGGGATGTGAGCGGGGGTTTTTGGTGCATGCTAACGAGATGGAGCCTGGCAGAAAACGGAGCCAGCAGGGGTGGGCAAGCAGGAGCCGGGAGCAGCTTATCGCTCCTCGGCAGAAAGGGATGCTCGAGGAGACGGTGGCTGCTACATAAATAAATAAAGCAAACATCAAACACCTCGGCTTCCTGCAGTTCCTGGCCCGTGTGCCTTCCCCAGGGGTCCCAGCTGCGTTTTCCCTCCAGCAGCTGATGCGGGATGCTGCAGGCAAGTGGCAGCAGGCAGGGGTGCTGAGATTGCTTTTTTGCCTAAACGCTAAATTGCCTTGGAAATTAAACACTGCTGTAATCGCAAAAGAACCAGAGTTCTGGGGGCTGGAGCAAGGCCTGTTGGCGTGATAAAAAGCCCATGAACTTTTTTTTCCCTGAGAAGGAAAGGCCTGTGCCAAGAAAAATCTGGAGGACAGGAGACTGGAGGTGCTTGGACCGCTGGTCTGGGTCTGAAGCCAAAGGCACTCACGGTGCAGGACGTGGTGTGGCCGGTGCTGAGCGTCCCCTCACGCCTGCTAATGCGGACTGACAATTTCTGGAACAGCAAAGCCAGAACAAAAGCTTTATGTAAAATGGCACAGGAGGGGCCTGGGCCGCCCAGCAGGCAGGGACCCTCCTGGCTTAGTCCTCCTTGTGTGAGCAGCTGTTGCAGGACAGCATTTGTTGGGCAGTGCTGGGAATGGGGATCACGAGTGGGGCACTTGGAGCTGGGGTTAGGTGAGAGGGGAGAGTGCATTGAGCTGCCCTGCCTGGGCTCCTCCCCTGGGCTGTGTCCCCAGTGCAGAGCTGGTGTTTGTGCAAGTTTTGGGTGAGTCTGGGTGCAGGGCAGATGTGTTCTCCTCTAATTTTATGAGGTCTCAAAGATCCTGCTGAAGAAATGTGGCCTTGCACCTCTTTCACAAACACACATGCACAGCACTTTGCTTCTGCACTGGGGCAGGGTCAGTGTCACCAAAAACGGTCTCAGTGTCAGCAAAGGCCAACTGAATAAAAGAGATACATCTTCCCTAAAGACCAAGAGGCACAAATAGTGCTTGAATCTTAGGGATAAACCAGAATCATGAACACGAGTCAAGGAGAGAACTAGAGACCTGGAAGGAAACACCATGGGGAGATGGGATGAGCTGCCAGCTGGCTGTGTGCCCATTGCACCAGGAACTGGCCAAGGGACACTTCCCTTTGACAAAAAACACACCTGTCCAGTGACACCAGGTCTGCAGACAGGAAAATGTGTAGCAGGAGAGACAGGGATGGAAGAAATGGTCACAGGAGCTGTGCAATGACAGGAGGAAGTAAAGTGTGGGTACTCCAAGAAGAATGGATCAACAGGGGGTCAATATAAAAGTCTTCCTGTAGCATCTCTGTGCTCGTGGAGGCAAACAAATGCAGTAAGCCCTCTCCACATGGCTACCAAGCTTTATCCATGGATGCTGACCAGCTTTCCTTCCCTCTGGAGGGAAAGAGGCAATGCTATCCCAGTTACCTACCAAAGACCTACCTCAAACTCTCCTTTTTTCAGCTGCTCTGCATCATTTTGGGTTCTCCAGCCTGCCCAGAGCAAGTCCCTCACATCCTTCCAGCTGCTACACTGTCCATTTTCAGCTTGTGGCTCACCTTCACCTGCCTCCCATGCCGGGCAAAAGCCAAGCTGCACCACAATCTCCTGTCTCGGTCTCCTAACAAACTTTTGTTGGCTCCACAGAATGTGTTTCAGGTGTGATGTGAAGCTTCAGTGCAATCCAATCAAACCAATAGTCCCTGGCTGGCCATTCCTGTTCAGAAAAATCTCTTCCAGTGAAGTTATCACTTCAGCAGACTCGGAGGAGAAGCTTTATGAGGCACCTGAGGATTTTCATGCTAATGAGTTCCAGTCCATCATCAGTTCCTCACTGCTTGAGTTTCACCTGCCTGTGCACAAAATCAGTGATTTCTGTCGTAAGATCTCCTTCGTCTCTCGCCGTCCTGGAAGAACTAGGTAATAAAGAAGTGGAGAGAAAGCAAAAAGAAAGCTTTTAGCCACAGATTAAGAGATGTCAGAGTCTAGGTCACAAAAACCACCACAATATACACTTTGTGCCTTTCTTCCAAGACACTTCTGCTACTTTATGTGCTTTCGAGATGAGTCATAAGGGAATGGGAATGAAGATCATAATTACCATTTGCACAAATATCAGGTGATAGACAGCTCAGAAAACCTGTTCAAGGTTTCAGAAGGAGCTAGAAGGACCAAGAAATCTTGAGAGGTTCCCATGTGATTACAGGGAAGTTGAACACCTGGTTAGTACATCTCCTTCTCACTGGTGAAGCTTCAACAGTGATAAAAATCCACCTGTTTCTCCCCATCCATAAAATAAAAACCCCCAAATCCTTTCTCCAGTAAAACAGTATTAGAAGTGATTATCCCCAGACTAGTTGTTATCAATAGGTGGCAAGGAGGGTGAGTTTATCCTGATGACATTTTTATCTCTAGGGTGTTTTCCCAGAAGGCCTACAGAAGAGCAGCCAACCTGCTCCATGGCCCTGCTTGCTGTTCTCCAGAACACTTTGCCTTGTGAGATCAGCATCAGCCACAAAAATCCAGGCAGAACTGTACTCGGAGGGTCTCTGTGAAATGATGCATTCCTGGCGCTGCCTGGTTGGACCCACTTCCACCCTGCCTTCTTTGCTCCAGAACGAGCTGGGCTTATCAGTCTCCATTAATGATGCTGGTTCTCTCCTCAGTTTCTGGCAGGAGGGTCAGCTTTTGTCTGTCAGTCCCCTTCAGTTTGGATGCTCCTGTTTCCTCCCTTCCCCTGCCTCCTCCCCAACCCCCGCGTGCCACCATCCTTTGATGAGCCGCTCTTCTGAAAGACTGAAGGGGATTTGCCACGTGTCACTTTCAAAGGTCCAGGGGCAGGAAGCTTTAATTGCCAGATTTTTCACACAGGGTGTTAAAATTTATTAAAGTCAGTTTCTCTGATTTTCCTTTAATGAGATGACGACTGTGTGTATGAGATAACATTAGGTTCAAATGGTGGGAAACTCAGAGAGGGTTTAAGTAATCAGACCAGGAAAAAAGAAAAAATAAAAGCCAAACCTGTGCCAGATCTCATGTCTTAAGGACTTACTTTGCAACTTAATTTAAAGGTAAGAAACTGGGATCATTCTTCAAACAGTGCAGCAAGGCTGGCAGTCTTCTTTTGAAAGGGCTTTCCTTGGCAAAGGGAGCAGGAGGTGGGCTTTGGGTATTGTTTGATTTTCGAGACACTTTTGACATTTCAGTCACTGTTTCTCCAGGAATGTGGCTGCTCCTGTGGAAACAAAGATGGGGTGATCAACTACTTGGGGTGCATTAAATGCAATTCCTTGTGCTCAGTGTTACCTGGATGGGAGCTACTTATCCTGTGCTCCAGCAGCCCCAGGCAGCACCGGTGTGTCAGAGGCAGCAGGGAGGCTAAACCCTGTGTTCATGAGCCCAAACCCTGTGTTCATGAGCCCAAACCCTGTGTTCATGAGCCCAGACACTGTGTTCATGAGCCCAAACCCTGTGTTCACGAGCCCAGACCCTGTGTTCACGAGCCCAAACTCTGTGTTCACGAGCCCAAACTCTGTGTTCACGAGCCCAAACCTTGTGTTCATGAGCCCAAACCCTGTGTTCATGAGTCCAAACCTTGTGTTCACGAGCTCAAACCCTGTGTTCATGAGCCCAAACCCTGTGTTCATGAGCCCAGACCCTGTGTTCACGAGCCCAAACCCTGTGTTCACGAGCCCAGACCCTGTGTTCACGAGCCCTTGCAGCACGAGCCAGTGCCCCAGGAGCACACATAACCCCACTGACAGCCACAACCAGCTGGAAGAGGGGCCACATGAATCTGGGTAAAAAGAAAATCCTTTCCAAACTGGGACACTCTGAAAACATTGAAGCCTTCGAGAAAAAAAAAGCTGAAAAGCTGAACTTTTTCCTTTGGCCACCCTGGCTGCTCTCCTCCCTCACTTCATTTCCTCCCTCCTCCTTTCACTTTCTGCTACCTTCACATGGGATTCTGCTGCCCTACTTTTGTCCAGCCTTCTCCTAGAGATAAGATAAACGCTATTTTCAATTAACAAGACTTGATTGCTGAAAGCAATAGGAGGCAGTTCGTTTAGAGCCAGCAAATTAATTGAAATCTAAATGTACATAGTCAGTGTATTGCAGGGAGAGCAATTATCCTGTCGTTTGGCCCCTGCCACGCAGGCAGCTGGGCCGGGCTGAGCCGTGAGAGCAGGAGGAGCTCACGTTCCCCTCGCCTCTCCTGAAGTTCCTCCCTCAGCTGCTTTTAGCCCACTTTCATCTTGCAGGAGAAAGCTCTCGGTGGCTCTAACTGTAAATTAGAGCAGGAGGATGTGTCCTGGGACTTTGGCGCTGGCGGGACCCAAAGTTGTTTTCTAAGCATCAGTCAGGCACGATGAGATCTTCCCTTCACTCCTCTTCTCCTTAGGGAGGGCTTGTGCTGCGTGTGAAAATGGAATCTGTGTAACATCCCCCAGCTGAATGGATTCCCTGCCCTTGGCAGCATTTACCAGGATAATCGGTTATGGACACGTGGTGGGAGCTGAGACCTGGGGAATTCATTGTTCCTTGAATTATGTTTATACATGGCAAACAGCAGAGGGAAAGAGGGCAAAACAATCAGCCAATGAAAGAAATATTCCACCATAAGGAAGCTCTTCCATGACTTTTGATGCCCATGTGCTTTTGGTCCTGCTGAGGGAGCCATTGAGGCTTCTGTGCCACCAGGTCCCTCAGGAGCTGGGCTTGCTCCCTCCCATCACTCGAGGGGACACCTCTCACCAGTCTTAACCTAGGGACTAGAGTATAGGGAAAAACCTTGGAATGTTTTCTCTCTTAAAATGGGTGAAAATGGGAAAATCTCGGGAACTGAACAAGCACTGATCTGAGCCATGGAGGAGCACCCAGTTCTCCAAATATCTCCAGGGTAACTTGCCCTTTGGGCATCTTCTCTCCTTCAAAGGACTGCTCAGAGCTTCACAACTGTCGTGAGGGGTGCACTGCGGATGTGCAGCACCTGGGCCCTGGGTCTGAGCAGCAAGGATACACCCCCTCACCCCACGGGGTAGTGCCTGGCCTCACTGACACATCCTGCACCTCTTCAGAAACACCTCACTAAAAACCTACTGCTCCACAATTTACATACCAGGGCAGTGTAGAAGACAACCCACTCCGACACACGACCCACCCAGAAGAGGTCAAAAGCAGTGATTAGGAGTCAGTCTCTGCTGGAGAGGTAACAAACCCATACCACGTTTTCCTTGCTGCACCTCGCTGCCTCCAAGCCAGTTGGCACAGAGACGCTGCTTTCTTATTCCTGGACAAATTATGCTTTTAAGCTTTCCCTCCCTGCCAAGCGTGGGAGAAGCCCCACGTGTCAGCCCGATAGGATTTCCGAGGATTTCTGTTCTCGTCCCAGCGCCTCTCGGAGCCAGCAAACCTGGTGCTCGTACGAATTTTCTCTCACCTTCGGGAGCTGCTGACAACGGGGGCCGGGGCGATGTCCCAGTTCCGTAGCTGGCAGCTCCGGAGGGAGCCAGGCACGTTTGCAGGGAGCAGCTGAAGCTCATTAAATCCGAAAAGTAACACCTCCGGAGCGCCCCGGCGCTTCCCGCTCCTCCCGGCGCCTCGTGCTCCGGCTGCGCGGGGACGTGCTCCAGCACGGCTCCTTGGAGGTACTCGTTATGCACCAGCATCTGTTTCATCATCCTCCCCTCTCTTACTTTCTCCTGTCTATCAGCTCGAAGTCTCCTTGGCCCCTTCTCCATCTTGCTTCCCTCCCCGCCTCAATTTCAGGGCAGATTTCCCAGGCAGGTTGAAAAACTTCTTGGAGACGCAACTTTGGCCCAGCTATTCCAGGGAGGGAAAAACCCTCTTGCTCTTGGCTCAGTAACTTTCTAAATAAGATTGTGAACTCCTGGGACAGCTCAGAGAAGGCATTTCATAGATAGAGGCTGTTTAGGTGACAGTGGCCACCACACTGCTGGTAGGCACGAACACAAGTGAGGCTGGAAAGTATTTCCTGCAATATTGCATTCCCAATTATTCCAATTTCAGGTCAGCTTTCCCCATGATGGCTGGCCAGGATTGTGCATAATATTTTTGGTATCACCAGAGTTTTTTGCCACATGGAATTCTTGCTGAGACCCTTGAATGTGCTTGGGTTTTTTTTAACTTTCCTTTTTTAATGACTGCAGCGTATTGTCCCATTAGGGGCAAACATCCTCACTGCGATCAGCAAGCGTACCCAGATCTGCATCTGCTCTTTCCAGCAGTAGGGAGTCTTGCAGTCAGTCCCTCAATCATGATGTCAAACCACAGCCTTTCATCCTGTCTATTCCCCAAATTTAAAGTCTTTCAATTCTTCATGTGATTTAACAGTGGTTGCAAGATAAATCTTTCAGAGAGGCTCTATATGTACGTTCCTTCCACTCGGTTCTGCTTTGCAGTACAACTCATTATCTTCTCTTTAGATGTCTCACTTTGACAACTTTTCTTTTATAGTCTTCATTTTAGCTAATGAGCTCCCCCACAAAATCAAATGTTTTTGTGAAGCTCATTTACATGAAACCTACCACACCTCCCTCCCTTAGAAACACGAGCAGCTTCAGAAGAAAAACAGACCAACAAAACAAATCACAGCAGTCTGTCAGGATCTATCTTTGGGAAAGCACACAGGGTTTTTTCTCTGGTTTGCAGGCTGCTTGCATGAGTTTGGTTGTTTCTTCCTGGCCTGGAGTTAGGCTGTATCTTCTCTTCCTGGCACACAGCGCTAAGTGATGCGCTACAATTATCAAAAAGTATTTCCTGGCCTGCAAAGTGATTGGTTTCGCTCATTTCAGGCCATGCATTTTGGAGTTTTGCCTCTGCTCAGTGATAGAAAGTCTTCCTTTGCAGTGTCCTAATTCCTGTTAATGTTAATGTCATCCCCCTCCCCTTGGCACCAGTCTCTTATGAAGCCCCAGACACATAATTCAGCAGTTTTCAGGCTCTCTTTTGACCCCTTTTAATCTCCCTCCCATTATTCCCGCACAGCAGCCTCCCGTCTCTGTCAGCAGCTGAAGAACTCCGCGCCGTTGAAGGGATTAAGCACCAGTCCCACAGGATGGGATAAGGAAGCTTTCCTTCCTACACGCCTGCTTGGAGAACAGCTCAGAAGCCAGAAGGAGGAAGGCACTGAGAGTTTCCCCTCCTACCCGTGGTATTAAAAGCAAGCGAGTGCCTTTTTTCCCATCTTCCCCATAGTTCCAGGAGAGGATGCAGGCAGTGAAGGGATGCAGGCAGTGACAGATTCCGAAATCCCAGCCATGCCTCCTGCCCCAGATCTCCCAGCAAAGCCCTCCCTACTCTCCCAGCACACCTTTCTAGCTCCTGGCAATCTCCCAGTTCCTCCCAGTCCGGCCCAGCTTTGCAGCTCGTAGTTGGGGTGTTAATCCTCTCTCCACCAAGCTCCAGACACAGACCTTTACACCCCGCCGTGCCCACGTGTGGCCCTCTGTGTGGCATCAGGCAGCTCTGGGAACAACAGGGATGAGGGGCCTGTCCTGGAAAGCCATCCCCGTGCCCTGTGGGGCATCAGCAGTGCTGATGTCCTGCAGTCCCAGCTGATTACAGGACCCAGCAGGCTGGACTCAGAGCAATTGCTGCAAAGCCACACACCTGGGCTTTACAATTCTTAAGCTTGAAAATATCTTTCTGAGTTATCTTTTTGGCCTCTTCAAGAAACACAGAGGGGTGTGGGGTGACCTGCTGACTGTAGAAGAGGGGACCCCCCTGGGAGCCAGGATGTGAGGAAGTGACCTGTCCTTCCACCTGGACTTCTCATGGAGCACCACTGATCCCATGAGAATCTTTCTGTTTGTTTGTGTTTTTCCCAGAAAGGAACAGGGGATGTAACCCCTTCCATGCCAATTGTTCTACAAGAGGATCCAGGAATCACTGGAGCAGTGTTCAAGCTCTCTTACTGCTTTCTGGTTAATCACCAAATGTACTAAAAATGTGGCATATGGTCTGTGAGGAGTGGGGAGATTTCTCTTACACCAGAGTGAAAACACTTCTTCAAATGAAACCTAAAAGCTGATCACACTGTGGTCATGTGGCTGTGTCAGGATCCTGTCAAAATATATTGCAGCAGAGATGGAGATATGTGACACCTTGCTGAGTTCTGCCAGATGTCTGGTGGGATCTCAGAGGGGGTTGTTAGAGCTTAAAATTCGCTTAGGAGTCTCTGAAAGTGTGTGGCTTGTGACTGCCACGGTTGCAGCTATAACCCACCTCCCATCGGGGATGCCAGAACTCGGGCTGGGGCAAACTGGCCACAGAGGGGTTAACTGAGATTTCCCTCTGATTGCTCAGTGAATGCAGTAGTTTAATTGCTTTCCTTTGGAAAGAACAATTAACAGCACCAGGGGTTATCTTTTCATCTTGCCATATGGATTATCACACCAAAGGGCACTGATGAGGACATAAAGGTCCTCAGGTTTCTTTCTGCAAAGAGCTGATCTTTGTGCTCATATTTGATTTTTTTTTTTTTGAGGGGTTTCTTCTTTACTTTTAAATGGCACGCAGATGCACGCAGGGCAAACAGGGATGCACTCAGTGCTCACTTTGAACATATATCAATTGCTGCCCATTTAGGGAGATCAATGCTTTCTCTAAAAGACCTTGTGAGGTTAGATTGCTTCCAATATTTCCCCAAATATCCCCCACTCAAAAAGTCCATCAGGAGCTAGGAGTGTACACAACTCAACTACAATTCAACTGCTTCCTTAGAGGAAGAAAGTTTTCCCCAACTCTTCACCATGTATCTTCCTATTCGGCTGAGCCAGGATTTCAGCACACAGATGGGAAAGAAAATCACAGCAGCCTTTAGCCGGTCCTTCCCCATGTTTATTAGATTGGCATTAGAGATGCTGATGAGCGCTGTCAGTTAAAAGCCCTAAAAAACACAGGGCATGGAAACCACCTCTGTGGCAAGGAAACAGCCATGGGGTTCCTCAAACCCCCTTTGAGAGAGAGACCCTGCGGGCAGGACAGCACTGGTGTCCCACAGCATTGCAAAATGGGGGCAAAAGGAGACCCCTGGACTGCTGACCCCATCCCAACCACTGCTGGACCCCGTGGCACAGCCCAACCTCCCTGTGGCACCCTTGTCTGTGTAAGCAGGCTGGAGATGGGATGAAAGCGGCAAGGATGAAAATGAAATAATGGATAAAGTGGGCTGGAAGGGACTTTCTCTCTCCCAAAATAAAAGAAAATGAAGAAATCAAAAAGCCCTTTCCCAAACCTAAGTTAGCAGTTGATTTATTCAGAACTCTTTATGGAAATCTCAGCTGTTGTCTAAGCAGTAATTGTGGCCCGTTTGGAGCTGACCCTTGGCTGTGAATGGTACCTTCAGGAGGCTTTGAATCCCATCCCTGTGCCCTGCCTGTGGGGTTGTGCTCTGTGCTGCGGCTTCCCAATCACAGCTCCCGTCCAGCTCCACAGAGGAGAGGTAGTGAGAGGCCATTATATTTTAATAGCAATAATATTCAGCACTTAGGCAGGTGTTGGAGGGCTTGCTGGAGCTGTTAAGTGTCCCCTGCTTGTGATGAGTGCCAGCGAGCACTGGACTCTTTCCTCCTGAACCACAGCTGCTCCTGCGCTCGCTCCCATGTCCCACGGTGGCCTTGACCTCTTCCCCTTTCCAGCCTGCTCTGTCTCCAGGCTGGAGGGGACATGAGCTGAAATCCCCCACTCAGTGGGACTGGGACCTCAGCTTTCACACCACCTCCCCACATCCAGAGCTGAGCTGAGTCAGTCTGTGGACAACGAGTGTGAACAACCTGCGACAGGTGAAGATTCATGGTAAATTCACCCCTCTGCAGTGAGCGGGGTGCCAGTGGGCACCCTGTGATTTCACAGCAGGTCAGTGAGGTGTGTCACCTCTGGGACTGCCCCCAGGAGCTGGGAAATGCCCTGCCCAGGCTGTGGCCACTGCCATGGGGTCTGGGCTGGAGGTGCTGCTGAAATCACTCCACGGGACAAGCACACGGCTACAGGATCCACCACACTCCAGCTGAGAATCACCAGACCATAGCAGCCTGCGGGCTCAGGCATTGGCAGATTTGACGTCCCTGCTGTGGCGAGGCTGCTTGGGGTTGTGTGGGGTTGCCGGTACCAGTTGTCCCTGCTGTGGGGTGAATGAAGATGGGGGTGACAACCCGCGGCTCCCACTGGTGATGGTGGTCTCCTGTGAGCGCCGTGGCTTTGCAGAGCAATGCAGTGGGGGGTTTGTAGGGTTGTGTTGCTGGGAAAAGGGATGTGTCACCTTCCCTGCTGCCACAGCTCCTGGTGTTAGTGGAGAGAGCTGGATCGTGCCTAGAAGGAGCTGAAACACTTTTGCTTTCATTATTTTGGTTTATTTTTGTTTTTTGTTTTTTTTTTTTTTGTTCTGTTTGGATGGCTGTCCTAAGCCACTCTGCAGCCAGTATCCCTGGAGTCTGTGTAAAGGCATCATCCTTTTCCATCCCTGAGCATGGCTGCACTGGTGAAACTGGGTTTTGAGGCCACACACCCACCCGGGATTGGGTGCATTCCTGCATCTACAGAGCTTCTGATGGGGCCAGGTCCTTGCAAAGGAGATCTGGGTCCACAATACCTTAAACCACCGCAGCACCTCTCCAGGGCCTGGCTGTCCAGGCAGGGGATCTCCTTGCTTTGTTTTTTTATGTGCTTTTGTTAAACTGGACGTGCAAGGACCTGAGCGAAGGCTCAGCCGCGTGCACGGGGGAGATGGGCAGGGAGGAGGGCAGAGGGGTGGGAGGGCAGTAGCCCCCAGAAAACGGTGCTCCAAACCCTGTGTATCACTTTGCAGTGACACTTACAGACGAGGAGCATTTTCTTCAACAAATATGGATCTAATGGATTAGGTCTGATCTAATTATGCATTCTGCATTAAGCCGATGCTCCCACTGTCTGCGGCTGCTAGCATAATTAAACTTAATGTACTTTTAATGATGTCTTCTTAACTCATGCATTCATATATGATTAGAATCAAACAGGACGAGCTGTCACGAGTCCAGGAGAGCTCTTGCGGCAGCTCCTGATGGGACTCGTGTTGAAATATTAATAATGAAGATTTCAAGGTTAACAACATTGGTTTTGAAGTGAGGAAAGCTCGTCACGCAGTTTGAGCTAATCTGAGGCAACAAAACGGCTCCCCTTTCAAGTTCAGCCTCTTCCCATCTTACACATGTGCTCCTGGGAGAAGAGGAATTTAAGTTTTACTCGGTAAAGATGTGGTTAGGTCAGTGAACTGCTCTGTGGGCAGCAGCTTCCAGAGAAGCTGGGACAGCAACTGCTTGGGCACCTTTTGGGGGCTTGCTGGGTGCTCTGTCCTGGCTTCGCTCCTCTTCCCTTTTCCTGCTGCTCTTCTGGAAACTGGGAGCAGTTTGTTCCAGGGTCTGGCAGTAAGAAGGCAAACTCTGCTTTAGTTTCTGCTCCTGTTTGATCCAGTGAGACCCTCCCAGCCTCTGCTGACCTTGTCCATAGCCCCAGGGCGTGTGCTCCCTTTGGCTGTGCACCACCTCCTGAGGTGGGGCCTTGCGTTGCCACCCTGGCCCCAGCTTCCTACATGAAGCAGGCAACAACACTGCAATGAAATGTTGGGGTTTCCCCTCTTTTTCCTGTTTTTATGTAAAGTTTTTTTTAGCGGGCCAATGGCCTGGCAGACAGGTTGTCTTTAGAGTTCCTGAGAGCAAGCTGTGAAATCGTCTGAAATCCTTCCAAAGGGAAAGCATTGATTTATTACACTGTAACACTGATGCAAACAACACCATGTACCTTTCATCTAAAAAGTCAGGACTTATAGAACATGACATGCCATTAATTTTGATGCCAGCTCAAACAGGGAAGGAATTGCTGCCGAAGGGATCCAGAGAGAGTGTTAAACCAGCCCTGCAGAGTCATGAACAGGCTCGGTGGCTGTTACTTTATACCCTATTGATCCTTAGGAATAGGAAGGTGCCTTGACAGCTAATTTGGGCTCTCAAAGGCATCTCAATATCTGTGTTTGCATGTTAGTGCATGAGAAAGGGGTGTGATTAACCCTCTGGGGGTGAGGGTTGCAGTTTCACTGCTCTGGAGACAGCTCTCCCTATGCACAGGTGCAGCAGGTGAGTTCACTTGATGGAGGTGATCCCCAGCACCCTGCCCCTCTCCATCCCCACGCCAGATTTTCTCCTGGCAGCCAGACAGAAATGCCTCCCTGGGAGAGGTGCACACCAGAAAAAGGGAGATTGGCCCGAGAGCTCTGGGAACAGCCAGGTAACCCAGCACTTTGCAGGGTTTGGCTCCACAGAACAGCCCATTTGCAGAAGGGCTCCTTGCTGCCCAAGGACAGTGTGAGGGGTTATGGGATCACTTCTGCCCAGCGTGGAGCTGGATTCACACCTCTGCCCCATCCCAAAGGTAATTTGCTTTCTAAAGCTATGTGGTGATAGAGACTTATCTGCTTCCAAGAGAACACCATATACAAACCCAGAGCCTGTTCCAGGTCCCGGAGAGGAGAAACAGGCAGTGCTGAGGGTGGTATTGATGTACAGATGGAGGAGAGATGGGGATGGACAGAAGGGAAATGGAAAGTGATGCTGAGTGTAGAATCCCAGAGTGGGAATCGTCAGGATTTTGATGGAGTGATCAGTCTCAAGCTACCCCTCCATGCCTAGGAGAACCTGTTCCAATTTCTTGCAGACTGAATACATCCCTCTCGTACACTCAAACCATCAGGAACAAGTGTCTGGAAAAAACCAGAGCAGCTCTGTGTAAGAAGGAAGGTTGGAGGGGTGTCATCTTTGTCATGAAGCTGGAGCAACATGGAGTTGGGGCTTGCATGTGGATTTTACCCCAAAAGCCCTGCTGTCCTGAGGGCTGCTGGACAGCTGTGCATGGCACAGTGACATCCTGATGTTTCTGTTATTTAATGAATTAACTGGGTATCAGAGATGAGAGCCCGGGGGCTTCAGTCAGCAGTGGGGTACCAAGACACAAAACCAGCACTGGTGGATGACAAACTGATTTATGCTCATGGGCTACATGAAGGTAACTGGGGTGTCTGTGTTTAGGAGGGGCCAGCAGCCACAAAAGCCATCAGGGAACAGACCACACAGGTCTCCAAAAGATATTTGGGGTTAAGCTGGTACCTTTGCTGGTAGGAACCCATGTGTTCCCATCCTCAAGGTGGTGCCTAAGCTCTGACTTGTGCCTCTGTGGTGGACACATTAGAAATGTGCACAGAAATGTTCCCCCGGGACCCAGAGCCACGAGTGAGCCCTGGGTGACTGACCATGCCATGTGAAACTGAGCAGGAGCCTGTGTGCACAGTGAAAACTTCCCCCCCAAAATGTTTTATGGACACATGGCACTGAGTTGCTGGAGCTGAACAGGCCAGTGGTACCCACTGGTGTACAGAACACTTTGAGGCACCCCTCGTCCCTTCCCTGAACTTGGATGATTTAAGTTCTCCTTGCACTTGGTGGCAGGTAGGACAAACACACCCAGCCAAATCTTTTTGGAGCATCCCAGCTCTGGGTCCTGACCCCATAGCAAAGGAATGGACCGGGCGATGCATCTGTTGCTCTCCTGCTGCACTTCAGGGTTCAGTGAGGTTTTTTTGCTTCAACAGCTGCTGAAGAAGGATTCTTGCTGGAGACTATTACAAGGAATATTTGCTTTTGCCACTAGGAGGAAATTTTGTCCTGTTTATGCTAAGATGTAAAGGAACGTTTCTTGTGCATCTTTGCAATCTCGCTGGGAACCAAGAGGGAACCACTGAGCAAGAAGGGCATTTTGTGACAGAATCCAAGCCCACAGCATAGAACTGGATACCGAGGGAATTGTGGAAGACCAAACTGGGCTGATCCAGCATAGCCTGCCCTTAGGAAACCCCTCCTTCAGGCCCCATTGCTTGGGAATCTCTTCTTCGAAGCCTCAGGGTTCACTGCCCCTTTCAAAACATATTAATGCTGTCCCTTGCTGGTTCTATATTTAAAACTTACCAGTGGGTAAAACACCCCTTGTGGATGCTGGAGATCTTGGTTCTCTAACCTTGGCCCTGTGGGATGCCTGGTCAAAAGGCACTTCTGTGTCTCAGCTCTCCCAGGTGATAACTGGGAATGAGGATATGGGAAGGGAAGTCCTTCCACATCTGTGGCACCAAGTGCTCTACACGAGCGTGGCATTAACGAGTGCAGTTTACCTCAGGGGCTGTCAGTATTTGCATAAATGTCCAACACCCTAAAAATCCTCCTCTCTTCCCCCCTTCAACAGGCTTTTGGATGAGGAACTTAGCAGGTCAGTTGTGTGAAAACTGAGTGAGAAGCGTCTTAAATGTCCAAGCCTCTGAAACAGCGTGGGAGCTCCTAGGAAAGCTGATCCTGGGAGGGATTTTTGGACCAGTGCTGGTTCTGAATTTTCTCTGAGCTGGCCATGTCTTCTCTCTCTGCAAAAACAAGCTAAAATCCTCTAATAGCCCTCCTCAAAAAATAACCCCACAAGACTCCAAACAAAGCAAAATCATTAATTTTGAACCCAATGAATATTTAGTTTCCTGACTCTTGGGTAAATATTAGATAGATTCCCAATTTCAACCTGAAGCAGTTTATTCGGCTGCTGTTCACAAGTCAGACACAGCAATAATCAAAGAAATCTCTTTTGATTCAGGTTGGGTAATATTGCCTGAGGGGTAACATCATTTTCATTTCCACACATCCAGCACTGGCACAAAACGGCATGGACAGGTATGAGAAATGGATCATGGATCCTTGGTTCTAAAATTCCAGCTGATAGTTTCCTTTTTTTTTGTGTAAATAATAATTACCAATAAAAATGTTGCTTGAAAAAAAGAGAATGTGAAAAGAAAAGCACCATTGCATCTGATAAAGCAAAATCCTTTGCAGTACTGCCAAAAGAAAAAAAAAATAAAAGAAAGAAAGGAAAACCAAAAGAGAGCTAAAACAAATATAGCTGTTAAATAAAAGATCCAGGTACCAAAGAGCAAAATTTAATGAAAGCCAAAACTGTTAAATATGGAATCCTGTTGAGAAAAAATGTCAATGTCTTTAAGAGTTTTACCATTACTCTATTTTTAAGAAAAGTGTAGTAAAAATACATATTACAAGTTTACATTTTCCACGCTTTTGTCCTATTCATCTTTTTTTTTTTTTTT